>MARA01000006.1:1800000-2351378 GCA_001792895.1 Lentinus brumalis | reverse complement strand
CCGCTGCTAACGCATCCCATGCCACTTTGCACGCCTTGCGCCAGCTCACCTACGTCGGCCGTGTGCGCCTCTGGCTGATGGAACGACGGGCACCGGGACGAGCATCCGATGACTGGAACACGTCGAGACCACTCACCGCTCTCGCCTTGCGGTTGTGTTTCTTAGCAGGTACGCGAAAGACCGGGGCGCGCGCCTCGAATGCCCTTGTTGCCCGCGACGCGCCTCTTGTGTAGCCACTGCCCGAGCCACTTGTAGATCGTCTGTGCGCCCGGTCAGCACCCATCGCAAGGTTGCGACCCAATATACGTACGTCAGGAAAGGCAGCCTGTCGCGCCTCGAACGCTGCGTCCGTTTCGGCCACGATGCGCTGGATGAAGGGCTTGCGCGATTTGTGGGCGTTGCGAAGCCGAATTTCTTGAATTCCTTGTCGCTTTCCCCGGGGGCAGGTGTCGTCACGCGCTCGCGGAATCGCTCCGTCAGCAGCGCCGCCGCTTGCTTGACTGGGAACTCGGTGCGAGGCAAGAGAAGCTTGGCTTGAATATCTGGATGCTGCACCAGCTGCACGAGCAGAGCGACCTCTGTCTTGTGCAGGCGGCGAGCCTGCTTGGATGTCATGGACGGCGGGCAAGGGGGCGGGCGTCTTGCAAGTTTGCATGTCGAAATTGGCGATTTGACCTTCCAAGCCGAGAGGCGGTCGTGCCCGACCATTGGGTTTAAACTGTCCTGTTCAGCCACAAATTGACGACGATCTCATGAAGTCCGGCAACACTATTCTACATTGATCGATCCCTACGCTATGATACACTGTTCGACATCGTCCTGCAACGCAATTGGAGGAGTGGGAAGTCGCGAAAAACGCTGCACAAACGTCCGCACGTAAAAGTCCACGACGCGCCCTTGAAGAAGCTCGTACGCTGCGGCGGTCTCTGCACCGTGTGCGCCACCAGCAACCACTTCGTCAGGACAACCTGGCCAGCGCGACAACACCTTGGCGAAGTTCCGCAGACACCCCCGGCAGTCCTGCCACCCCTCCTCGGAGCTCGATTTCCATCGATATCCGCGCCGATAGTCCTTGACGTCGGGAATGACCGTGACGCAGGATGATGGCTCTCCCCAAACCTGGGAAACCAACGCCTCACGTTCCCACTTATGTATCTCCAGCCACGTCGGGGTCTGCACGATGAGCGCATCCAACGCGAGCAGCTCTGCACGAAAGTTGATCTCGTGGGCTTCCCACAGCAACAGCTTGCGTATGCGAGGATTGGTCTCCACGGTGTACGCGTTGACCTCCATTTCGGCGAGCGTCACTGACAAATCGGGGGTGTACGAGTCCATAAGCGCGACGCGACGGAAGATATGCCCCACGGTGTTTCGGTCATCCTGGCGCCGTATCGCGCGCCGCACTTCGGCGGGGCGTAGCTGGGCACTGTGACCTCCCATAGGCGGCTCTGGCGTGTATCTCCCAAACAGGGCGGTGCGCCATTCGGCGATCGTGAGCGGCCGGTGGTCCAGACTGGGATCGAAGAGACGCGCCCGACAGAAGTGACGCACGCGGGCAAGGTTGTGGAGATAGCGGAGTCCCTTCTTGTCCACCCGCGCACGTTCAGGATGCAGGCACCCTGTGATACAATGTGGCTGGGGTGGCATGGCGTCGAGAAGGAAAGGGGGGGGAAGAAGTACAGCGCGCCGGCTTCCGTGTGCTTGACCGGCGACACGGCCCGGAGGGCGCGCTCCCACACCTGCGGTATGTCATAGAATGCGGGCGGAGTAAAATTGCGCGCCGGCTGGTCGAGCACCGATGGGGCTTCGGCCGACGATGGGACAGACTGGCCGTCCGCCCGTGCTCGTGCTCACCGTCCTCCAATTCGACACGACTGCCAGAAGCCTGCGGGCGACGCTTGTGCCTTCGTCTCTTCTTCTTCTCTGGCGCCACGGGCGTCGGAAGCGGGGCGGCGCGCATGCTCAGATGCTCTCCTCGCACTTCTCCTGCTTCTATTCGCGGCCGCTTGGAACTGGTGGGGTCGGTGCTGGGCAGGGCGGGCACGGCCACTAGATTGAGCTGAGCCAGGTGAGACCCAGACACATGCTTCGATACCGACATCACCATCGAACTGAGCCAATTCCCAGTGAAGTTGGTCGCGCCGATGAAGGCGCCGCGAGCGTGGAGAATAGGAGGGTCGACGAGGATACTCGATAGGGTCGACAGTTTTTCGGGCTCGACCACGCGCCACACGGGCATCTGCCGACGCAAGGGCTGTACTAGCCAGTATGGCAGACCTGCTCGCCACCAAGTGTACACGTCCGACCCTTCGTTCAGGAATGCGCCCACGACGTCGAGCACCCTCTCACTGAAGTTATCCCGACTGTGCAGTCGAGGCACCACGATCTCGAGGTACGTCTTGAGCCCCGCCAGCTCCAGGCATACTCGCTGTACGTGTGCCGCCACAGCGACAGCTCGGCTGGCCACGGAGGGCAGGTGCGTCATCCGGTCCACGACTTGGCGGAGAATCATGCAGAGGAAATCTCCGTAGCGACGGACGATGGCCTGGACCTCGGGGATGCTCTCGTAACCCCTAATGGCTGCTTCAGCCGCGGCCTCCAGCTCATCGCGGGTGTCGCGTTTGATGTAGCCGAAGCCACTGACAGCAATGTCGGGGTCCTCCTCCCAATGAGATTCAGGAAGCAGAGTGGCCCAAAGGACGCTGGGCACATCGGGCGGCGACGGACGGCGTGGGATGCACGCGACATGTAGCATCCCCTCGACGTGTGCTTGCGGCCACCGCGAGTACTCGTGCAACCCCCAGCGGCCATCGCGGAAGGTGTGAATGACTTCGCGCTCGACAGGGTACTCCGGCACGTATTCGGTGTTTGGCGAAGTAATGACGAAGTCGCCGTTTACGTTCGGCGAGGCCACTTTGGCGTCGTGTGCCTTCGTGACGGGAGGGGCTAATGACAGACAGGGTGAGTGACCTATTTCTCGCGCGCCGCCACAGGCTGACTTACGAGCTCCAAATCGATTGCGCCGCAAGGTCAGCGGGAGCGTGGGGTCAGCGGGAGGGTGAAGTGGTTCGGCCACAGAGGCAGGATCGCTGGGCGAATGGGAGTCAGCACAGGTACGTCGTGTGTGATGTCTGGACTCCTACCTGCCATGTGCCGCACTGCTGGTGACTGCCGGGGCTGTCGACCCGGCCGCTTCAGAGGGCGGAGCCACGTCGACGCGGGGGTACTTTTTGAACTTGGGTAACTTGGGTCGCGGCGCAGGGGGTATCTCCTGTCCTGGCGTAGACATGGTTCACGTTGTGCGCTGGCTGGTGTTAAGGCTCGTGCGGGACTCTTTGGGGCTGGGGACTATGGAGAGTATAACTACAACTAACTAGGGCCTACGCTAACAGTAATAAGTCGTATCGTATCCTACTCCGTCTTCCTTTCCGGGGATGCCGTTCGTCTGGTCGGGGGATGGGATCGCGTCGGCTCTCGTGCGTCCTGGTCGTTGGTTGGGGTGGCCTGGGTGTCGTCGCGTCGGCTCTCGTCGGCTCCTCGCGTCGGCTCTCGTGGCTCCTCGCGTCGTGGCCGCGGTGGCAACGTTTTGCGGACTCGCGCACAGCAGGCTCTTAGCACACTGTTGCGACGAGTTTGGCGATGACCGCTGATAGCGTATCGTGTGCTCTTAGCACCGCGATTCGGCTACCAGGTTGTTGAGAGAGAGGTGAGGCAGGCAAGCTGTTCGCGGGGCGTGCGCAAACAGGGAAGTGGTGGGTGGACGACGGTGATGGATGGGTGTCTTGGGAGAGGAGCGCTCGCACGAACGGATGCAAATCGTCCTGGCGCGTGGCCGGAAGTCCGACGTCATCCGCTTTTGCTTCCGCCCCACGCGCTCAGTAATCTCATTCAACCGCCGCTTCAATAGCGAAGCTTGGCCCTTTTCTGATTACAGACTCCGACAGTCACAAGTTCGTGGTCCGCTCACGTAGGCGCCGAGGTCTTCGCGTGAATTCGTCTAAGTCCCCTCATCCCTGTGCTCACTGCATGCATCTCACTCTTCCGCTCGCTGCTGCCCACACACACGCCGACCTCGCCCAATGAAGAGCAGCACAAGACTGCAAGAAAACCGATGGCAGTCCAGCGTCGTCCGCTTAGAGCCACGATGCGGATTGTCGGGCAGATTCTCGCTGGCAACGATCAGTGATGAGTCTGACCTCTGGCCAGGTCCCCCCCCGCGCGCGATGGCATCGGATGGACGAATGGACAGGTCCGTAGAACGAATGCACGGACGCGATGGACGAACGCAAGGTCGGAGGGAGGCTCACATGGAAGGGTGCTCGTCAGAGATGCTACTGGGACATGAGCCACGCAAGGTGCGACTGCCTGTACCACATATCTTATCCATCGGGTACTGACTCCGTGGCCGTCTGTCTGCTGACTTTGCAGGTGTGTCTGGAGAATACGCTGGCACGGCGGGGGGCGAATATGGGCTTATCGTAGCTGAGGAAGTCGCGCAAGTAAGTGTGACCGGACCTCCTGATGATGACCCGCTCATTTATCTCTAGCCGCGCGCAGACATCCTGCCAGGACTTCAACCTGGAGTGCGTTCACGTCGCAGAACCGGCCACCGAGATCGCTGTGCCACACCTACCGGTCTTGGCTGCTCCGGATGAACCCGCGCCACCGGGCCCAGGCAAACTTTTCATTGCGCGCGCATCCTGTCCTTGCAACTCTTCCTCATGTCCCGAACAACCGACCAGCCCATGCCACATGGAGACGCAGAAGGTGGCAGCTCAGCTGACATCTCCTCTGAGGAGGTTCGTGTGCCATCTCGCGAATGCGTGCACAAAGAACTGACGCGAGGCAGGCTGTATCACAAGAACCAGTCCTTCGTGCATCCAGCACCTCAGTTGCGCCAAGCGGAGGCAATGCTGCTAGTTACATCGACCCGTACGTACTTCCATTCTCCATGGAATCACGCGCATGAATGTTTATCGCATGCCATGTTTGTCAGGCCGTTTTTCGCATCTTGCGAGGGCAACTTCCATCTCAAACGCCCAGATGCCGTGACTGGCGGAGAAAGTGCATTGCAACAAGGAGAATCGTTCGTGCATGTGGACGACGAATGGCTGCGTGGAGTTTCGCCCTATATGAGCGGTGAAGAGTGGGAGTACGTGGCCTCATACGATCTGACGTGCACCCGTGAGTACTGCATCCACCGTCACGAAAGGCAACCATCGCTCATACATCATCTATCATTCTAATTCGATATGTCAGTTGGATGTAAGCCATGTGTCTGTACTCGGGGCGAAGGGTGCGATCGTTGCCACGGGTTGGATAACGTAGAGTAGAACATGTAAATGGTTCGCAACGCAAAGATAGGCTAGCACACAACAGCAAAAGGACTGACGGAAGTATGATACAGCGGCAGTCCCATGCAGAGGCAGTCCCATCTGGCCCCATGGGGGAGGGCGCAAAAAAATAGCGCGCTTAAGGTCGGGACGCTCTTTGCTGCCGCCAGCTACCAACCATGGCGGCCCAGAGTATACTCAAGAAGCTCGCAACGTCCATGAAAAAGTTTGGCTCGGCGGAGCCACGCCCTCCGAAAACCCCTCGCAAGAAAGTCCGCATGGAGCGCACCTCCCCTGCCCGTCCAGTCGTGCCTCCATCACCTACCAAGACTCCGAGCATTCTCAGACGCCTCCACCCTACGGCTGCCCTGCCAACCTCCCCATGCACAGCGGACACCTCTAACACCCCTGCTCCGCCCGGGCTTCCAATCGAAACGCAGGAGAGCCAGCTCTGCCGGAAGCCAGCCCGCGAGTGCCAGCGAGACTTCCCCGAACTCCCAGCAAAGGGGCCCTCGAGCGAACCTTCGATTTCTCAATGCCCGCGCCCGTGACGTCCAAGCGAACCGATCCCGAGTCGGATGTGGAGGACGGGGAGGACTACGTCTCGTCAGATGAAGAGGAACCGGATGTTCGAGATGGAGTGCGTCCCGAGACACACTTGGTACGTTCCCCTCAAGCACTTTGAAGCGGCACACTAAACATGTGAAACAGCCTTCGGAACGATGCAAGATATTCTTGCAGAAAGGTCACGCGCTGCGCGCGCGCAACATCTTGGACGACCGCGACGCTCCTCCGGATCTGAACAAGTGCACGAGCTGCGGCTGTGACCCCAAGGCCAGACACAAGCATGCCACGCTTTTCCGTTGCGTGGACTGCCACATAGCCCCGCCACGTTGTGTCGCCTGCATCATCACCGCACATCTAGAGCGGCCCTTCGATCGCATCCAAGAGTGGGACAGGTCCAAAATGTTCTGGAGGAAGTGCACGCTCACGGACCTCGGATACGAACTTCGTCTGGGACATCAAGGCCGCCGTTGCAAGAACGCGTTCTCCCTGCGCGGGACCTCAACGTCGTTCACGATCACGGCATCTTCGACATCCACGTCGTCTACTGCCAGTGCTCAACGGCCGGCAAGATACCTGATCAACTCATAGAGGCCGGGCTGTGGCCGGCGTCATGGACGAATCCTCAGTCGGCGACGACCATGTCCGCGTTGCGCACGTTCCACAGCCTAAGCATGAACGCTCAAGTCAACGCAAACGACTACATTGCTCATCTGAAGCGTTCTACCGATAACGTCGGTGCGGCAGACTTGAAGGTAAGCCCGCGCAGCTGCGTGCCATGACGAATCTGATCGCGAAGCCTCACCAGGACCGCTATCGCGAATTCGGCATATGTGTACGCCAGTACTCGTTCGTACGTGCGTGTCGCTGGGGTGGGGTGGACCCTGCCGACGAATTGCCGCCTGCAAGCTTGGTAGTGTTGTGCCCTGCTTGTCCCCAGCCAGTCACAACATGCGGCCGGGTTGGGAGACCCGAGATCCGAAGTTGAGTGAGTGCTGGGATGCTCGACAATTCGCAATACTGATGTGTGCCTCAGATATGTCGATGCGGCCCAGATCACACAGGACGGCAATTTCCACTACTCAATGACGAATAAGCACACGGACCCGAAAGATCCTGCCATGACCAAGGGGGCGTCGTATTACGCCCACGAAGACGATTCGAAGGTGTTTTTGGAAACCACCGAACATCCGGAGCACGAGGTGAGACAGCTCGGTTACGCGGGTGAGCGATTGCTGAATAGGCCGTAGTCCTCTACGTGCAACCAATTCGCCGCGATCGGGTCTGGCAAATACAAAGGGCCTGTGTCAGGAATCATGGCCGTGCTGTGCCGCCACATGATCGTGCTACCTGGCGGGGTCCTCGACCTTCATCATGGCGAACGGTGCGTCGTAAGCGTACTGTCATGCACGCGGCGCGCACTAAAAACCCTGCAAGGTACCTGTACGTGGACTTCTTGCTCGTGTCAGCGCTGCAACGATATCGCGCCCTACACATGATTGTCGATACCTACGACATATACTGCCAGTACATGAAGAAGTTCCGACGACGCCTCGAACTGGAGTTCACACCGACGAAGCTCGAGAGTCTCAAATCGATCGAATCTGCGGACCTTCCGAAGATTGTGGGCGGTGTCGGGAACTATCATGCGCCGATGCACATTCGCAAGTGTCGATGCTTTTTCTCCTTGCATCACATACCGGGTGTGGGCAAGATGGTGGGGGAGCAATGCGAGGGCCACTGGGGCATCACCGAGCCGCATTCGCGCTGTACAAAGGAGATGTCGTGTGGACATCGTCACGAATACATCTGCTACCTGTACAGCCACCGCAACGTACAGCGCATCCATCGCCTAGGTGAGTCGCCCCGGACCATGGTGACAACGGCCACTCACCCCAACATCGAGCCACAGTGGACGAGCTGCCCGAGAAGTGGGAGGAAGCTGAGGGGGCGATGATAGCCGCGGACGAATACTTGCACACGCTTGAAGCCACGCTGGCGGAGAACTTCGGGGAGGAGACCGTAGTTGAATGGCGGGCGGCGCACGATAAGTGGGAGAGCGAGGTGACGAACATCGACAACCACGCGCACATGGACAATCCTTTCGAAATCGCTGAGGATGCTGGTGAATATTTCGCCCTCCTTGTGCGATGGTCGCTGACAACGACGCAGTTCTGACGACCGACGCGATCTGCGAACATCTGCGCCAAGAGCGCACCGAGGAAGGTGATCGCCTGGGCATCGCAGTCATCGACGCCATTCAGGCCGCGCTTAACTTGGAGCGGAACAGGTGAGACACCGGCCTTGGTGTTCGGTGTGTGCGTACTGAACCGGGCGCACAGATTGGACCTGGTCAAGAAGATTCGAGCTGCCGAAGGGACCGAGAAGGAACGTAGTGCAATCGCCGCGAAGTTGGAAGCCTATCGCCGAGACGTTCTGTCGTGCGAGCAGGACTTCGCGGTCTGCGTGTCGCCGATTGTCCACGAGGTGACCCAAGCATGCATCGCAGACGACCGCATGATGGCGGCGCAACTCGGGGAGGCCATTGTGGCAGCCGGACAGGATGCGACGGCGGTGAAGGCGGCGAAGGAGAGATATGCCTTGCTTCCCAGCACGTTCCCCAAGCGAGATATCAAGGACGATCGAAGCCTTGGCCTCGAAGATGCACCCAAAGCGCCCGGAGCAGGTCCCTCTGCGAAACGGAAAGCACAGACGAAAGCGCAAAGGCTTTCGACGCCATGCTGGATGAGCTGTCTGTGCCAGCGGCCACGTTGCCGTCGATGTACCACAGCAAGGTACGGCAGCATCATCTCATGAAGAAGCTCGTCGAAACGGAGCGCAGCCTAAGACAAGGCCAGGCTGCTGAGGCCCTGAACGAACTGAGGATCCACCTGTCCACTCACGTCGCCCTCAAATTTCGCAAGGAAGAACGGTCCGGCCAGAACCACAACGCCCCGATGGATCGACGTCTTGACGAGAAGAAGGAAGTGATCACGGGTGCAAAGTACGAATACCGTAAGCTCAGGCACACCTTACGCGTCCTTGGGATGCCGGAGAATCATAAGATCTTCCGGCCCCTGCGTGACGAAGATGCGGTCGCTTTCAAGCTGTTTACCAGCGAGAATGTGCAGGGGGACAGTCGACGGATGCCTTCATGGATCTGGGGTGACTTCAGCTTCGTTGGCAAGGTGGCCCCGGGCGAAGTTCGAACATTCCTCGAGAAAGGTAAGCGATTACGCTTGGGCACGTAGGCCACACTCACCGTTTTTGCAGCGATGAGACCGCATTGGTTCCAACACAGCGCGCTCGCACGCAGAAATACCGAGGAGGCGTGGATCCGCTTGGAGGAAATGTTGCGATGTTGGATGTCTTTCCAAGACAGCAGGGATTTTGGGTCACACGTGCGACCACCTTGGACGCCGCAGGAACCTGGGAGCGGCGTCGTACGCACGCAGGTATGCGACATCCACGCGCCTTCCTCGGAACATCCTGACCCCCTCTCAGGCAAGCGCATAGGTATGAACGTCTGTTCCGGAAGGCCGAGTTGAAGTTCCCCAGTCGGATTCACGAGGTGAGAACGTCGCGAATCTGTTGAATGGACTCTGACCCTGTCAGCAGGGAATAGGGATGCCGGTTCCCCGGAAGGATTAGTTTGCGCTGTTGGTAGGGGGGTTGCGACATCGAAGTGTCTCAAAAGGGGGTAGCGTGCGGCGGAGCGGCTGGGAAGTCGGGTTGGCGGCGGGGAGGAATGTTCTGATATGACGTGTGGGATAGTTAGCACGAGATGGCGACAGAAGCCCCACCTCCATGCGCCGCGGACTTTAAGGGCAGACGACTTAAAGAGGCGAGTGGTGAGGAGGTCCAACCCACCGCACCCGCCACGTTGCTCTCTTGTGAGACGATCGCCAGTGTACGATGGTGAGTAACATGGGCCGCGGTCTGTCGAGATCGACGTCTGGTCTCTGGACGCGCGGACCCTACTTGTGCCCGAACAAATATGGCGCTGACAATGAGCTGGCGTACGACAGGGGATGCGGAATCTGCTACGCGACTTCCGCTCGAAGATCAGAGTGAGACAGGTATGCCTGCAGGTTAATGATAGCGGGGTTGGTGTGTTGAAATCTTCGCAGCGCATCCTGCGAGACGGGAAGGAGTACTCGCCTTACGGCATGGAGGACGTCATTGTTCTCCCCGATGGTACGGACGCAGCGGAGTTGTTCCCGCAGATGTGCCCCGCGTCCGAGGTGGATCCGACCAGCGGAACTGCGTGCATCCGCCTGGAGGGCAACGAGGTCATCGCGCTCAATGTGGAGGTCGATATAGAGTCTTTGGCGAGAGAGGCGCACGACGAGCAGGAGGCCGGGTAGCTTTGGATGACGAGGAGCCCGTCGGCAGCGGCGCGTGGCCCGATGCACAGTCACTCGTGAGCGATACGGCGTCCGTGGCGAGTTGGGACTCGATGCACGCTATACCACAAGTCGAGCGCAAAGAGCGCGATCCAGCTGCGCAGAAACGCGTCGATCGCACGAAAGCGAAGCGGCGCAAGGGCCGCCAGGACAAGCAATCGACATTGGGCTCGCCGCGCACGCACGTCGGCGAGGCCGCTTGTGACTTCCCGCCGAAACGCCGCGCAATGAAGCATGCCTCGGAGACCACGGTGATCCAGACGGACTTCGATATAGACGGAGGCCAAGCGAGATATGCTGGGGCCGGGTTCACAGGTAAAGTGCGCCCTCAAACCATGGAAGACCAGGCAAGCGTGCCGTTCGAGCAAATCGTGAAGAAGTTGCCCGTGTTACGGTGGGGAGGGAGGTATGCGCCCCGTACACGATTCACGGGTCCAGGGAGCCTACCTGACTGCGGCCATGTGCAGGTCGAACCACTACATCGTGGACAAGAAGGGCACGATCCTCATGGTGCTCGTGGGAGCGTCCTCCGATGCGACACTGTACAAAGTATACGAGAACGCGGCTGACCACCTCGTGAAAGCCCGGAATTATTGCGGGATGAACGGAAGGGAGGAGCATCGTCGTGGAGGGTATAGCACGCTGTCTTCGGGGATATCGAGAGGCGGCGGACAGCCGGTATGTCAGGCTTGCACGAAAGGACGGCGGGCTGGGACTGATGATTATACAGCGTCCTATGAACATCAAGCCCAGGAATAGACGCGAGCGCAGAGCGTTGGCACGACTGTGGCAATCTCAGTCAATCCGTCGCATTGCAAACGCGCAAAGTGGTGAGCGCGGGCGCAGTGCGTCCGTGTAGAACGAAGTGCTAATGAAGATGGCTACAGGATACCTGAAGACATACGTGCCGGCCGTGTTCTCCGAGTACATGGTCAATCTCAATGCGATCTGCGAGTCGCAACCAGAGCTGAGGCGGAACTGCACGCACAACGCCTTCGCAGGTGTCACTTTCAACCTCGGTCCGCGCGTGGTAACATATCCGCATCTCGACCAGGCTAATCACCTGTGTGGAATGTGCGCGGTCACCGTCCTGGGAAACTTCGACCACGAGCGCGGCGGACATGTGATCCTTTGGGACGTCGGCCTCGTCATCCAGGTCCCACCTCGATCAACATACCTGATCCCTTCCGCAATCCTCGTTCATTCGAACGTCGACATTGGCCCGGAGGAGACTCGAATGTCGATCACACAGTACTCGGCGGGCCATTTGTTCAGCTGGGTGCGATGTGGCATGACGACTCAAGCGAAGTTCGCGCAGAATGGCCAGGAGCTGGAATCGGGCGAAACGCGGTGGCAGCGGGGACTGCGACTCTTGCGCCAGTGGTGCGGGGGTCCAACGCCCGTGAGGAATGGATGAGGTTGACACCAGGTGTCGAGCGAATACTATGACGCTATCTACGAAGTAAAAGTATGTACTACGCTGAACGAGCCTGACAGATACCTTGCCGCACACGGCGACGTACCGACTCACTCGCACCGCGACAACGGCAGGGTTCAGGACCACCGGCCTGCTTGGAAGGTCAGTGTTCGGGATGTCACATTTGAAATTGTACTAATTGGTACACAGGCATGACGTGCACGCAAAGAGAAGCACGGCGGCGAGGTGGGAGCCCGCGAGGCGTGTGAGGGCCGCGCAAGCCTGGGTGTCGAACATCTAAGCTGAGTTCTCCTACCGTGAGGGCCACTTGATACACAGGCATGACATGCACGCAAACAGAACCACTGCGGAGAGCTTCGGCATCGCGAGGCGTGCGAGGGCCGCGCAAGCGTTGGTGTTGAACACATAGGCTGTGTCTTCTGACCGTGATCCGTACTAATTAGTACACAGGCATGACATGGGCGCAAAGAGAAGCACGGCGGAGAGCTGCGGCAACGCGAGGCGTGTGAGGGCCGCGCAAGCG
This sequence comes from Lentinus brumalis, assembly GCA_001792895.1. NCBI lineage: Eukaryota > Fungi > Basidiomycota > Agaricomycetes > Polyporales > Polyporaceae > Lentinus > Lentinus brumalis. The sequence continues at coordinate 2,339,114 of MARA01000006.1, read as the reverse complement.
TTGGTGTCGAACATATAAGCTGAGACTTGCAACGCTGACGAGCCCATCACCGCCTAGCACCCTCACGAACAACCATGAGCATCCCGCCCCCGAAGACGTATCAGGCCGCCCTGGAAGCCAATTTGCGCCGCGCGGAGAGGCAAGGCGTGAAGATATCGGTCGTGCCGGCTATGTTGCGTCCCTCTGGGGCGACTCCCAAGTTCTTCCGCGACCTGGCAAAGTCGCAAAAGATAGTATGCAAACCATGCAAGAAGAAGGGTATCATCTGCCAGGCCACGAATCTCAGCCGCCTCAGCTGTTACGGGTGCCTTTGGGGCCGCGACTGTGATCGCCAAACCTGTGAGTCATGTCCCGGTCGCCCAACGGTCTGCTAATCTCGTCGCAGATATGACCAAGCGAGGCCATCCGGCGAAGTTGAACGCGGAGTCGTATACCGTCGCGAAGAGCGAGGGTTTGACTATCATCCCGGAGGGCGCGGTATGGGGTGATCGAAACATGCAGCCCGCGGCTATGCGCGAGGGCGTGCCCCTCAAGGAGGAGAAGGGGGTGGCAGGAGAAGAAGGGGGGGAAGAGGAGGAGGACGGTGAGAGAGCTGCGTCATCGAATGAGGACGGGGTTGATGACGACGACGAGCAGGTGGACCAATTGGCCGATGATGATGACGGTGAGGACGAGGACGCATCCCAGGAATCGAAGGACGAGACCTTTGCGGCGAAGGTGGGCTTGATCAAGAAGAAAGTCACCTCGACTAGGGCGAAGCTGGGGCGGACGAAGAAGAGCATCGACGCTATGGATGCGGAGCTCGACACCATCAAGACGCTGCTGGCGGGACTGGTCGAAGGCAAGGGGAAGAGGGTGGAGAAGCATGAGCTTGGGGCAGCGTCGAGTTCCGAAGACGAGATGCCGCTCAGCGAGCGCAAACGTGAGCATACGGATGCATTGCGCGGGTTGTGCTAATTCGTATTGCCAGGTCCACGCGTGGAGGCCACGCAGACGCGGGGCCCTCGAACACGAAGGGCGCAGACACCCAGGATGAATAGCTGGCTCATGAACAGAGAATGTAAGTACTGACACCGGATTCTCGGGGACGCGTACTGACACGCGCATAGCTCGGCGGCGTGGCTCTGGGTTCAGGTTTGAGGTCGCAATGGATGCGTGAACAATACAAGGACTGCGGCAAGAGGGCGCGCGCGGCACCGGGGAATACGCACTATGTCAACGGAGCGTGAATATACGGTGGTTGAGCAGAATACAGGTAGTAAAGAGTGGGGCCCTGCGAGAACGCCAGCCCGAAGCGTGCCGAAACGTCCGAAGGGGAAAGCGTACGTGGGGCGATGAATAAATGTCGTACATTAATGGCTTTGCGATAGCACCGGAGTGCCAGGGTAGCAGCAGAGGTGAGGCACAGCCACACCACGCGAGATGGTGCCTAAGGCACGTAGCACAGCCACTCCACGCGACTTTGGCTTTCCGAGTTTCTCGGACACGCAGGCCGCTGGGCGGCCGTCGCGCGCACGGGAAATCGCTGTTACTCGTACCGACACGTCTGTGCGCCCGCCTCGCCCCTGCAAGGTCGACATCGAGAATGGGCTACTGGTCCTGCAACGTCACGGGGGCGCAGTGGTGGGTGAGTCGTGCGATATGTCAATTGCAACGACGCGGAACTGACCACTCGTACGCAGATCGCGTCCTCGATCTTTGCGAGCAATAACACGGACAGGATAAGGTTCACCTACGGCGAATTTGTGGAGGTGAGTGGGGGGATTTAAGGGCCTGGACGTTGGAGTAATTCTGTATAGGTGATGGTAGCCATGAAGTTTCGTCCGCACGACACGCTTCCGGGCGCACTGCGACCGCGACAAGGACGATATGCTAATAAGGTGCTGGAGTACAACCCTGTGAGTATGAAGCTGTCTGCTCGAGACATTGCTGACGCATGTGCAGCTCAATCGTCCGATGGACAGGAAGATGTCGTACCGCCGACAGAAGGAGTAAGACATCCAGCTTACTTGTAATGGACGCATGGCTGATGATGGCTAGGGTGAAACGGCAGCTTCGCAAACGTTACGGCATCGAGCTCTCGGACTTCGTGGTCATGCGGCATATGGAGTGGGAGGACCCGGCAGACCTGCACGCCCCGGTGCCTTTGGAGGATCTGGGGACGCTGCCACAGTTCTGAAGGGAAACGTAGGATTATGTACATCTCCACTACTTGGCCTGTCTGCTGGGTTATGTGCGAGTTTACTGAGCGCGGCGGGAAGTGAGGTGGGTGTATGGTGAGTATGCGATGATTGGAACCGAGAGAAGTTACGACACAAGACGAAATCGGTCCCAACCGCCCCGCGTTCTACCCTCCAAAGGACGCTGTGTTCCGGCCACGGTCTCCTCATACGGTGCAACCGTCGACTCTGGTGCCCAGGATCCCTTTGGCTACCAGGATGGCCCCAGCCGCCCCCCCTCGATGGACGACATGTCAATGTCCATGTCCATGTCGGTCGACGACACCTTCTCGTTCATCAATCGCAACAAACCGCGTAAGCGTGTGGACAGCGACGCTTCGAGCTCTACTTCCAGATGCACCCCTACCGTCGTGGACACCGCCGTGGACCCTCTGCGATGTCTGTCGCGTCCAATGCACCACCGGTCAGTTTGTACAACCGCAGCTTCGGCGCTCATGCCCACCGCCGCAACGATTCAAACACCAGCGCAAGCTCTGTCGGGTTGTCGTACGCGATGCACGGTGCTGGAGGTGGACGGTCCGCCATGCCGCGGCATAACCGCGACTTCTCTGTGGAGTCGATCATGAGCGACTACTCGGAGCGACCCATGGCCCGGCCGGGTTTGGGCGACAAGATGTTCGACAACGCGCATGGTGCTCCGCTCAGCGCGATCTCCGGGTCGCCCGAGAGCAGCTATAGCGAGCCTGAGGAAGTCAACCGCACGTCATGGGACTCGATCATGGACAACACTGGCAGGTATACTTCGGTTGTGGACGACTCGATCTTTGACAAGACTGGCAAGAGAACGTCCGTATCATCAGAGTCTGTGTTTGGCCTCGATCCCTCGTACGCTCAGTACGGACGGAACATGTCTAGACGCCAGTTCCGACCTGTGTCTATGATGAGCGAGATGAGCGTCCACAGCCCAGTCAAGGAGGATGATACCATGATCACTGTACGTGTCCAATGTTCCAGCCTAATGAAGCGACGCTGATGTGTTCAACCCACAGATGCTCGGGGGCGGCCATGTTCGTAGGCGTTCCATCAGCTCCCTCGTCGAAGCATCGCCGTGTGCGCGCATGGAGAGGAACAGGCACGCCGCACACCCGGGGCGCGTCCTGCAGTTCGATGCGGACCCGCCCCTCAAGGAGTCGCCCAAGGAACCTCGTCTCCTGGCACAACCGTCCATTGCGTCGACGTCTTCCATGCAATTTGGTAGCGAGCGCATGATTAAGGCGCGCCAGGGTTTGCTCGAGCGTCAGAGCTTGGAGGAGGGTGCGCTCATGGCACAAGGAGAAGATCTACTTGCTTCTTGTGAGTCTTCCCCTTGGTCATTCAATCCCATGCTAACGTTGTGCTAGTGCGTGAGCACTCTATCTTTTCCCGACCCTCGCCCGCGGGACGCTCGCGATCCAGTACTTGCACATCTTCCTCCTCTGGCACGGACACCCCTCCGCTCTCGGCTTCCGATGGGTCATCAGTCTCGGGCGGCTCACAGTCCAGCATTGACCTTGGACATCTCGGTACACTACTCACGAATGCCACCAATCCCACGAGCGGTCTCGCGAGAGCTCGTTCGCGCGCTAGGGCACGAGGGACTGGTCACCGTCGTCGCATTGATCAGGCGCGCATGTCCCGGTCCTCGGTGTATGAGACTATAAAGGAGGAAGCCTCCGTGTTCTCAAGCTCGCCGTCGTCGCACGCGTCAACACCTCAAAGTCTGACGAAACGAATATCGGGTTCGGCAAAGAACGACGCGTCGACCTTCGTCGTGGGGAGTGACACGGACTCGATCTATAGCGAATGGGACGACGAGCACGGTATAACCACTTTGCGCAGGTACTATGCTCTTCGGGATGAGGCGCAAGTGACCGTGGATGAAAGCAAGCAGGCCTGGAGTGACACCCCATTCTCAGTCGTTGCCGTGCAGGGTGAGTTGCGTCATGCCTTCGAACGACCTTCTGATAGCTGACGACCTGCGGCAGTCTTCCAACCTCCACGGGAGCCTGTGGCCATGCAGGCAATGCTCGAGCACTCACAGAAGACCTTCGGACCTCTCCCGTCAGAACTTCGTCCTCATCGCGTCCGGTCGCGCACGTCACCAAGGGCGTCGCCGTACCCTCTTAGGGCGATGCGCTGAATCACGTCCCCTGAGAAGCAGCGCGAATCTCCCATCCAAGTTTTCAGTGACACCCCGAGCAAGCGCTTCGCGTCTGCTGTTCATGAGCCCTCTGGCCTTCGTGAGGTGTGGACTGCCAACGCCAACGTGCCTACTCCGCCGCCAACGCTCGGAGAGATCAAGCCGTTCTCGCCATTCCAGGTTGAGATCGACACCTCCAAGCGGGGCAAGAACGCGATGGGCCTCCCTGCCCGTCCCCGTGTTACATCGAGCACACGGCGTGCGGGGCTGCTCTGGTCAAAGCGCAGCGTCGGGAAGTCCAGCACGCAGGACTGCCAGGAGAACTCGACCATCATCCCTACGTGAGTACTCTTTCCGGATTTTCGGGTGTAGATGTAACTGATCTTTGGACCGGCAGCCCCTCTGAGACGCTAAGGATCAACCGTCCGCGCCCTCGTGGTCGACCCACTCCCGCGCGCGTGGCGGTTCCCGCAGCGTGATTCTCTCTACCTTCTCCAGCATAACATAAACTCACACCCATACTCCGATTCTTCGTCAGCTTCGCGTCAGTCAGTCGCAGGTTCGTGTCGCGGCTGTGCCTGGTCCAACCCCCGAGGATGTGCGTCATCTCGTATGCTATGCAAATATCTGTCTATGCCCCGTATCTCTCTCATCTGCATGATCTCATCCCTGCTGTTGTTGCTCTCTTGCCCCGCAAATCCAGAATCTAGAACCCCACTATCTTCGCTTACGTCCGCCCTCCCTTCCTCCGTACCTGTAGGCAGGCACTCGCCCTCTTGTCACGCGTGTGGCGAGTATGAGTGGATCTTTCGCTAGAGAGCAACAAGACGCGTGTTGGGCCGCGTCTTCGCGCTCTGGCAGGGCAGGGACGAGGTGAGGACCTGGACAGGTGGGAGACGCGGTCCTTCTTGGTGCTCGTGGAGAGAATGAAGGAGTGGGGGTGCTGGTCGGCGAGGCCGCGCCTGCGGACGGGTGTCGCGGAGCGAGAAGGGCCGCGAAACGCGATTCAGACGGGTTTTGCGGGTCGTCGCGGTGTGGCACTGGAGGTCTTCGTGCACCTCGCGCATGTGCGAGGAGCATGGGCGTCCGCGTGTGGCGCCCACAATGAAGACGGGCGGGGCTTCACCGGCGACTCAGCCGGTTACCACGACGCGTCTGGCTCTTCACCACCGCACTCCTCTGAAAACTACTACGACGCTATGTCTGGATGGTCGAACAAGGCTGCGAATGTCGGGCGCAAGAGCGGCGGTGTGGCCGCTAGCACGCCAGCCGAAAGCGACGGTTACGCATGCCAGCCGGCTGGCTGGTACAAGGAACGCGTGCCGTCTGGGGTGGTTGGAGATGGGAGGGAGGATGGAACGTACGCTGGTAAGTCTGCACGTTCTGGGGCCTTGCGTGTCTCACTGGAGGAATGGATCCAGCCACTCGTGCTTGGCTAGGCAAGTTGCACACTCGTTGCTCGGCATGGGAGGTCACGCACGCCGAAGGTTCGTGTAGTGCAATGCCTCGCGCCGCGCAGACTGGATCATAACGTTTGATTAGATACCGGCGTGACCAGCGTTGAAATGCTGCGCGGACAGGCCAGCAATTAGGTCGTGACGGCGTGCAAGTACGATGTATTACAGAACGCTGTTTGTGCGTGCAGCGACAGAAACGACACGTATCATTTCTTGTGCTACACAGAAGCGTGGTCGTGGTGTGCTCTTACGTGGGATTCCTGTACCACTCTCGACTGCGACTATCGACCACACTCGCCATCGCCCCCTCGATCCGCCTCTCGCCACGCGTCGACTGCGCCACTAACCACGCTGCCACCTGCGCCGCTGCACCCGTCCCTCGCAAGCGGGTCGAAATCGGGCTCTGGAGCGCGTCAGAGCGACACAGCGCAGAGGTGACGCACACACCCTGTGTGGTCCTACTGCCGCCCTGTACAACGGGTAAGTCGCTCTCACAGCATCTGGCTCTCTTACAGGGGAGGTTCCAGCGACGGCATATGACCGTTCTGGTTGTTTGCCGGCTGGTGGTACGGGGCGGGGACGTGACACGGACCTGCGGCGGGCGTGCGATGACGCATGCGGGGGCGGGCCGTAGATTCATAGTTTGCCGGCGGGATGATGAGGAGTGGAGATGTTGCCGGCGGTGCGATCGAGGAGTCTTTGATGGCACAGCGAGCGCGCTGGACGGTCGGAAGGGCTCGGAGGTCGGTGAGAGACGCTGGGCGGGAGGGAGTATAGGCGGGGAAGGGATCCAGGCCCGGGAGGTTGACGGAAGGCGGGCGGAAGTCATAGAGATGATGCGCCGGCGGGCGGGAGAGGCGCTGGCCCGCCCTCGCCCGCCACAGGCGGGCGGGCGGGCGTCTCACGCGGCCCACGCGCATCCGCTACGGACGTCGTTCATCGCGTCCGTTTGCGCTGAAACAAGTTGCATTGGGTACCTACGACATGGCCGTATCTACGTGCCACGAACGAAGCAGAACGGTGCACGCGTCGAGGCTGCACGGCGCGTCGCGCGACTTCGCAAAAACGCCCGGCCTATTTTGGCGGCGGTTTTGTGAAATCGATTGTCTAGTCTCCAAGCAGGAGGTGCGAAGGCACAATCGCGCGATACACGGCATCACCGGTCGGCTCCGCAGGGTTCGTGTGACCCAGCACAACGCGCTGAACAAGGCTCTTGACCCCATCCGCCCCAATGATAAGGTCCCCGTGCACGACCTCGCCAGTCCCGAGCGTGACGGAGGGCACGTCGGGGTCCACGCCCACCACGTTCGACTTCAGACGCAGGGTCATGTACGGCGCGGCGAGGTCGAACAGCAGCTTGTGCAGGTCCGCGCGGTGGATGTGGTAGTACGGCGAGCCGTACTTCTCCTCCATGTCTGTCCAGCGGGTGTAGCCTACGCGCTCGCCTGTGGCGTAACGCCGCAGGACTATCGCCTCCGGGCGCACACCGACGGCCTCGAGGGCGCTGCCTGCGCCCCATCGCCGCAGTAGTCGCGAGAGGTTGGGGGTGATCTGGATGCCTGCGCCGACCTCGCCGATGGCGGCAGCAGCCTCGAAGAGGGTGACCTTGTGTCCGGCCTTGCCTAGACAATGTGCGGCAGCCAGCCCGCCCATGCCGCACCCAACTATGAGGATGTGCAGGGGATGGGATGCCTTACGTCCATTGTAGAGCGTGGTGTGCTGGGATGCACCCTCGACGCTGGCGGCCGCGTCGGCAGAGACGGGGGTTGGTCGACCTGCCATGGCGGGGCGGGGGATCCTGGGGAAGGGTTGCTAACAGTGCGGGGCACATATTATAGTGCGGAGGAGGATGAACGATTAGGTTATATAGTATATCCTATGCGCCTGTTAGTGTCATGCTCAGGGTCAGAAGAGAAGGTTGGCGCACCATCACTCCTGCGGAACAGAAGTACGAATTGCCATAAGAGCCAAACAGACACTAGTCTCGTGCTCTCCCAGCAGGGCCGCCCAACATATCTCCGAGGTAAGCCGGAGCCTTGTCGTCGGACGCAAGCCCGTCGCTGCGCCTAGGAGTATTGTACGTCAGGAAGCAGTGAGTTATGATCCGGGAAAGAACTGCGTTCACAGAGGTTCACTGGCAGACAGATGCGTGACCAGTGGCCGGTGTGCACACTGTGTAGTAACACCCGAACGTGGTGTACCTGGGCATAGATTTGGGAGGAATTGTTTGGCCATGGGAGGAGGTCTTGGACGAGTCTGTCAGTGCAGTAGATCCGGGTATGCGGTAGTACTTATGTAGTATGTAGGGATGTCATGATGGCAGTTCGAACTTGCAATTTCAGTCGGCGATCACTTCGGTTAATCACCTTCGGTGACGTCGGCCCAAAGTACTTTCTTATGTACCACGGTGCTCCCATCGACAAACTTCGTGACCGGAGTTAGGTGCAACACACCGGGCGTACACCGCAGGCAAGTCGTGCCGATTCAATGCCAATTTGCAACTGTAAACTCAATTGAAGCTTGCAGGAGGGCCGGCCCGCAAGAGCGTTGCCTGCAACACTTGCCGTGAACAGCACGAAGCGTCCTGCTTGCGATGAAAGTCCCATCACCTTCTCTCCAGCTGTTTGTAGTACTCAGGCTGCATGGTTGTTGCAATGCGTAAGCCCAGAAGTCTCTACCTGCCGGCAGCGCAGCTGACAGCACGCTGCACTGCTCGACCACAGAATTTCATATCTTCTTGCTCTCAATTGTCGCTGATCTTAGTACAACTACGCGCAGTCGTCTGCCATGCTATATATGCCCGTGTCACTCCACGAGTCAGCAATATTCCCAGATACTAATCATCCCACCTCCTTGCACTTCCTGAACCATACTGCAATCTTAGGCAGAACATGGCGAGTACTATAACATGATATGTAAGCACCATGAAACTTGGCTGATTGTGCCCTTGTTGCAGCATGTACTTTGTGCAGAGCTGCATCCTCCACTTGTCAGTTCCATATACTGCCCGCCAACCCACGATGACAAGGCCGCCGTTCCGCCTGGTAACGCCCTGAGCGAGCGGGCTGCCTCTAAAGTAAGTTCTCATTCCGTACTCTGGCACTATGATCCACTGAGTCTTCTTCAGAGACCGGCCCCAGAGGTAGTGGAGTTGTCGTGGAAATGGTTGATCCCCCAGCTGCCCTTTGTATTCCACATACCCAGTTCCGATCTCTACTACAACCTCTACCTGGAGGCGATCGACCATCTGCAAACAACCTACCCTCCTCACGCGCTCACATGCGACGTAGTCAGCACCTCACAACAGCCGCTGTCCAACTATCACCCAGCGTTCGGTGCCTTAGTCAACTGGCTCACGGACAAGTGCACTATCCCCGAAGGACGGCAGGTCCAGCTCGATGTGGAAGCTACTCCAGATTCGATGCTGGACTTCATCATCGTCGGCATGCTCCATGTCGTCGGGATCAACCGCAACCGCCGCGGAGGCTCGGGCAGGTATCACGAGAGCTGCATCATGAAGAGAGAACAGCCCGAGTACGAAGGAGAGCGACTGTACCAGGCTGCCTTCCTGGATCTGATATCCTCCTTGTGGGAGGACGAGAGCCGCAACAGAACGCGGACTACGTGGTCGCCCATGCCCTGGTCCCGGGCATCACTGCAGGAGGCATTTGCAGCCCAGCCGGCAGGCGAGTGACGATATCACTATCCTCCTCTAGTGCACGAGCTGACTTGTCAATCGCAGACTCTGTTCCACCGGGGCAGGTCCCCACAGGAGAGGCGCTAGACAGTATGAGCGACGAAGACCTCATCATTCGTATGTCGCGGTCTACGTACGGCTACCCCCTTGATATTCCGTGGCTCGCTTTTCCTCACGACGGCTACCCCTTCTGCTTCAACTTATCCACCTACACGAAGATTCGTCGTACCGCCACTGCGAGCCTCCGCGACGATGCTGCACTCTGGATGAGTGCGATGTCTTTCGGTCTGTTGGAGGCCGTGATCTCCATGAAGATACCCGAGGAGTTGTTCCTCGTTCCTGGGCCAGGGAAGAGCGGACTGGTGCTCTCCGGCCCGCGGCTGCTGCGCTTCATGTCCAACTGGCTCCCTTTCATGCAGGGATACGCGTGGCCGAGCGAGGAGGCACGTGAAGAACGAGGGCGACAAGTCACACTCCTCTTGAAGCGCGCCTTGGGAGCCCTCGACGAAGAGATGCGCAGGGGTCTCAGCATCTTTCTCCGAGCTGGCTACGAGGAGGACGAGCTCCTTGGCATCATTGGTTCCGTCTCGATGATGGTTGTAGTCCTGAGCGGTCACGCGTACTCCGTCTGGAGCGATAACACCACCCTCAAGGAGGTTTATAATCAGACGAGGGACGTCCATCGCAGCCTCTACTCGGCCACTGTCGAATCTTTCGAGGCGATAATGTTACGCGCCGGGTGGTGTCCCAACACCATCCGATCCCAGTTCATGGCGGTCCACGGACTTCTTTCCGTGATCTCCAACTTCGCCCGCCTGCCGCCCCACGTACGGCGTTCTGCCGACGAGCACAAGAACTGCACCTCGGCTTCTTGCGCCTTGTACACCGTCAACGAGGAGACCTACGTCCCTGCCCACGTCGACCCATGTTGCAATTGCGAACACATCATCCCGCCCCTCGACGACATTTCATCCATCCTCAGTGGGCTCGACGGAGATTCCTGGCCCGCGCTCACGTTCGACGGGACCAACCTGCACGTGCAACCGGCCATCGAGGGCTTCTACGTCGCTGTATCGCATGTTTGGGCTGACGGATTGGGGAGCACATCTGAAGCTGGTCTACCGGCCTGTCAGATTGCCCGCATCTCGGCGCTGGCCAAGCAGCTCCTCCCTGAAAGTGGCGCGTTCTGGATAGACTCGCTCTGCATTCCTGGGATCAAGCATCTCCGGAAGCGCGCCATCAAACTCATGGCGAACACCTACCGGGATGCCGCAAAGGTCCTCGTATTGGACGAATGCATCCGCACGGAGTGCTCGCTAGCACATACGTGGGAGGTGAACCTGCTGCGCATCGCGACTTCTGGCTGGGTGCGGCGGATCTGGACCTTGCAGGAAGGCGTCCTCGGTCGCGAGCTCTGCTTCGAGTTCAAGGAGGGTCCCGTAGACGTCGCGGAGGAGGTCAGCAGGCTCACTCGCGAGCTCGCCGACAAACCTGACGCGGCGAGGATTTCTGCGGGCTTCGAGTTGCTCTACATGGACGCGTACAAGCCCCACGTCCCGCTGCTCGCCTTTCGTGCCGATAATAAGGGCACACCCGCGAACGAGTACACGTTCGGCGAGGTCATCTGGCTCTTGCAGAACCGGTCGACGTCCAAGTGGGAGGACGAACTGGTCTCTATATCAAGTCTCCTCCCACTTGACGTCGACGCCTTGCTTGCAATCACAGGCCCAGACGCTGCGGAGATGCGGATGAAGTCTGCGCTCCTGCAGCTCCAACTCGTCTCGCGGCATATTCCCCTCCTCCCGGTGGCCAAGCTCGGCATCCCCGGCTTCACATGGGCGCCCAGGACCCTTACACAGACGTACGAGAAGGGAGGCTTGAGCCAGGAGGGCAGCATGGCCCTCTGTATGGAAGACGGCCTGGTAGGGGAGTATGGCATCGCCTCTTTCGAAACTCCTGTACTCGTGCCCCCAGCATGCCAAGACGGCACACAAGAGGAGATGGAAGTCCTCATTTCCCATCGCGCCACGGACATGACCTTCACCGTTGTCCTGCGGTGCCCAATCGCGCCGTCGTCGTTCGACTCGCTTATCTTCCTGAGCCCGGAGCTGCCTGGCGACAGATCGACCCTTTGCGCTGCGGTCCGCCGGAATGGCGTGGGTCTCGAGCACTGGACGGATGAGGATGGCCCTCTATGCTGTGAATACGCCTCGGCGGGACTCCTCAAGCCTCTGGCATGGCGTCCGCACGAGCTTGAGGGCAACAAGATCAATCGACCTTTGCTCCTGTCCGAAGTCCATATGATTCAGCTCCAAATCGCTTGAGTGCTGATATTACTCACGGCGGAAAGATGTACTCATGTATAGGACTTGCAGTACAGTTACTTGACTGGTACGTCCGAGTGTAAGTAGGTGAATAGATCACGGTGTGGTAGATGGGGAAAAGGGATATAAGTAGACCACAGCGTGAGCGATACCATGCAAGGGCGAAGACAAGGTCATGAGCAAGTACATATGTCGCTTGTGCTTGAACTTGAAGCTCATGAAGTCGTGGTCAGAATCTTTGACGACTCTGATCAAAGTCAGTATATATGTATGTAAGAGGTCGTGTAAGCGCCAATACGCGATGACTTCATTCTCGCGGGCCCGACGCGATCGCTTAGTGCATTTCGTCCTCTACGTCCATTTCACTGCGCTGTAACGATGCCTCCGAGACTTAACAAACGACAAATACGCGAGCAAGAGGAGTTGCAGGCTCTGCAGGATGTCGCGAAGGATGATGCTCAGGAGCAGCCCGAGCAGGGGACGCCTGTCCGAGTACCTAACAAGCCTGCTGTTGGTGGATTCGCAGCGGTGAGTCAAACGCAGCTTCGCTCGTAACCGCGTCCTTGAACAGTTTACAGTTGATGGCGGATTACGACGACGATGAGGACGAGAGTGAGGAGGATGAGGCACATCAGGCCCGTTCATCCAAGTCCAAGAAGGCTCGTGAGCTCTCTTCTCCTTTGTCAATGTCACCCGCTCATGCTCATACCCCTATCACTTCCAATCCACAATCCTACAGAAGAAGAAGAAAAAGAAGGCTCCTGCTGCCCCCGCTGCCGCGCCTCCACCTGCACCTGCAAGCAACCCTGTTTCCGACCATGATCAAGAGCGCGCCTCTACACCTTCCACTCCCGCAGGAGCGTCCAAAAAGGAGCGGAAAGCTCTCAAAAAGCAAAAGGCGAAGGAGAAGCAGAAGGATGAGATGGACGATGTGGACAAGGCCCTGGCCGAACTCTCCGTGAAGTATCCCGACCTGAAGCAGCAGCTCGCGTCCTCCTCCGCGCCCGCGTCCTCCCCCGCCACCGCGCGTTCCCTAGCGAACCTTCTCTCGGTCTCTCTGCAGCACCTTGATGCGGAAGCGGAGCTCCGCAAGTTCTTCGGGTCAAAGGTCATTGCCGCGAACAAGAGCTCCTCGACCAGCTCTGCACGACAATCTGCGGTCCAGCGTTCAAACCTCACACGACCCCAGTCTTCATGGTGGCCAGCTCAGCTGCGCGAAGGTCTCTCTGTCCGTCTACTCACAAACGAAGAAGTCGAGGAAGGTCTGCGCAGGCATCTCCGACAACCGTTGCACGGAGAGAAGATTTGGACTGTCGAGTACAGCAAGAAATATCGCGCGGTGACTTTCGACTTCATGCGAACCGTCATGTCTGGAGGTAGGAAGTCTTTCATCTTCTTCCGTGACTCCGCTTACTTGTCATGTTTGCAGACCCCGAGGGCTTCTATCAGATTCTGAGAGTTCTGCCATATCATGCAGATACATTGCTGCAGCTGTCCGAAGTCTATCACCATCGAGAAGGTTTGAGGTCTGCGTTTCCGCCTTGTCAACCACTCACTGTGCCCCGCAGAGCACGGCACGGCAGCGGACTTCGTGGACCGTGCGCTGTTCACCTATGAACGTGCATTCGTCGGTGCCTTCAACTTCACCAGCGGTGTAAATCGGCTCGACTTCGATCGTGTGGAGAATCGGCCGCTGTTCCTCGCGTTGCACCGACAGATAACGTACGTCTCTCTCCGTCTGCCCAATTGAAGCCCGCTAATATATGTGGATAGCGACTTGCAGCGCCGAGGGTGTTTCCGGACATCCTTTGAGTTCTCGAGATTACTGTATGGTCTGGATCCGTGGACCGACCCTCATGGCGCGTTGCTGCATCTCGACTTCATGGCAATCAAGGCTGGCATGGGCCAGTGGCTCGTCGACCTCTGGGACCTGTTCGAGCCTGATCTGCAAAAGGAGAGCAAGGACGGCAAGTCCCCATATGTTCGACGGATTTTGCCGAACATCCTGCCCGGAATAGCTTACTCTCGAGCTCTTGCTCTCTTCATGCGCGAGGAGAGCTCTGGTGACAAGGTACGCATGCAGAGTCTGCCGAGTGTTCCCCGTACTAACGAACGATGCAGACCCATGAACAGAGCACGCATGCGCTGGAACACGCCATCCGCACCTTCCCCTCCGTCGTCCCGCTACTTGCAGACAAGGCCGAGATCACGCTCAGCGGCGAGATTCGCAGTCACCCTTCCTTCCGGATACAAACCGACCGGAGGTGAGTAGTTACTGTCCGACGCTGGTACTACATGCACGCTTAAACAAATCTGCAGTATGCTGGTCGCCGATAGCCATGCCATCCTCCATCTTCTGTCCCACCTATACGCGAGCCGGGCTCACTCTCTGTGGAAGCCAGCTGCTCGCGCATCCTGGTTCGCAAAGACAGTCTCCTCCATCTACAACACCCTACCCACCTCCTCCCCCGCCCCGCCTCGGACCTTCTCCGCGAGATTCGACGCGCCCTCCCTCTCATATTCCATCTATCGCCACATTCTGGTCAACCAGTCCACCACTCGAAGCCTCTTCCCCTTCCTGCCCCGCTCCGTACTCGACGCGCGCCAAATTGCATGCGACCCCCTCCCGCCCCTCACACGCGCAAACGAGTACGACGGCGAGTTCTTCAAGGGCGTCGAGGAGCTCCTCGCCGCGCGCCCGCGCAACCGCCGACAGGAGGCACGCCTCCTCGAGCGCCTCGTCCCCGACGCCGTCTTCCGCGGGCAGCTCGTCGGCTTCTGGGACGCGCACCCCGTCATCCAGCAGCGCTTCCCCGGGGGCGTCGTGCAGTTCGCCCAGATGGCGGCGCAGATGCCAGAGGAGGCCCTCGACGATCTCTTCGTCGCCATGCAGGCGGCGATGGACGAGCAGCAGCCGCAGGACGGGGGGATGCCTGGTGGTATGCCTGGTCAGGACGTCATTGTCAACTTCGTCGAGCCCGACGATGATGTCGACGACGCTGCGCCTGACCTGCCTGGGGCACCCGCACCCGCCGTGCGCCCTGCGGTCGAGCAAGCCGCGGCGGAGGATGAGGAGGAAGATGAGGAGGGTGAAGAAGAGGAGGAAGTTGCGGTAAGTCCCATTGTCTTCCTTGACAAGTCGAGCCAGCTACTGACGTGAACTTCAGCCGTTACCTGTGCGGTTCCTCCGCTCGGTCATCGGCCGGTTCTGGGGCGGCGGCAGCAGCAACGCCGCGAACGACGATTCGTCGGACGACGAGGACAGCCAGCTGCGAGACACCGGAGGTGTTGACTAGACTCCCGCGAACCACTGACTGAGCGTAGAGTAAGAAGCATTCATTCTGTAGCCAATAAGTTACGCTATCGTACAACACATCTCTAGCGATATACTGCTGCGACTTGAAAGCGCGCACAGAAACGGGAAAAAGACAAAGATAAAAGCCATAGATCTAGCATGGAGCAGAGAGAGATAAGTCGACCTCAAACATCATACGCAACCCGCGCCCCGACCCACGGATACGGGTAATTGTGCTGGTAGAAGTTGCGCACCGTCCGCCTGTCCCCAATGCGCGGAATCGTCGCATACGACGCCCCGAGCACGACCTGGTGCTTCCCATCGAAGAAATCCGACGAGTACCCAGGGAAGATCCCCGTCCCCGCGAACCCCTCATGCCCCTCCAGCACCGTCCCCGTCCACTCCCACACGCCCCCGTTCGACCCGCGCCCGCCATCCTCCCCGCCGGCGGTCGCAGGCAGCGGGTGCCAGTGCCGGAAGCCCGTGTTCGCGCCCTCCGCGTACGACACCTGGTACGTGTCCAAGAACAGCCGCAGCTCCGCCTCGCTCGGGATGCGCCCGCCCTTGTGCTCCGCGTACGCCCTCAGGTCGTCGTACGCAGTCAGCACCGGCCAGTGCCGCGCATACCGCATCGGCACGGGCCCGTACAGCGTGCGCACCATCACCTCTCCCTCACCTCCCTCTCCCTCTCCCTCAGTGCCGACGAAAACCCAGCTCGCAGGCATCGCAACGACGCCCTTGCCCGCCCCGCGCCAGAACGCCTCAAACTCGCTGTTCGTGACGGGCCGCCACTCGACGCGGAACGCGCCGACGTGCACTGCGCGCGCGGGGCTCTCGTTGTCCCACCCGAACTCGTGCGCGGACACGTCGCGCTCCAGCTCGGGCTGCACGTCGTCCGGCTCCTGGTCGTCGTGGCCCAGGGTGATCGTGCACGGGCCCAGCGTGACTGTCGGCGTGCTCGGGGGCGGAATGGCGTCCCACTGCGCGGCGAGCGTCGCCCAGGGAGGGATCGCGAAGCCCGGGGGCGGGAGCATGCCCGTGCCGGCGCGCTGGATGAGCATGTAGAGAAGTGTCTGCACACGTCCGTCAGTACATCGCGCGTGTTTGAGAGAGCAAGAGCACCGGCGTACCTCGATATGGAGCCCATCGTGCTCATGCACCATCATGAGCGTGCGCGCCATCCTCCTCGTGAGGGGTCTCTCCCCGCGCTCCATCTCCTCATATACCCGCTTCACCACGCGCGCCCTGACCGCGTCCCGGTACCGCAGCACGTCCTCGATGACCGGCCAGTCCTCGTCGCGCTCCGGCACCTCCGAGTGCGAGTGGCACGAGTCCGGGTCGTCGACGCTGGGATCGATCCCGCGCTCGAAGATCGTCAAATACGACCGCGGCTCAACGGGCTTCTCAACCATGAGCCGCGACAGGAGGATGTTCGCGAACGTCGGCAGGTGCCCGATGTAGAACAGCGGCTTGTGCCGCAGGTCGATGGGCTTCGAGTGCAGCAGCTCTTGCGGGATCATCCCGAGCGAGACGAGGTCCCACGTCGCCCATGCGCGCTCGAACTCGGCGAGCGATGGGAGGCTGAACGGGTTCGCGGTGGGGTTGAGCTTGGTCGCGGGCGTCGAGGACAGAAGCGGGTAGGTGAGCGGGGGCCGTTCGAGGATGCGAAGGGTCAGCGACCCCTCGGACAGGTCCACGATGGAGCGAAGACCAGCCTCGCAGAAGGTGTTGAGTATGGTCGCGTCTGAAGTCTACCGCCACCTAGTTAGCAGGCGTAGTAGGATAAGCATGAGCACAGGCACTCACAGACTGGGTGTCGCAGTGAATGGCATCGAACACCACGGCAGCCTTGTCCTCTTCCGAGGGGAAGTCCGACCGGGTGCGATAGTATACGACCTGAGAGCCGTGGTCCTCGGCGACGACTCGGACCCAGAGCGTCTCATCCACAACGCTCTTGTCCTGAAGGATGTCGGCGGCCTGCGCGAGGAGCCCCTTCACAGGACCGGTACCGGCGCAGAGGAGAACGCGGTCGTCACTGGCCTTGGCAACCGGGAGAGCTTCCAAGAACGCGGCGCTGGCGTGATGAATGACCAGGCAGTAGCTACTGGAGCGCTCAGGCGGAGGACTCGAGGGGGCTGTCGAAGGAGAGGTCCTGTCGGACTCGGAGGAGGAAGAGGGAGACTCGGAGCGCATTGTGTTGTGGTGGTATTCAGGTGGTAGGAAAAGTGAGAGAGGCGGGTCGCACTGCAGAGGTCGCAGGGAAGAAGAGTAGCTTTTATACGGTAGTTCGTGAGCTATGTACATGCAAGGAACCCGGACACCGCGCGCACAAGAGGCGACAAGGCGATAGCCTAGGCCAACGCGGCGCCGGTTGGCAGCAAATGAGGCGTGCCAATTTATGCGCGAAGTCCCGCCCTGAGACATCGCGCCGCAATAGACGGCGCCTGACTGGCCCTCGCGTGCACCGCCCATGACATGTCTTCCCTCCGTTGGACATGGACGAGACACCGCGAAAGAGACAAGTGTCCACTCACATTGCACGATGTCGCCAACACACTGCGCCCTCCTATCCGCTCCTCCGGCTTGCTCTTGAGTATGATACGCAGGTGAATCATTGATAGGGGAGGAGGCGTGCGTGTCAATCAGTGGACACGCTATCGGAGGCGAGATAGTGGTCCGGCGCCATGCTGTGGAAACGAAACCTTCGGACACACGCCAAGTGTCCTCGAAGTCTTCCGTGTCAAAACGACGACAACAAGATGATGCCTCCATTCCGGTGGCAGGCCAACGAGTGTCGCGGAAAAGCAAAGCAGCTGCTCCGAGCTGTAAGAAGACGATCACGAGTGGTGGGATGCTCCGGCGTTGGTCTCCGTTCTTGCGATCGGGGGTAGACGAGGACGTAAAGGATGATACCGCCGACAGCGAGGATAAGGACACGAGGCACGTCGAAGACAGGACCCCAGGCAGCGCGGCCGATATTCGTTAGAGACAGCGAGGCCGAATGTGTGGGGAGGCGGCATAACGTGGTGGTTCTGATGGTCCAGGAGGAGCGAGCGGGCGTGCGTGCGTGCGATGCGCAGAGAAAACAGGGCCTGCGCGGGTCAGTATCACGACCAAAACACCGGTTGGTGACAGGGATATCGGGATCCAGGCTGGGCTAAACTTTCATTGTTTGTGCGCGAGCACATAGGCCTCGAAACAGTGATGATTTAGCTGAGCCTGGGACTTACTCATGCACATGCCTTCCACTGACCAGCTTGTCTGCGGGTGCACGTTGTGTATTCGGACCAACGTCACGGCGTGCACCGCCAGAAAAGGTGGTCGGTGAAAGTAACGTTTCGTCCGGGCTGAGCATAACTTTCCGTTGTTTCTGCGGGCGCGTATTGCCCTGCGGCGATGAAACTTATGCCCAGGTTGCACGATCTCATCCGTTTGTTCGCCGGTGCATGTAGTGCGTCAGATAACGTACCCGCACCGCAGCACACATACGGCAGCCAAGGGTGCTTGCCACCTCCACCAGGCGCATCGTCTACACGGACATCCCACTGTCAACCGGGCGCCTCGGGGCAGCATGTCGAAGTCATGTAGTAGGAGCGTTGTGGTTGATGTTGCCGAGTTCGAGAGCAGAAGTTGTAGTAGAGCGAGTCACAGTGCTGGTGGTTAGAAGCAAGGAGCGTTGCAGCAACTGCACTGGCAGTCTCGTTCGCCTTGCGAATCCGATGGCGTGCTATTGCGCGATCCAGTCACGTGTCCCCTCTGAACGCGTCGGTGGCGCTCAGCGCTAACGCGTTGCAGCGACACGTCAATAAGTACCTTGTCTCCCCGTCCAGCTCGGAGCGGCAGGCCGGGGATCCTTCAAGCTTCAACGGTCAACATTCAACTGTTTACAATTGATCTCCAGCTCACATGTTGACTCGGTACAGTGTGATTTGTCGCCAATCTGGTGTCAGTAGATGCTCGCAAGTTTAACCACACAAGCTCCTTGGTAGCTCTCGACCTTTGGGATGGCGGTGTTGAATAGTTTTGGGTTCGCGAAGAGTTTCCTCCTCGTCGGGTATGCCTTTATGCGCTTATTTTGCTTATACGTACCTCCAGGCCAGCTCGACAACCGGCTCGGGAACCCTCCGAACACGCAGCCACCGGTTCACCGCAACCAGTGCTTGACACCCAGTGTCGGGAGCGTTCTGAACACGCGGTCAGCAGTCGTCCGAGGCCTAAGCTGGGAAGATGTAACTCATCTCATCTTTGTACGATGATGGGTCCTCGGAGGTCTGTTGATATGTTTCTCATGATGCACACGCGCCCGATTCATTCGGTCACACTGACGGTTGTACAGGAACCTACAGCGATCATACGTCACTCTTCTATCCATCTTCTTGCCCCGATATAGGCTTAGAATGTCGGACATTGAGGAACCTGTCTCCACCGCACCTCATCTGGTATCTACGCTCGGGTTTTCTCTCCGGCCGGCCGTGCCACTGTGCTACCGCATCTCACATGAGACACAAACTTCACGCCGGTACCTGTGTTCGTCCTCCGTTCAATCATCATGGCTGACCATCCAAAGCACTTTCAGGTTGTCCCAGGTGCACTGCCCAATTGGCTGGACCTCCGTTGAGCTCGCAACGATGTTCGCTCCAGGCAACTTTGGTGTACTGCTTCGAACTTCTGGCACACAGCTTCTCTCCCGCACCATGCGATTGGGCTGGATGTGATCAGATACCTCAGCGACCATCCAACGGTCGGCGTCCGACTTGTTGATTGTACAGTCTCGCGCGATATAAGGCCTAGTTTTGCCGCGGATGTCGTTGCAATATTCCTCGACTCTCGGCGGTGACTCAAAGGGTCCCCTTCAGTGACTTCGCCATGTCTTCCAAGGCTGATGCTGCTGCTGCAACTGTGGCCCTATTCGACAGTCTGTACGTCGCATCATCAAGCCTGCCTCTCGTCACTGTGCGCTCTTGCTGACACTGTCAAACAGCTATACAAGCAGCTACTGTGACCTGGCAGCAGTCGGTGCGTCCACAGCATTGCAAGCTCGTTCATGTCGACCTGACGCTTTCTTTCACCGTACTAGTTATCTTCATTTACGACGCCTTCATCACGTTTGATCGGCAAGTGGCATACTTCTGGCCCGCAAAGCGCATCGGTGGAGCGTCGCTCTTGCTCTTCGCGAATCATTGGATTTCCATGACGTACTATGTCATCAGGTTGGTCCAGTTTGCATCCCTCCCTTCGGATAAGGTGAGCAGCCTCAGTCCGAGCCACGGCAACTCTGACTGGAATCAGAGGTTCGTGTGATTCTGTGAAGTCTCACAAAGTTCAGATGGCTGCAACATGATTGTTGACGTCCGCAGCTGTTCCTTGTTCGTAATAGTCGTGAAGGTGATGGAGATACTGCAATTCGTTCCGGGAGCAGGTCAGCCATCCTTCCAGTCATCGGGTCATGATCTCTGACACATGCAATCAGCATTCTCTGCCCTCCGAGCATATGTATTGAGCAGGAACAAGACCCTCGGACTACTCGTTGCCGCGTTGTCTCTAGTACCAGTAGGTGCCAATCTGGTGAGTTAATCGATGTTCTTTGATCGCGTGGACCGACAAAGAATGATGATGGTCTATGATGCAGGTTCCATATGGCTATCAATTCTCTGGAGAGAACTTCTCGCCATTCGGGTGCCTCGAGGCATACAACACAACTGCCGTACTCGACCTTAGGTCTGGTTCATTCAACTTCATCACATGCATTCAGGACTGACTCTGTACTCATACAAGGCGTATGTTGGCTAGCAATCATATGCATTAGCCCATGCTCACTGACAGGACTACACAGTTGTGCTAATCTCTCGGATACCACTCATTGCTGCCGACATCCTACTCATCTACATCACCTGGACAACATTGAGAGGCTCCGCCGCCCTGACGGATATCCGACAATCCAGGAGGCTTACGCTATCGGACGTCCTCTTCCGCGGTGGTATGTCTATCTACGCAAGGTCCTTTGGAAGTTAACGATGCGTGACTTCACTCACAGGAACCATGTATTTCCTGTACGTCCTACGGCAATTTGCATGGCCACAGAATCCTGAAGGGACTCACCGAGTTGTTTGACGTGGGCATTACTTAGCATCATTTTCATCCTGAACGCCCTGCACCTTGTTCTTTCGGCAACTGCAGTAAGCATCGACCTGTCTTGTGTCTCCTATTATCTGTGTGCCATTATTCATGCGTACTTCCATAGGTGGCGGCCAACAGCAGTGACCACGGTTATAGTGTGATCACTGCATTCACCGCCCCGTACGTGTGCAGTGTACTTACACATCACGCCGGTGATGGTAGCATTCTGCGAGCATCGCTCACACAAAATCTATCCGCAGAATAACAACCATCCTCATTTCGCGCTTTCTCCTCGAACTACAAGAGTCGAGCCGTATGGACCTCCGGGTCGACCCCGACGACCCGCTGCATTCCTCGAGGAACCCATACAGCACGCCGAGCTTCGTCTCATCCCTCGGAGGTTTCGTCAATCCCGCTCGCTCAGCGCTGTCCGACGATGACGACGATATCGAGCTGCAAGCTCGCTCTCCCTCGGAGGTCCCAGAGGAGGTGGAAGGTGGCGCTCAGACCGAGGTACCTCAGGAGGCCGCTGCGTCGCCATCTTCGACCGAATAATTGTTCACCGTGGGTTCAGGTTGACCACTCCCGCTGGAATACCATAAATGTGTTTCGTTCTGTCAGCGCTTTCTGTGCTCCGTCGTTTCGGTGTAGTATCTTTCTTGGGTAGGTATCTATAAATCATATAGGTGACTTGCACCTCTTCCCAGCGCACCAGTGCATCCCAGGTTCCTTGCCCTGTATTCATGACAGCGACCTTGCGCTGCGTTTCCACTGATCTGTAGACTGTTCAAGGGACGCTCTCGAGCATCGTGCCGTCACGGCCGGGCGAGTGTACTCATGTAGAGTATGGTCATAATTCGTTGAACACATTCACTTGCATTTTCCTACTCATCCATATCTCTCCAGGAAGGTCATCAGCACTGTGCTCTTCCGGAAGTTCCCTGAACCCGGCCTCCTCGTACATCCTCTTCGCCCTGGAGTTCGTCGCAGTCACGGCCAACCAAACCCCCGCCGCGCCCTCCGACCCCATACGCGCAGCAGCATCCTCCAGAACCCACGCCAGCCCGCTTTCCAACAGCCTGCTCCCCACCCCTCTCCTCCTATGCTCAGGACGCATCCACATCCCGAACACGAAGTAGTCCCTCTCCGGATCGACTCCCTGCGGGCCCTCTCCCGCCGGGAGGCTTCGCGCCGCGATCACCCTCATGCACCCTACTCCCTGCCCAAGTACATCTCTTCCATCTGTACTCCCATCCAAGGTATCCGGGCGACAAGCGCGCGCGACGAGCGTCACCTTCCCACTTCCCGTGAGTCGGGCTCTCCAGGTTTCCTCGTCGAACGCGGCCTCCCGCTCGTACGTGGACGAGTACGCAGACGGGTCTTTCCGGAGCGCGGTGAGGCGGACTTCGCGGTAATCATGGATATCGGTTGACGAGGGTGGGTTCGATATCGCGCAGACGGCATAAGTGGTGCCCGAGCGGACGGCCGCGGTGGCTTTGTCCATGGTGGTGTTGCGTACAAAGGGTGAGGAAGGTCGAGAAGTTCAAGCTGGGTAGAGAGGCATGCCCTTCGAGATTGTGGTTATGTAGGTTTCCTCTCATGCATCTACATCATGACTCGACATGAGTCCGCTGAACAATCAATGTGAAGGACCGTCTGCTTGTAGCGAGGCACTGCACGCCAGACGTTGACGTGCCTGATGCACTTTCGTTGAATCTTATACGTGACCACAGCAGCGCTGGCCTGGAGTTAGAACGCAACGAGGCAGTCGCCTCCTCGGGACCGTTCGTACGTGTTAGAAATGATTGTCATTGTACGCTGAAGCAATATTACTCTCATCAACGGTTAAAAAGTTACTTATAGGTCCTCCGACCCGTCTCCTTCCCATGGCCATCTCCCCACCCCCGTCTTGAAGTGTTTAGTGAGGGATCCGCTCGACAAACTGCCGCATGATACCGTGTGACGCGCGATAGAGACAACGTGCACGCTGGATCCGAGAGCCCTTGGTTGTAGGATCGAGTCCTCCCTGTGTGTTACGCGTGGGAGCGTAGTCCGTCTAGTTTGCAGAGTTTCTTGAGTCTTCAGCTCGAATGCAGCCTTGATAGGCCGCTCTTGCCGCACATTCTGGGTAACACAATGCCCCGATATCCGGCACCGGGCGGACTCCCCAATATTATTGATTGAGAACCCTGTCATCGCAGGTCAATATCCGCACGCACATGAAGAACGCAGGACTGCACGTACTGATATGTGGGGTTCGTTTCGGCATCCTGATTTAGAAGGCGCGATACATACGGCAAACCACCACTTCGCGCACACCTCCTACGAAGTCTCGTCCTGGATTCATCCTCGATGGCCTGATCTCACGCAGCGTCATCATGGTGCAGCGACGTTGACCATTCCAACGGGCATGACGTAGTTGGCTAGGATATCGAATACTTCTGGTGCACAGGAAAACGAGCTTCTTGAAGTCGGGTGATGGCGTGTCGCATTGCCGAACACAAGAATGGAGAGGTGGTTACGGAGTCACTCTCGTCCGCTCTTGGTGTCGGATAGGTGCCAAAAGACCTCGGTCACATAGAGCAAGAACAAGAAGTCGTGGGCCCCGAGGCGATCCATCACAAGGCGAGTAAGGCGAGTAAGGCG
The DNA here is from genome assembly GCA_001792895.1 of Lentinus brumalis. NCBI lineage: Eukaryota > Fungi > Basidiomycota > Agaricomycetes > Polyporales > Polyporaceae > Lentinus > Lentinus brumalis. The sequence goes on along the minus strand of MARA01000006.1, from coordinate 2,315,219 downwards.
TCTGGAAAGGTCCTCGATGCAGCAAATAATTGCGCACGAACCCAACAACCAAGAACCTCTCAAGTTCGTGGCATCGCGAACCTCCTGACAACCGGTGCGCACAGCGATGAGGATCAGACGGGCAAATGTCGCCAGGGACAGGCGAAGTGGCCGATGTAGTGGTCGATGGTATTGGGTGAGGGACCTGATTTGGAGTTGGAGGCCGTGCGTCGTAAGTGTTCTGAGGTATCACTGTGGACTGTGGAATGGGCCGGGCCTCCTTCTTCGGAGCAGAGGCATAGTGCGGGACGAGACACGGCATCAGGAGAGAAAGGTTGGTGAAGTCGGTTGGTGCGGCCGGCGAGATAAGGCGTCAGAAGAGAAAGGGTGATGAAGGCGACTGATGCGGCCGGGAGCCACTTTGAGGGCTGAGTGTAAGGCGAGAGCGAGAAATCGGGACCTTCTTGACCGCCGCGAGGAACATGATTGATTCTTTTCTTCCCATCGCTGGGGCGCGAGCGTTACATGGCCTTCAATGTCGCCGTGATAGAGGAGAGCGGGGACGAAAAGGCGCGTAAAGGCGGTGCTCCGGATGGAAGTTTGACAGCTGAACATGCTGAAGTGATTGAAGTCAGACTCCATGTTCCAGGGAATCGCAGACGACGCTCGCGGCGAATACGCACTCATTGAGCGTGAGTGTGGCTCATTGGCCGCAAGGATGGTGCCCCATATGTGCCGCTATTGTTTGCCGGTTCTCGCGGCAGAGGTGAGCTTGGACTGTAGTAACCGATCTCAGCGAGAGTCCCAGCGAATAATGTCATCACTCACCAGTCGTGGCGCAAGAATAACGTCAGGGTTCACTCTCTTCGAAGGTTTCAAAAGCGGCCCCTCGAGTAAAACATGAGTTTCTTCTTCGATCCAATCCATGATCGTCTCCTTTTGCGGTCTTGCGGCATAGGCATCGTACTGTGGTACGCCAGGGAACCGATTCGTGTCTTGACCAGCCAGGTTCCAGTATACGAGACTTCGTAGAGTGGGGACTGGAGTCGGACGACACCCAGATGAAGTTCCATCACGTACGCTCGTCTGGTCGACTCCTCCCGATGTGATACTGCGCCAACACCTTGCGTATCGCCCTGACCTTCTTGATCCTCTCCCGGTGACTTTTCTCACATCAGCATAACCTGGACCGCGTGGCTTAGGTTCCCCGGCTGAGCAGGAACACTGAGCCACCGAGGCCGACAGCAAGTTGTGGATCAGAAAAGCGGAATCATAGACGTTTCCCAACCAATCTCGTGCCGGGGAGAGGTCCCGGACATGACTCGGGCGATGCACCGAGCAGAGTGTGTCCCATGCACAGAAGGGCTTGGGAGATTGAGACTTCTCCTCTGGAGGGGTATAGCACCCGTTCCTTTGGATAGAGAAAGCCGTAGGAAGAGTTGGTAGATCCACTAGCTCAAAGCAGATCGTCAGCGTCAGCGTAACCAGATGAAAGGTGATCGACTAACACTTGCAAGGATGTGTGCGTTGACCGATAGGTTTAGTGGGGCAGTTGGGGCAAGCGATGATATACATGACCGTCGTATAGTCATGACAGACGTTTCCGGAGTCGCAAGCGGCGCTGCGTTGGCGTATCAAAGGGAAGCGGGGAAGGGAATGGAGGGAGGGACGAACCTCGCGCAGGCTTAAATATGGCTCGTCGAGCTTCACAAAGCAGGCTGGAAGATGAGAACCTGTGAAGTGAGTAGAGAAAGCCAGGCGAGATTACTGAAAGAGCTTTTTGGTGAGTACGCCGCTATCGGTGGCACCACAACATAATACTGACGGAGTGTCAGTGGCAAACCCGACAAAGAGTGTTTGCGAAGTTAGGCAAACCCTCCATGTTACCCGACCCTTCTGGTTTATTACAACATGCGCAAACGTAGCTGGAGAGCGGTTCAAGCTTTATGTTCGCACATTCGTGCATTACCCGACTCTTCGTGCGGTAAGATCACCAGGCGCTTCAGTCGTCGGGGACAGCGCTGGGCGATAAATGAGGCCTGAGGAGTCAGAGGACGGCCAAGGTCCCCAGTATACAGCTTAGCCAGATGCCGCACTGACGGAAACGCTTGGCAAGACCATCGCTCAGTAGACCCGCCGTCACCGGGGATGCTCTTCGATTGACGCGCATGTCATCACAAAGAGTTCGTTCGTCTCGTTTCGACGACATTACAAGGCATCTTGAGAAGGCGCAACGACTATGTCCTATGTCCTGAACGATGGCATTTATTAAACCGGGGGAAAAGAACAGAGACGAGACTAAGCTTACCAATACGCTGTTTCTTCTACCTAGGCGATCTCAATGCGACTGGTACCAGCTGGTACCCGCGAGTCGCCTCGCAGGTCTCCGTACCCTTGCGCCTTCACACACCATACGACAAGCTAAGCGGACTGCCACGTCTTCACGCATGGATGCTCGGCACCGCACCGCAATCGTTGAAACCCGCGGAGGCCCGCTCGTATTCGGCAAGTCGGCCGTTCTTCAGATGACATGCAGGGATGGTGTCGTTGCCGTCTTCTTGGAAGCCTTTTGCTACAGATGACACTGATTCAATTCGAAGGCACAGGACAAGGACGTATGAACGCAGGAAAGATCGCATTGCTTGCAAGTATACAACACACTGTATTGGTCAATCGACAAGGTAACAAGTATCCTGAAAGACTGTATACTCGTTGTGTCAGTGTCGACAACGCCATCGGCATAACGCACGTTCCGCTCACCCGCTGGAGGATGTCTGCCGTACGGCGCGCGCGTCAGACCGCCTCGGCGCAAGAGCTCCCGCGCTCTGTACTAGAAACACTCCAAGCAGTCGTTGGCAAGACTTCCGTTGACAGATTGCTTGCGACAGGCCCGGTCATAGTCCGACGACAATGCATAGCCAGGACCCGCCGTCGGCAGAAGACTCGTGCTAGCCAAGGTCCCATCCATGCAGAGAATCGACAGACCAGCATCAAGCCTCGGTACACACAGAGCAAGCGAATCGCTCGATTGCCAGATTGCGAAGGACAAGCGAGATGGACGAACAAGCTCAAAGGCAGATGCGGCACAACGACGCCCCAAATGCGGAAGCGCCGTGCGTGAGAAAAGTGGTCGTTGTTGCCCGAAACGGCGGTTCCTTTCATAACCTCCTCCGACTCTCACCTTCTGAAAACAAAGCGGCATGAGAACAGGCGGGGCATGCGCAGATGCTCGTATTTATTACTCTCATGCTCAGATGGCCGGCGTCCTTCCCGATATGGGCTAGCTTTAGTTCTCCCGCCTCAAGACCGCCGGTATCTTTGACAGCATTAAGTACAAGGTTTCTGCCTTTCCCGGGTGCCATGACGCTGCAAGAGAACCTGGCTATAAGGATTTGGAGGTAAGTGCACTCGTTGCTAACCGCAACAGTGTCTAGTGGTCTCCCCGGCTCGCCCGCACCACTGCACAGGAGTCCGAGTCGCTCATCCTCTGCTCCACTGAACTTTCTTTCCGCAGTCTACTTAGGCTCGCGACTGTTCGTTGCTACTCTTCCCTAAGCTATTCGTATCTATTCCTCCTCGTCGCACCCACTACGCTCTTTCAACCTTCCTGTCCCCGACCCAATCATCTGCACCATCATGTTCTTCTTCCGCACCCTCTTCGTCGTCGCTCTCTTCTCCGTCGTCTTCGTGACACAGGGTACGTCTATCATATCAAGGTATATAAGCATGGCTAACGGGATTGCTTATAGTCAGCGCTGTCATCTGGCCGCTTAACCGATACATGCTCGACGTCATCCCCGACGGCGAGAGCGACGTGAAGGTCAACCCTGCCAGCGCCGCCGCCCAGGGCGCTCGAGGATCCCTTGTCGGACACACAGACGTTCCGGACGCCTCTGGAACGGAGGCCATTGATGGTGGTCAGTCTGATGTAGCGGAGTCCTCTGCTGCAGCATCTGTCGTCGACTCTTCCTCCCCAGTTTCAGTGAGTCATGTTCATTACCTGCACAGCTGCGACTGACCGCCGCTTCTTACAGTCCTCTGAGGCTCAGTCTCGCCTCGCAGGTGCTAACAGTGCAAGCCACATTGCACTGGGCAGTACCAGCGCCCTCATTGGTTCCATCGTCGCCGGCATTGTCCTCACTGTCTGAAGGCACTCCTCCGCACCGCACGCTATCCCTCCGATCTCGCTCGTATTGTCAGAACCGCGTGCGCTAGTCGCGCCTTCCCAGTCTTTTCTGGCCCTGGCTCGTTTTTCGCCCTTCTAATAGTCAATCTGGCACCAGTCATGGTGCCCGATAGATTGGCGGACTCGGATGTGCGCCTTGTCTCTTGACATTATTACCATACTCGTCCTGGATTACTTACTTTCTAGGCTTCGGCATTATTGCTCTGTACCTGTTCCGTCACACTAGCTCCCGCATACCATCGTGTAGCATAGACTTGTTTCCATACGGTAGATTGCAGCATTTGACCATGCTATGCACTTACACGTCGTCTGTATTGCTGTTTTGTTGTCCTGTCACTGTCCTGTTGTCCTGCTATCCTGCTGCCTTGTTGCTATCGAACATGCCTTGAACTCTGATTCTTCTGTGATATGCGTGCCATTCGACTCGTCTCCTCAGAACTGTCGTGTACTCGTAGTAACTCGACGAACTTGAAACCACACATGTTGCGGCAGCGTATTGGGCAACCACGTGACCGTGGCGCCGCGGGGACGGCGGACCGGCAACGGGGCTCATCACAACGTACCGCCTTTAGGCGAAGTTGCACAGTGCAGCCACGACAACCAACGTGTCCGACTTACACCCATCCGCCAGCCACGTCGCACACCACGCACGCAATATCTACACAGGGACGGACAGACACTGACTACACCAGCCCGGGACACCGGGATAGGGATTCGCGGCAAATGCACACAAGCCATGCGGATCACCCGCCACCTCTGTTCAGTCCTGTGCGGATCATTAGCTTCCTGACATGCATTCTGGTCGCCCTCGCTTCGGGAACGAACTATGTAGGTCCAGGTTGTAACCATGTGCCACTGATCGACGTTGACACCGGTCTACAGGTCTTCTCAGGTTCGTACCTGCCTTATCTACGCCAAGCGCCAAGGCTCGAACGACTCGCTCGCTTGCCTTTCTCATTCTATGGCACTCTGAAAGGCTATCACACGGCGGGGTCTCGCCCGCCACGGAGTAGACTGCACTCCGTAGCGGGTGAACATCCGGCGCTGTACCTCGCCGCAGAAGCATTCAGACGTTTACCTGCGGCGGCACACACATGAGTACATGTCGCTTAGCGTGCTATCCATGATGCGAATGAGGTTATGTACGGCGTCAGGCTCCATAAGGTCGTGTGTGCGAGGCCCCTGTCCACAGGAGCTTGAGCTCGTTCAAGAAGATTGCATGCGTCACTGACGCATTCGCGTCAATATGACCCCTGGTCTTCGAATGGCGGGGGTCGTCGTGGCCAGACGTGTCTTGTGAAGGAACATTAGTGACCGCAGTTAAATCCGGGTGTTGACTTGGACTTCTGTGATGTAGCTTACGGGCCTCAGCTGGGCGCCCGTCTCAACCTCACGCATACTCAGATAAACATCGTCGGCTTGTTTGGCAACAGTAAGTGTATATTGTCTCACGGGAGTGTTTCGACGCTCATAACTTGCGAGTACAGTTGGCGTATATAGCACCGCGCCACTATGGGGCGGCATTGTCGATCGCAAAGGTCCATCAATAATGATGGTTATCGCTTTCTTCGGTCTGCTCTCTGGATACCTCGGCATTCGCCATTTCTTTGATACGGGCATACCTGACGGCGAAAGTATCGGCCTACTATCTTTCTGCGCCCTCACGTTCTGCGCCTTCCTGACTGGCATCGGCGGGAATGGCGGTCTTGTCGGCGGCATGAACGCCACAGCGAAGAGCTGGCCAGATCACAACGTGAGTCGGCGTCCATGGTGGTGATTGGTGATTGCAAGAGTTGACAACATACATGCAGCGTGCTACCGCCAATGGCATCGTCATCTCAGGGTTCGGCCTCTCAGCGTTCCTGTTCTCCACCATCGCACACACCCTCTTCCCAGGCAATACTTCCGAGTTCCTCCTCACGCTAGCAATCGGTACCGCCCTCCCGATGATCCTCGGATTTTTCTTTATCCGTCGAATACCGCCACCGCACATTGCCACCGACGCAAGGGTTGAGCGTGGGTCCATCGACGCCGCTTCCGCTTCCGACTACGGTGTTGGCGAAGGCCTCGGCACCAGCTCGCCCACTACGTACTCGGTAGAGAACAACAGCCACACGCACCTTCTCGCACGCGACGATGAAGACGACGAGCCGCAAGATTCAGCTATCGAGCTCGAAGAGGAGGAGGAGCCGCTGGTGTCCTCTGCACACGCCCAGGCTGCGTCCGACTACGTCGTACCGGCAACGTCGGATTCTGTGATGCTTAGCCCGCCCCACGAGGGTTACACTCGCCACCGATCGCATAGCGCACGGTCAACATCGCGACGAAGCATGTCAAGCCAACTCGACAAGCCCGGTGGAGTGGTGAACATCCATGGCAAGCGCATGTTTGCTACGCTCGACTTCTGGGTACTGTTTTGTATGATGTCCTTGTGTACGTTCCCTGCCATCGTTCTTCGCACTCCGTCACGCTGATAGCCTCTCACAGTGAGCGGTACCGGGTTGATGTGTAAGTCCATGCAGTAGCGAGGAAGGTGCTGGCTGCTGAACATGTAATAGATATCAACAACGTCGGTGCGATATCGCAGTCGCTCTTTGCGTTCAATAATCCCGACTACGATGAGGTGAAGGCCGCACAATGGCAAGCAACCCAAGTCTCCACGGTCAGCCTGATGAACTGCCTCGGACGCATCTGCATCGGTGAGTAACTCGCGCGCCCTGCTCCCACATATCTCGGGCTGAAAGTGCCATCTCGTAGGTATCGTTGCGGACTTCACCAAGACCAAGCTCCGCCTCCCGCGCTCGTTCTGCATCATACTCGTCGCCACATTGTTCGTCATATCACAGGTGACGTGTTTCGTCATCGAGGACATCAGCAACCTTTGGAAAGCCAGTGTCTTGCTCGGCTTCGCGTACGGCGGGCTCTTCGGCCTTGTCCCGACGGTCGTCATCGACTGGTTCGGTCTCAGTGAGTAATACGCCTTCCTACATCTCATAGTCCGCTCACTGACGACGCGACCTTGCGAATCGGACAGCCCACTTCTCGGAGAACTACGGCTTCGTCTCACTCTCGCCCCTCTTCGGCGGGAACTTCTTCTCCATCATGTTCGGGCGCAACCTCGACTCGCACGACACCGGCGACGATCTCCCCGTGTCCAACAGCACTTTCTTTTCTACAGCCCTCAGCGCCGTCGCGTCCCTTGCGTCTCCCTCTGCGACACTCATAGCGGGAGAGCCGCCGAACGCCATCTCGGCACCCCTCCCAATCAGCGCACGCGGCGGGATCCCGTCCTCCCACCACTGCATCATCGGCCGCGCGTGTTACGCCGACAGCATCAAGGTCACCATCGCTGCGACGGTTGTCGCGCTTGGTCTGGCAACATACGCGAGTTGGCGAGACCTCAAGAAGCAGCGGAAGTGGGCGAGCAGGAACCCGGGAGCGCCCGCGGTGGTTATATGGGAAAGCGATGACTGAGCTTGGGGAGCGGCCTATGTTCGGGCGACGAACGTACACATAGAAGATCTATCATCTGGGTTATGTATATAACGACTTACCATGGAGGTTTTCTGGGGATACCTATTTTGATGATGTTTTGGACCTAGATGCGCAAATTGTGGGTTCATGTAACTGTGGTCTATAACGGAGAATGATAGGATACATGGGAATGGAGGCATATGTGAGAGACAACGATGAGATGAGACACATAGGCATGGATGCATGGTGGGTACATATGATAGGAGTACATGGACATGAATACATACAAACAGTCCAGCAAACCAGTGCGGACAACGAGTCTTAGAAGCATAAGATGTAGCAGGGGAGAAACTGCAGGAAGCAGGAGACCCGGGGACGCCGGGGGGAAGGGAGAGGGGCACCGAGTGTATAACCACCTACTTACTCAGGAGGAGCGATAAGCAAGATGAACGCACCGCTGTCCCCATGCTTGCACTTCGCATGCCTCCACTTGAAGTTGTCTTCCCGCTGCACGTTTCCACAGCCCGGGTTCGCGCAACACTTCTTGATCCGCTGGTGCTGGAACCGGACATGCCGGCGGAGGTCGTTGCGAGGGCGGAAGTCCCCACAATCAGGCCACTCGCACTTGACTCTGCCATCCTTGCGGGAGTTGTTGAGGACGCCTTGCTTCTTGAGATAGTCCCATAGGTGGTCCGCGGTCATGAAAGGGAGAGCTTTGCCGGCCCAGGTGTACTGGATAGCGGTGGTTACGGGCAACCACTCCGAGTCGGGCTCTTCGTGCTCAAAGGTGGGAGATGATGCTCGAGACTCAGAGTCAGACGAAATGCTGTAGTCGTCGTCCTCCATGATGGTGTCTGGGCCGGAGACGGGTGACAAACCTCGGGACTCTGACGGGATGCTGTGGTTGTCCTCCGGGGTTGGCGGGGAACTAGGGGGGGTCGTAGACGCAGATGGCGAAGGAGTTCGTGGTGAAGGAGCAGACGGGTAGATCAACGGACGCCTTTGTGGCTTGTTAGTGCTTGAACCAAGTACGGTCGGAGAATGAAATTGAGCACGTACTCCTGCCACTCGCCCTCAGGAAGGAACCTTGGCATGTGCCCGTGAATCCGGCACATTTTATCGGCGTCGAGCCAATCTTGGAGCATTTCGGTGATATCCCTGTCATCCTGCCCGTCGAGGTAGCTGCGTCACGGCAATGAACATGTTAGGTGGGATCGTGAGAGCAGAGGTGGTTACGCGTACGAGGCTTCGGGTGCGTACAAGTCGTAGGAGTCGTAGGATGCCATGATGTCAAGTGAGATCACGAGAAGTCGAATGAGACTCGAGTTGGAAGGCTGAGGCGGAGGAGGTAAGTCGAAGACTGGTTTGTGAATTCGGCGGGGCAGCCATGGCGTATAAATACCAGGACCAGCTGGAAGGAATTTCTACGCATCCTAGCAGGAGCTGACCGTAGCTTGCGCTGGGGAAGCGCACTGCTGGGAACAGGAGTGTGTCCGTACAAAGACACGATTTGACGGTACCTTCAACGATATTGGTTGCGATGTGTTGCGAGTTGTGGGGCTACAATACGGATAAAGGAGTGTTTGCCTGCCACAGAAGAAGGAGCACAGCCGTCGCGCTTTGACAATGGCCGCCATCAAGCCGAGTTGTTCGGCCCGTGCCATGGCTATCTGTGGTTGCGTTTCGAGGGCCCCGGCGAAGCAGGGCTTCATTTCCGGGATGTCCTGGGAACCATCCCCTCTTTCCTGTGGCCTGTACAAGAGTCAATCGACCAAAGGGGGGACGACGAACCGAAGTTGGTGCGAAACCATCGGTACGATGGTCACAGGCGCCCTCCCTGATGCGAGTGGCAAGTTTCTGCTGGATGGATGGAGAATCATGAATTAGTGGGTCAATACTTTGAGAACATAGGAGCGATTGGTACGTCTATGTACGACCCGTTGACATGTGGGCTCGAATGGCGGAAATTTCGCTCTCACGCCGCAACGGGGACCCCTGCGGAGGTGCCAGGGACGTACCTAGCGGTGCCAACTCGATGATTATTGCAAAGTAGCTTAGGCAACTCATGAGAATGCTTACCGTGGCTATTCTCAAGTTGAAGGAGACAGAAGTGGAGGCAATCCAAGTTCGTCACTGGCCCGGGGCTGATTTGCCGCTGATGTGTCAGAGAAGGGTCGTTTCTCAGCAAATTGATCAGAGTGTTTTTCCTCGACAGCAGCTACGCACCGTGCCGTCCACTTGATACACCGCAGAATCTCTACGCGGGCTTGAGATGAGTGAGAGGCCACACAAGATGGGAGGAACAACAAGGTTTGCAAAAAGTTGCCGACTAACCCCCGGCGGGACTCGAACCTGGCCTAAGGCCAGCGCAGCGAGCCCTCTTGCCCACGAGCGAAGCGAGTCCCGCCGTCTCCTCAACTGCTTTGCCCCGCAGGGCCTATCTCGCTTCCATAGTCCTCGTCTGTGTTCTCGAGCACGGACGCTGTAGCGTGTCCCGTCCAAATCAGGTATCACACGAGCGTCTACCGACCGACGCGATCACATGCCCGTCGCGCGTCGCGTCGCGCGTCATTGCGCGTCTCCCTCGCTATATAAGCCCGACGTCTCGTCGTCCCGCCCCCACTCATCTTCCCCACATCCACCATGGTCGACAGTTTCCACCTCAGGCGTTCGTTCCAGATTCCACGCCGACCGCCGTCCCGCGCCTTCCTCCCGCCTTCCATCGGCCGGTCCGTCAACCCATGGCCCACGCCCCACGCCCTGGCACCACCGCGGACTGCTGAGCCCGTCTCTGAGTGAGTCTCCGCGCACGCGCACACGCCCGAATGCTAACCACATGCATTTGCAGCATCCCGCCGCCTGCACCTCCCAGCCCGGCTATGGGCCCTCCCCCCGTTCCCGAGCATGTGAGGAACGCACACAGGTATGTCATATGTGCACAATGCTATCCCAGGCTGATAAGTGGCCGCATATAGGCAGCACCTCCGACTATGGCACCAGCGGCAAGCGCATGCTGAGCGTATGTACCAACAGCGCATCTATCCATGGTTACTTACGCGCATACAGCCTGTTCCTCCGTCGCTCATCCCACGCCCCGTCTCCCGGTCGCCTGTCGAAAGCCCACGAACCTCGCCAGAGTCACTTCTCCATATGTGCGTACGCGCACAGTGCAAAAAATTTCCGACTAACCCCCGGCGGGACTCGAACCCGCAACCTCCAGATTGCCCCGAGTCTTGGTTAGAAGTCTGACGTCATAGCCATTAGACAACGGGGGCCTCCAATACCTCGTCTCCCTGGCATATCTAGCGACGCGACATGCCGTTGGTCCTGGATCTCAAGAGAAATCGTGTTCATGCGGATGAGCCTCGTGCTGACCGTAAGGCTGGACCCGACTCAGTACAACATGGACCACAAGGGACCATACGCTTCTTTACGGCATCGGTGAACAGCGGTGAATGTGATCAGTCGCTAGCCGGCGAGCTATATAAGTACCAGATGACTTGTTTTGCCCCAGTGGCGTGTGGTGCAACTACCTCCAGGTCGATTTTGGTACGTCAACTTCCTCCCGTTTTGCGTCGCTCGGTTGCCTGATCGTCCAGTTTTCTTAGTTGTGGGTGCCGTCGTAAAGCTTGAACTCGGTCTGAACTGACGCGTGGTACTACGTGCGCAGAGACGATGGGTTCTTTCCTATCACGTGGATTCAACCCCGACACCGACGTCCCAGACTTGACAGGAAAGGTCATTCTGGTGACCGGCGGAAAGTGAGCATCACAGCCGAGAACGGTCCCTGCTTTTTCTGACCTCTCCATCAGCTCCGGTGTTGGGTTCGTCGCCATTCAGCAGCTGGCACGGCACGGAGCCAAGGTCTACATGGGCGCACGCAACGAGCAGAAAGCAAAGGCAGCCATCGAGCGATTGCACGCCGAAGGACTCAGGAACGGCGAGGTTCTGTGGCTCAACCTCGACCTCAGCGATCCCCGCGCAGTCCAGAGGGCCGCCGAGGAGTTCGTGCGAAAGGAGGAGCGCCTTGATGTGTTAGGTACGGTTTGAAATGCGTGTGCTGAAACCCCGAGGTTGAGCTGACGGTGCCTTTCGACAGTGAACAACGCTGCCGTGTGAGTAGCGCTTCCTATCGGACAGGTCGACGCGTCTCACAGCGTGCCCGGGCAGCCTACTTGTCCCTTTCGCCAAAGACCACGATAACATTCAGAACATCGTCATGGTCAAGTAAGCCGTGTCTCCTACCTGACCCGCCCTCGACTGAGCAGATGCCACAGCTACATAGGAACCTACCTGCTGACGCGCTTTCTTCTCCCGCTCCTCAAGCGAACGGCCGAACAGCCGAACAGCGATGTTCGAATCGTGGCCGTAAACAGTGCCTCGTAAGATATGCCAAATTTCCGTCCTCCATTACGGCTCACGTCTGCTTCTACCTCCCAGACATCGCAATTGCCCCTCCAGTGTCCGCTTCCGCAACCTCGACGACCTCAACAGGGACTTCACGGACACCATGTTCCCGCAATTCCTGCGCTACGGTACGTCGAGCCATTCCGCCTCCGAATCTCCCCTAAATCTGCCTGGAGTAGCCTTCTCCAAGACGATGCAGCTCATGTTCATCAAGGACTTGCAGCATCGACTGGACGAAGCCGGCGTCCCCATCCTATGCATAGCAGTCGACCCCGGCGAAGTCCGAACGGGTACGAGTCTCCTCTTCCCCTCTCACTGCTTCCTTACTCACTCACCCGCCGCAGAGGGCGTGCACGCCTACACCGAGTCCGTCGGGCCAATCGTCGGACCCATATACCGCCTCATCGCCCGCCTCGCCTTCCAGACACCCGCCCAAGGCGCACGCAGCACCGTCTTCTCTGCAGGCTCGCCGGTACCCCGCGCCGAGGCGAACAAGTACCGCGGCGCGTACCTCGGCTCGTCCTGCAAGATGGAGAAGCCCAGCACGCTTGTGCAGAAGGCGGAGCTGCGGCAGGAGCTGTGGGATACGACGGAGAAGATCCTACGTGACATTGGAATGGATTTGCCTCCCATCTAGGCTGTATAGTCCATAAGGACGCTCTGATGCATGGGAATCGGACGGAAGAACGCTGCAAGGTCCATGGCCGTGTCGAAATCGTCGGTCGTATGGAGCCGTAACTAGCACATATGGTAGTCACCAGATGGGACAATATGACCAGGCTCTCGCTCTCAGAATACCTCTGCTCGAGTCGTCGACTTTGACCAATGACATACGATGCGCCCCCGCATAGCAGAGCGGTTGAATTGCTCTATCCTGTCTTCTCCGGCCTTACATACGATATTGGCGTTAGAGACGGTGGAAGTCGTGTTCTCAAGTCGTTAGACAGATTGGGTCCGCTGGTGGTGCAATCGATGCGTCGGGAACGCAAGCGATGGCCGTTCTGCCGGTGTCGTGGCAGGCGAGTGGACGAATGACTGGCTGAGACTGTTACCGGCCTCTGGCGTCATGATACGGCCTACTCCTTCAAATGGAAGATTTGCGAAGAGGCGGGCTACATACTTATACTTATATGAACTCATGAACATATAAACAGTACATTGCGGTCTATCGCAGGCGACTTGTATACATGGACGAGATGCAAACAATATCCGGGGTAGCGATCGCCGATAAGTAGTAGGGTGTTCATGAATCCCCACCAAGGTTTCGGCGCACGTTAGCTTCCCCGCGTGAGCAGGTACTAGTCCCGAGGGCCACGAAGAGGCCTGCGCCAGGAACAACCGCGCCACAAAGGCAGCGGAAGACCGTACCTCGGGAGCCGTTCTTGACTCGGAGACTCGCTCAGTGCAGAGATCTCCGAGCGGCACTTGAAGCTCCATTGGTCTGGTCATATCTGGAGCCATGTCAGTATGCCGCGATGACAGCAACATCGAGCAGAGTACTCACTTCAACTCTGCTTGCCATCACCCAGGTCCTCCTGGAACAGCGTGTCAGCAACGCGGAGCGAAACAACGAAGATGCAACGTACCTTGCCCTATTGGGCGACGCCGAGTGGGCCCGACCACTGGCGTCGCTGTTCTTCGTCCATGCTGTGGCGCTTGCATGTACGCATCCCAGGCAGAGGAAGTCCGTACGCACGGGTCATTCTGCATACGGCGCAGTCACAAGGCATGATTGGGCGAGTCGCATGCAAGCGCCCTTTTTTTGAAAGGATGGTCAGCTTGGGAGACGGCGAAGAAACATACGGGTAGTTGATGTCCGAGCTCATTCCATCCCACATTGGCGCACGCCTATCGCGTCTCTGCGCATGGGAGGTGTGGCCGTGAGGCAGACGCACCGACGTAGCATCGGGTGCGTCTAGCCTGCCCACACGGACCGCACGCTCAGCGCCCTCCGGGAAGAGAAATTACGGTGCGTTAGGTGGCTCGGAAAGTACGCCACACCGCCTTGACGTCGGCGCTCGCAGCCTACTCAGACGGACCGGAGGTCGGCGGAGCCGGTAGGGCTTTCAGAGGTCTTGCGCGGTAGGGTTAGATGTCGTCAAGTAAGCAGGGGGCACTGAAGAGAACGCACCACAAAGGACGATCCCTACGCTGGCGACAGGACGTCGAGGCCACCACTTACGCGACACATGCGAGAGCAGTCCGCAGAAGAGCAGACCTCGCAGAGGAGTCAGCCGGATGCACCTGAGTGTACGTCGCCACCCATACCGCCTATGGCAGCACGTTGTTGGTTACAGCGTCCGTGAAGAGTCCTGGCCAGCGGGTGGCGCAGGTCTCCTTCCCGGTTCACCCCGAACGACACAGACCGTGACGACCCACGAACGAGGTGGACGTACGAGGCCTATGCCAGTGCAGAGCGCCGACGCCTGGGCGCATACCCTATCCGCCACGGGGCCGGCTACGACGGCAGGGCAGAACGGGTTGATGGCCAACTTGTGACCGGGACGGCACGCCACAGTGCTACCTGAGCCGGTTGTCAGCGACGGTCAAGATGGTGAGCGAGGGAGACAAACGTACATGTTTCACACTGGGACGACCTGGTACATCGACGCTGTGTAGGAGGTGAGAGGGGGGTCGGCGAAGGAGGGCAGAGTAGCGCACCTTGATGTGTCGTGCCCGTGCTGGCCCGTTAAACTTCGCTAAGTGAGAACGAGGAGCGGTGGTGATTGTGCATAGTCGAGTATGGAAGGGAACATAGCATGTATACTTAGTGATTGCGGGTGGTGGTGGTTGCGGGGAAAGGTGGGTGAGGACGAGAACGCGCAGAGCTGGGCCTTTTGAAGGGGAGAGGCTGGCGCCACCGGCACGCTCCGGCGGGGTGGTTGGCCTTCTGTCATCCCAGGAAGCCGAATCGAGAGCGCCCTTGTCCTTGTCCGGGTCCTCGGGCGCTGCTTCTAGCTCCTCCTCCTCATGCCAAGCTGGGAGAAATACGAGGACAGGATGCTTCTGGTGGGCGGTGATGCTCACGATAATCATCGATCTTTTGTCTGCCATTTCGCGGGCGGCGATGCTGGGAGAGAACGCGGGGGCTCAGAGATCGTCGCTGCACGCAACGGAGAGCGTCCTGGATGTCCGCGGCCAGCACGATGGAGCTGTCCTTCCCTCAAATTTATTTGTTCGTGTGGGAGACGGCTGCCCCTCTTGCCCGATTGGTGCTTCTCCTTGTATTCCAAAGTAGTTGCGAGATGCAAAACATCCACAAGGCGGCGCGGCCTGGCGTCCTGCTGCTTCCGTAACTTGGACACGGGATGATTGCTGTCAGCACTTCGTACCTCGGGCAGTGCCGCATCCCTGCCACGTCCCGGCCGCGGCG
This sequence comes from Lentinus brumalis, assembly GCA_001792895.1. Classification (NCBI taxonomy): domain Eukaryota; kingdom Fungi; phylum Basidiomycota; class Agaricomycetes; order Polyporales; family Polyporaceae; genus Lentinus; species Lentinus brumalis. The sequence continues at coordinate 2,299,800 of MARA01000006.1, read as the reverse complement.
GCTCATCGTATGTATGTACCTTGAAAGACCTGCAAAAACACGCAAAGACCTCTTTAGTTTTTTGTGGTGTGTTTCTCTATACAGGCGGGTGGAGTGAGTTACCAGTGGTGAAGTCATTCGACCAGTGCGACCGGCCTTCAAGTTGATGCGATTCGGCGAGGCGGAATGTCGATGATAGCGCAACCCGCTCGCTGCCTGTATGTATACGCAGAAACGGCTACCGTATCATGTTCCTCCTGCAGCTGTCTCCGAGTGGGTGTCTGGTTGCTGGCAGGTGCCACGGAGTCACTGGCACGGACTACTTACTTACTTAGTGGCGGTGATGGATCCGGCCCGTCCGTCCGAGGTAATAGTAACTTACTTATCTACCTATAACAAGGTAAGTAATAAGTAGTATGTGGGCGAGCTCGCTGGTACACATTGAGCTGCATCACAGATTTGGCCTGGATATTAGACCGGGTTACGATGGAAATACAATCGCTCACAATGTGATTATAATGACCATAACAATTGCGTATATGCAATCCATCATAGTGCAACTACTATCGCATGGCACACCTTGCAAGCGTCATGCAATCAGTACAATGATTTCACCACTTGCAAGGTCAACCGAGCCGGAGGTCATTGCAGTCGGTTGTCAGATGCTCATAATATTGCGGTACTTTACAGGGGCTTCCAGACTCATCGTCGGCGGACTCGGGCATCGCTATGGAATAAGCAATGCAATTCTGTGTTCTATCTACGATACAGGCATGATACTAAGGACAATGAAGGGAGGGTGGCACTTGCGGGCGGTGACAATCACCGACAGACCTACGACGGGGAACGTTAACAACTCCATAGACATGGTAACGAGCAAGCCAGGGCCCAGAGCGCCAGACGAAAGGACAAGAGCCAGCCAGAGGACATAGAACTGGAAGCTCCAGGAGCGAACGGGTAGTACCAGCTATGCAGCGCGAGACCCAGCGAAGACGTAACAACTGTCGTCCTCAAGAAGACAGTCCCTGAAGTTGAAGGGCCACGGAGAATCTTGACAGCCAGTCACATCAAGTACTTGGACGACGTGACCGCGCGGAGGAGGAGGAGGAGAAGGAGGAGTCGGACTCAGGCAAGATGTGGGTGCACGAGACAAGGGGAGACGACAACTTGACGACGACGTACGGGCTGATTCAAACCCCGCCGAGGGACTGTACAGTTCTGATCGGTGTGGTCGAGGTGCAACGAATCGAGCGCGCAGCTTCGGGGGACGTCGCAAGCAAGCTGAAAGTTCCGCTGTCTGACAAGGATACTGCAACAGAGATGGAGGTGGGTAGCAAGGGGAATGCAATCAGCACAACAATCGCGACGGTTACAATGACCGCGACATAATTAATAAGCCTTACCACTTAGTAACAACGCCAGGTAGGTGTTTGATAACTCATAATCACATTATATCTTACCGAATAATCTTGGGCATTGCAACTTCGGCGCCGATTCTGTGATGACTGCATGTTGGTGGTACTGTGGCTGATATCAGGCTCACTTGTGGCACCTGAAGTTGCCTACTCATTCATACTGAATACATACATACAGTGGTACTCAAGTACGAGTCACCTCGATACGAAGACAGGGTCAAGATGCGAAAAGCAATACACAGCAAACAACATAGCGAACATAAGTAACACAACACCCAGATTCCATCCGTCGCAAGCACTCTATCGTCGTGGTCTTTGGCGTGCTCCCTCGCATAGTCGTCCAGCTGTGCTATGAGTACGAAGTCTGAAGATCGCGCATCGTTCAGTACCACGTCCACGACTCACGGGCATGCCAATGCAGAAGAGCGGTAAGCGTCAACGTACATTGACTTGCGGTATCGTGTACCACGACACCCAAGTGCGAGGCTGAAGGGGTTTCATGGTCCTACTCCCAAGCCTTGAGCAACCTCTCCGCTTCCGCAGCCTCCGTTTCGATGATGCTCGACGCCTCCGGGAAGCGTGGTCGCAGGCTGAATCCGAACGGCGCGGGTTTCCGTGTCAAGCCCAGCACTTTCATCTCTTTCATGTCTGGCAGCACCGGCTTTCCGCCCTCATCCTTGACTGGCTCCACGTCGAACGCCCAGAGAATCCTGTAAGGAGTGTAGTCAGCATGCGCAAGAAACAGCTTGATGTCCTCAAGACATGATCACCTCGCAACAGCGATGTAAATGGACTGCTTGGCGACGTGCATTCCCGGGCAGTGCCTCCTTCCGAACCCGAATGGCAAATCTGCGATACGCGGATCTTGCGTCTCCATAAACCGTTCAGGACGGAACACTTCAGGTTCCGGGAACATATCCGGGTCCTTGAGGATAGTACTGTCCGCCATCCTCGCGTCAGCTTCCGTTCTAGAATAGAAACTTATATGAAGTGGGGACGTACTAGAGGTTCCCAATGACGGTTGCGCCCTTAGGGATGAGATGACCCTCGTACATGTCGTCTGTAGTCACGCTATGCGGCACAGCGAGAGGCGCGACAGGATGCCAGCGATAGACCTCCGTGATGAAGGCCTCGAGGTACGGGAGGGAATGTTCATCGTCGAAGGTCGGGAGCCGTTCCCGGCCTACTACACGGTCCAGCTCTTCTTGAGCTTTGCGTACCGATCCCGGGCTGTGGAGCATCGCGCCTGCATCGCGGCTCGATCAGCGACCAAGCGAGAAAGATAGACGGCTCAGTGTACATACACAGTGCGATCTCTAGCGCGGCAGACGTCTAACAACCCCTCATTAGCATGCGGCAGTTCGAAGTGAACAGTAAGACCTACGGTATCAATTCCAGCACCGAAGGGCGCGTTGAGGGCGAAGGCGAGCTCGAGGTCGGAGAAGCCCAGCGACTGCTGGTCCCTCAAGCCCCGTGTCGCCATGCACTCCTTCGCCGTGCCTGCTTCCACGCGGGTCTTGACGTCCGCGAGCAGCTCTGTGAACAGCGATTCGGCTCTCGCATAGGCCTTGTCGCCATCGCGGCGGAACCATTGCAGGAATCGCTGCAATTATCGAATTGAGCATCACATGAGTTCACCCAGAGCCTGTCAGAGCTGACCGGTAGGTTCAACAACGCAGGGTACTGTATGGAGTATCGTGAGACAGTGACCATAGGAGGTCAGGCAGTTCGAGGTACGCACCTTGTCGACGGGATTCCCCGGCATACTACGAGTTGTAAGAAAATGCAATCTCGTCTTCGCAGAACTTGGGACAAGTATATGACAAGATTACTCACTTGGCCCGCTGGAAATCTTACCGTCCGCCCATTCACCGTGAGCGTCATCAAGTGAGCAGTGCCCAGAGGTGCTCACCGATGCCGCACTGTGCATTGCGCGTAAAGATAAGATCATCCAGATCGGGGGTACGGCGGCCATATGCAATCGACAACACGACCGATGTGGCGAACCTGTCAATGAAAGGGATACGTAAGCAATGTTCACAACGAGCGGGGCCTTAATATAGATGACTTACAGGCTCAAGTGATAGCTGTAGCGCTTCGGGTCGTGCAGAAGGCCGCGCAGGAGCAGGGTGGACTCAAGCGCCTGATGCTCACAGTACCCGAGGGAAGCCTTCCCGCTCATGCCCGTGTTCTGAATCTGCGTGAAGGAGCGTGAAGTCGTGAACCCTCAGCATCGGCAGCGGACCCGTACCCACCTTCCTCCACGTCCTCCATTGTTTCCCGTACGGCATGGTCAACCCACGCATGCCCCCGGATACGATATCATGCGCGAAAACAAGTCGCGGTCTGCTGGAGTAGATATCTCCCCGCTTCTGCAGGAGGTCCCACGCTATCTCGGCCTTGTTGATGACTGTCAATCGGTAAGTCGTCGGTTAAGTACTTTTTTTTTTTTTTTTTTTTTTGGTGGAGCGCAAATGTCATTAAACCACATTGGTCCCTATAAGGGCATATCGTGTAGTTAACGGTTAGCGATTGCTAGCCAGACGCGCTGTAAGACTCGACCGAGGACAGTGGCCCTCGAGTTTGTCCATTATAAATAAGTTCGTTAGTACCACCGCGAGGAAATGCCATTACGCACGTAGTGTGGGACTCGAGATGTGGAGGATGGGAAGGAGTGGCACGCAGGCTGCCACTCCTTCTCACCTTCCACGTCTTATACCCACTAAAACCCCGCTATCGATTACCCATTTGGGCGGTAGATTCTCGCCATCATCTAATATTGGTAGCCAGATTCGTTCAACCTCTAGTGGCCTTAAGGCTCTCTTCCCCTTCGCCATCGCTGCCGTTCGTCTGTCAAGGTTGAGTCTGGACTCCAGTGCCGCATAGAAGCGGTTGCGAATTTCGTTCTCGGTAAATTCTGTACCTTCATTCTGTATTACCCGCTCACACCTGAGTCTCCAGATTAAGTGCAGAGTTTCAGTGCAGAGGATACACCATAGGTGTTCTGTCGCTGTTCTCCTTCCGCCTCCGTCTGTCTTGAAGGTGGCGCATGCTGCACCGAAGGTTGTTCCCCACGTTGGCTCATGCCATACCGCACCGGTATGAGACCATAGGTCCTTCAGGAGATTCCACGCTAATTCCTGACCTTTTGCATTGCACTCCAGGGTGATGTGCGTTAGTGTCTCGTTTTCTCCGCAGATGCTGCAGACCGCGCGTGCTTGGAGTTCTGCCGACATGTTAGGACGCAGCCAGTGAGTTCCGGTCATGTAGCCGTCATGTATGGCCATCCACATGAACTGGGATACCGTTCTAGTTACGTGCTTAGATCTCAGGGACATCCAAACCGTAGCCTCGTGGATTTGGATGCCGAAGGCGGCCTGGATCCCGGTCAAGATACGATCCATGTTTGCGTCTGCTCTCGGTCTAGTGTTCACTTTCGCGCTTTTCCTCGCTCGGATCGCGTGGTAGGCTAGTTTCTGACTCATTGATTGCAGCTTCGCGCCTGTTACTCTATAGGCTGGCGGGATGTCGATGCAGAGTTGGTCGCCTGCCGGTTTCTCAGCTCCGATCGCCGCGAGTCTGTCTGCCGCTTCGTTGCCAGGGTCGCCGCTATGGCCTTTAACCCACTTGAAGATGGTGTGCACCGGTTTCGCGCGGATGCTCGCGATGGTCGCCCTGGTTAGATCTGCGTTACGTTGGAGTATGTATCCAGTATCTTCATGTTTACGTCTCCATTTTGATAAGGAATCCATAGATGTCTGCGAGTCCGTGATCTGGGTGACGCGCGTTCGGTCGCTGGCAGTCGTCGTTGCTAGGAGTGTCGCGACTATCTCGCCCGTCTGGTTCGATTGGTCGATCCATTGCGGGAGGCGGAAGCTCTTGTTCCTCGTGTGGTCGCTGCCGACGAAGACGCCTGCCCCAGCTTGCGCGTTCCTTTCGCCGTTTCGGATGCAAGACCCGTCCGTTGCAATGACCATTGCGGAGCCGTCCTCTTTCAACTCCATATCAACACCTTCGTTGGACGTCGGCCCGGAGTCTGTAAATATCCTGAAGGCCTGACCTCTGTCACCGTGCGTTGTAACGCGGCGGTCGAATGGAACTAGACTGCTGTCCAGTTGTTCATGTTGTAGGTCGTCCATTATCTTGCTTTCGTAGTCTTCCGGCTGGCGTTTGCGCGGGTCCCATTTCCCTGGGAGTGTGTCTAGCATCTCTCTAGCTCGCGTTCCGCAGAGGTGTGGATTGGCACATCCTCTCGTCTTCAGCGCGGAGCAGGCCCCGCAGCAGCAGGCTGCGCTTGGCCTGTGCGCTGTTGTTGTGAGCGTAGATGCGAGCGTTTCGAAATTTCCGACCGTTATTGCGTCGTGGTTCGTTTGGAGGCAGGTGAGGAGTTTAGACGGGACTGACAGTCGTCCCAGCTTCTTCCGGTCTGCGTGTATGTGGTCCCACATCGGCATTGATCGCTGTATTTCTTTGGAGAAGGCGAGTCCTTCTAGTCGTACGCCGTATTTCCGCGCAACGTTCATCATGCCTTCTAGCTCAGCCGGTAGCCCCCTCACTTTGGGGTTCCAGTCCTGCAGAAACGGGTTCATACGTAGCTCGCTCGCCCGTACCCGGCAGTTCTTGGGCACATGGTTTGCAAAGAGGTCGTCAGCCAGGTATGCCCATGGGGGCGGTCTTCGCTGAAGTCGAGGTACGTCTTCAGCCACATTATGTCTATTGCCTCACTTCGGGCCTCAAGGTCTAGCATTCCGAGCCCGCCTTGTGCTACAGGGAGGTATAGATACTCGAGGCCTACAGGGGTGTTGTGGCGATCGTCCCACAGGTATCCTCGTATAATCTTGTTCAGACGCGTGATGATGTCTGCAGGCATCCGTTGGACGGCAGTGAAGAATTGGGTCATGCCGCCCACTATCATCTGGACAACATGCCTTTTGCCTTGGATTGTGGCGTGTCCGGCTTTCCAGCGATCGATAGCGTGCATGAGGGGCTTCCTCATGGCTACGATCTTGGTGAGGACTAGCGTCCATATATCTGTCTGGTTAACTCCATTTCCGAAGAAGGCACCTAGGATCCGCACCGCCTCGCCTTCTTGGGCGACGTGGATGCCTCGTGGGTAGTTCTTCCAGGACCCCGTTGTCCTGTATGTATCTGCCATTTCCAGGCGGAAGTCGGGGTTTCCGATCGGTATGATTTCTGTCTTTTTCATGTTGAATCGTGCCTTCGCCGCAGAGCACCAGACGTCTAGCACTCGTTGAAGCGTGCTGAAGTCGTCCTTACTTGATAGGTACACCGTTGTGTCATCTGCGAAGAGGACGGCTTTGAGCGCGTCCCGGTATTTTGGCACGCGGAAGCCCTCAATTTCGGATTTTCGTATCATTGCCGACAGCGGCTCGATAGCGAGGTCGAAGAGTAAGCATGAGAGCGGGTCGCCCTGTCTCACACCTCTGTATATCCGGTACGGTCTGCTCAGCACCCCATTGATCATGACTGACGTCTCCGCATTCTTATACAGGGATCGTACTATACGGATAAATATTGCCGGTATCCCGAAGCGTTCGAGGACCATCCATAGGTAGCTGTGGTCGATCTTGTCGTAGGCCTTCTCCTGGTCTAAGGCGACTATAGCACCATTGGCGTCATTGACTTCCGCCCAGCTCATCATCAGTCTTGCGAGCTGGGTATGGTTATGGATCTTCCTGCCCGGTACGAAGCCCGCTTGTGCGCGATGGATGAGCGTCGGTGCCACGTCGGCCAGTCGGACCGCTAAGGCCTTGCTGAGTAGCTTATAGTCAGTGTTCAGCAAGGTTATCGGTCTGTAGTTTACAATCCTGGTGCGTTCGCCTTTCTCTTTGTAAATCGGGGCCATCCAGCCGTGAGCCAGTTTCGTTTGAAGGCTGACGCCATGTATTCGCAGGTCCTCGAATGCTGCCGTTAGCAGCTTAACAACATCGAAGTCCTGTCGGTCCGGGAAGCGCAGGTCTTCCACATGCCGCGCGTGCAGGGTCTTCCACAATTCGAAGGGTATGCCGTCTAGGCCGGGCGCCGTGCCGTTCTTTGCGAGGCGCAAGGATAGCGCGCACTCCTCGTATGTGAGTTCTCCCTCCAGGCCGATCTTCTGGTCTTCGGACACTCTAGCCTCGAGGCTGTTCAGCGCGGAGTCGATGTCCTGCTCGCGCTCGTGGCTGGGCCGCAGCCCTTGTTCGTCGCGCTGTACATTCATGTGATGCGTCCGCGCCATATCAGCCATTCTGGCCGAGTCCGACTCATACAGTTTCTCTCCTGAGGTTCCCGTCTGTCCTTCCTTTTCGAAGGAGTTTATGATGTCGCGCGGCGCGCACTCTCTGTGGAGCTTCGACCAGTACTTCGTAGGTCTGTCTCCATAGAGTCTGTGCGTAGCTCTTGAGTTTTGCTGCTGTTGCCTGACGCGTTGTTGTTTGAGTTGTCGTATTTGCTTGGTTAGTTGAGCTGCCTCCTCGACTTTCGCCTGCTCTGGGATGCTGTGGTTGGCTTTTAGCGTTTTGAGGACTCGCTCGCCTTCTTGGATCTCAGCGAGCAGTTTCGGTACCACTTCACGTTCTCTGGAGCGTGCCATTTTCATTGCGTCTATCTTGAACCTGTGGAGGATCGTTTGTGGGTTCATCTGGTCGGACCTAGTCGAGCTGGCCGATATGTCAGCGAGTTCGCGCATCGCTACCAGTCCTCTCTTCTTGATCCCTCTTGCGAGCTTCTTGTCTCTGAGCAGCTGGAGGGGGAAGAGGGGCCGCCCCGGACCTACTACCGGGGCGGTCTCCGACGTGAGCTGGACGGAGATTAGACTGTGGTCTGTTTTCACTCCGGCCTCGCAGATGTGCCAGTCCCTCGCCATGTCGAATATCTTTGGCGGGACATAGATCCGGTCCAGCCGCGAGAATACTGCACCACTCCCCGTTCCGCGGTGGAATGTGTATTCTCGTGAGTTGGGGTTGGTCGCCCTCCAGCCGTCAGCTATCATCAGCCCTAGAGCAATTTTGAGGTCATCTAAGGCGGCCACCGATTGGTCGGGGCCCTCGTTTATCGGGAGTCTGTCGAGCGAGTCCTCGACGTTGTTGAAGTCACCAGCCATGAGATGTGGCTTTGGGAAGTGCGGGTGTGTCTCGTAGTAGGAGCGAACTTCCTTGAAAAAGAGTTTGCGTTCCTCTATCCCGCTAGATGTGGGTGCATAAATGCAGAGTATATTCCTTGTGTCGCCGCCGAGGCACGGGACCGCGATCTGCATTGCTCGTCCCGGAATAATTTCTGTCGCTGATGCCTCCGCCGTGTTTACATACCTAGCATTCAGGACGATCGCTACACCTTCCCTCTGTGTCGGAGCGTCCAGGTTTTCTGAGTGGAAAATCTTTACTTTCCGAGCGAACATCTTGTGGAGACTGGCTCTCCGTTCCGTTGTGAGGTGAGTCTCTTGCAAAAGCAGTATACCAATTCGATGTTCAGACATCATACGATACGTGCGACCCCATTTGTTGTCGGGGTGGTCGCGTATCAGGTTGCCGTACCCGTTCATGTTCAGAGAGGCAACCTTGATGGACGTCTTCTTCGCTAAGTCGTCCTCTCTTCGTCTCTGTTGTGTTTCCGTAGGGTCGTTCTGGGCTCGGTCTTGGGTTCTCCTGTCTGATGTGCTACCGTTACTGCTGGGGGCATCCCGGGAAGGGCGCTGGGCACTATCGGCGCCGTTTCCTCCGCCCGCAGCAGAGCGCAAGTGGCCGTGGCTGGTACGAGTCTCCGCGTTGGGGTTTGTGTTTGTATGAGGTGTGTTCGTGGTTGCTGTGTCAGTTGAGGCACAACCATACTCTCAACTCTAGACATTTGTTCCCGTTGTCTTGGGCGACGTGTGCGCAGATCCAGCGTGCGTCCGCCTTCACTGGCTTCAGCCGAAGCTCGGTCCGTCGACGCCTGAATAGGCTGACCGTGATTTCGCGCACCAGAGGTTTTCCTGCGCCCGCAGGCCAGTATATTGGACCTCTGGCTGACACCGTCGCTCCAGGCATCGAGCACAACGGACTGCACGTTGTGCTTCCTGCCTGGCGGCTGCGTTGTTCCAGGATGTCACCCCTGCCGCACCAGTACCGGTTGCCGTAGCACTCATTCCCTCCCCCGTCGCGCTGCTATCGCCGTGATCTCAGTGCGACTGGAGGGAGCGCGTGCGTCAGAGATCGCCTAGCTCTTCACCCCATGTTCGCCATTCCGCGGCTGTATCTTCCTTGTCAGCTCTCCTACTAACTTACTCGTCTTCCAGCTATCTTCTCCGCCCCAGTCATCCTCCGTCCTGCTATTGCAATCACTTCCACGCTGCGGGGGTGGTCACTGTGATTCAAGCTCGTACTCTTCAACTTGAGAGGAAGGTGCCCTGCTCGAAACTGCACTCGCTCGTTCATTAGGTATCATCCTGATATTGTGTTGGCGTATATCTCGCACGTTGAGTCGATAGACGTCGCGCGGTGTATCGTAGCACATCATTTACGCGTAGCTGTCGTAACGTAGACTGGTCGTGGTGGTCATGAGATCGCAATGCATGCCTGTTATTCTCAGATGTCCGCCTCTGAGAGATCTAGCCCGTCGTTCGCACATCTAGAACCTCCCGCCGCCTCCGTTTCCTCGACCATAGCCTCGGCCACCTCCGCGCTTCGGGGGAACCCTCTCCCGCCTCGCTCGTTACGGTTGTTGCGTCCGTCGCGGCTTCCGCGATCGTTCCATCCTCGATCGGGCGCACCAGTGTTCGATGGTCCTCTTGGCGTACCTCTCCCTCGCTCGCCTTGCCACTGGTCCTGCGTACTTCCGTACCTCCTCGTTGCGTTCGCGGAGGGCTCTGGGAGGTTTCCGCTGCGTCCTCTGTCTCCGAATACTCCCTGGCCGGGCTGCGGCCCGTTCCAGCCGCGGAGCCTCGTGAACGGGCATAGGTGAGGTGGGTGCGTCACGCTGGTGCAGCCCGAGCACTGCGCGACGTAGCGCACACGCCCTGTGCCGATGGCGAAGCTGGGGAACCTTCTAGCTCGGAGGTCTGCCACCCATGCTCGCCATTCTCTGAGGATCCTCGTCGGCGCCCTGATAAAGATATTTGCGACGTAATTGCCGTTGTCTAGCTGGATGAGCTCGACGCGCAGCGAGTCTAGGATTTCTCGCATAGCTCTCCTCGTTGAGCGTCCTTCGTAAGCTGGGTTTGAGTTGATCATGTCGATCATCCAGCGTTGCATGTCTTCTTCCTGCAAGACGCGGAGGACAGCGTTTCTGATCTTCTGTGTGTTTCCTTCCAGGAATCCCTCGAGCGCGAAAAGCCAGGTCTGGGTGGGCGTTGCTCTCGGCATGGCGACGAAAGATATCGTCTGGAACGACCATGTTCCTCTCGATGTTGCGATCTCTGTACCCCTCGCTGTCAGTCCTCTGATTGCCCATAGGGTTGGGAGGTCTTTGGAGCGGCGATTGGCCCCCTCCTCGGGTTCCGGCATCACTACGTCAAAGTCTGTCTCCCCCGTTATCTGCTCGAAGGCTCGTCTCAGCCCTTCGGCAACCCTCCGGTTGAGTACGTCGTCCTCCGTGTACCGGTAGTTGTACACCCGGAGGAGGACATCGGTGTTGACCGGGTCGTTCCAGACCTCACGCAGCCAGGCGACCGCCATTCCCCGTAAGTACGCCTCTGGGTCGTCTTGGTGGATCGCTGGGTAGCCTTCGTCCGGGACGGGGGTGGGGAGGGCATCTGCCTGCGGCGCGTTATTCCACAACGCTGTCGGCAGTACTTCGCCCTCCTCGCGGCCTTGCGCTTGCTCCCAGGCCTCCTCGACCTCTCCTTCCCAGTCGTTGCTGTCGGCTGCATGCTGGAGACCCGCGTGTTCTTCATGGGGTTGCTCCTCTCTCACGTTCTCCTCCTGCATGAGGTCTGGGAGGTACTCTCGACGCTCGGATGCGCTGCGCTCGTACGCGTCGCGTCGGCTGGGACCAGGCGGCGTCGGGGGCCGGAGTCCGCGGACTCGAGAGAACGGGGACCTCTGCGGAAGGTGGTGCTGCGGCATCCGTCGGCCCGCGAGGAAATCCGCCGCTCTGGTATTCGGGTATGGGACATATTCTGATTGCGCTCTCCCTTCGTAGGACGGGCGAGGCATTCCGTGAGCCACGTCCCTGTAGCCGTTGTTGCCGTCCAAGTCGTGTCTGTACTGGTCGCGTCCGCTGCTCTGGGGAGGGTAGTGGCTGTAGGCGTGCGAGGCGAAGTCCTCCCGCACGGCCGATAGCTGAGCAGGAGCCATCCCGTCCTGAGTGCCGTTCAGGTCACGGCGCACCCTCGACGGCCCCGCGCCGTCTGTCTGGCTGTCTCTGTGGGCTGGGTCACCGTACTTCGGTACTCCGGCTCTGTCCCGTAGAGCTTGTCTGAGGCTCTCCTGTCTCGCCTCCAGAAGTTGTCTGCTATCCCAGGCATCGTACTCGTTCCGCTCTGGAGACACGTCTTGGGCGTCCTCGTAGAGCTGATCGATTTCGGCAGTCGTCGCGCGGGTCTTGCCCTTGCTCTTCCTGGCCGTGCTTCGTGCAGATGACTCGCCGTGTTCGGATGCCTGGTCGACGTCCATCGGCGGCTCCGGAGCGTCAGCGTGCGTGTCTGCGTCCTGAGATCGGTTGCGTTGAGTCATAGCGTTCGGAGCCGCGCGGGAGGGAGTTTGATTGCCATACACGGGTAGGCGGGGTCTCGGCGCGGCCGGGAGCATCTCCTCTGCCAGTTGCAGCTGTGGTGAGTGTCGCATTTGCGACTGCTCAGGTTGTAGTACAGTGGGCACGCTGGGAGTCGACGAGGCTACAGGACGGAACACTAGATCTACTCCATCTTCACCTCCCCTTCCCACTGTGTTCGCGTCTGCCCATGGGTTAGAGACGGTGGAGCTCGCGTTTGAGGGCAGCGCGACGCTTCTCGGCTGCACGACGTCTCTCGGCAGCACGCTGGATCGCAGCAGCGGTGTCGAGCCTGCTGGCCTCGGACGTCGCAGCGCCCGCGACAGATCCTCCGGGTCCGGCGTTCCGCACCACGTTCGCTTGGCCGCTGTGCGAGGTGTGTCCGAGAGGGGAGGGTAGGAAGTCAGCTCACCAGCACGCGTAGTCTGCCGCCCAACATACGCATCACCCGGGGCGCTAGAGTTTTGAATGCCGTCGTGGCCTTGCTGTCCTCGACGTTGCGGCGTTTCAGTAAGGGCCGGCGGGGTTGTAAAGAACCGGAAGTAGTCTTCCTCGAGACCACTCCCGGTCGGGTCCCATACTTCCCTGGTGGAGCCCGCGCCGCCGACGTAGAGCGGGTCGCCTGTTGCCTCGACGAGCACTTCGTCCGCCTGCGGTGCCAAGCAGAGGGCCGCTGTGTCCGGTCTGAGCGGGGCCGGCATTGCAGTTGCGACACCGAAAGCCGCGGGATCTGCCTCGACAACCGGGGGAAGGCTTGGGGCCCCGGCAGCCGCCGCTGCGCCGCCAGCCAGGATGGCCGTCACCGCGGGGGTTATCACCCTCGGTTCAGCAGCGTGGGCCGTGACGTTTCCGTCGGTTGTAGCCACCATAGCAGCTGTTCCTTCGTGCGTGCGTGGAGTGTCGCTGGCCTGAGCTCTGGCAGCAGCAGCGCGGACGGAGGGCGATAGAGTTTCCGCCGTGGTGTCCCAGTCGACACTGATTGGGGATTGGCTAAGGCGGCCGTTGACTGCCGTCACCGAGCCGGCCTCGTCTGCGCCGTCTGCGTACGTCGCGGTCGAAACGCGGGTGTACGACGCACTGTGGGCCGCCTTCCTCTCGGCATCAAGCCCAGCACTCAGTCCCGTCTGCGAATTACTCACCTGAGTTGCGCGATTAACAAGACGGTGCGCAGCGTCGCCGACCGTCGCCTCCCCGCGTCCTAGCTTGCCCTCCGTGTCGACGACGTTGACGCACAGCTCCCGTTGAGTCGTCCGGGTCGGCTGCGTCGCCGGCGGCGGCGGCGGGGTCTGCAGATCGAAAGTGTCGTGTATGATCATCGGGGTGAGCATCAGGGGGTTGGAAGGGGGGGCGTTGGCCGTGTTGGCGGTAGCAAGCTCGCCGTTTTGCAAGACAGCAGGGTACGGGGTCCTGGGGCACAGGATCGCCGAGCCGCCAGGTGTCTTGGGGAGGTCGTCGTAGTTGAGTATGACGCCGTTTTGGATGACGGGCTGTTGATTCAGCATGTCGGCAGCAGGAGGTAGCAGCGAGAGGAGAGCGAGTTAGCTGGAGAGAGAGTCTGCTGGCAGGCGGCAGAGGGCAGGGGAGAGTGGGGCGCGGGACAGAAGTTCGCGTCCTGGGTTTGACCCCATAGACTCGCTCGCGCTTCCTGACCTGCCAGCGCGCTCGTTGTAGTGCCTCCCCTGAACCTCCCGTGCTGTCGTTGCCGTGTCGCGTCCGCGGGAGAGAGCATGCCGCTTGGCAGTTACTTGCAGGCGGGAACCACTTCGGCGTCTCTAGTTGGTGGCCGGAGTAGCATATTGGAGTCCCAAAACGGGATGTGTACGCACCGCTCTCGACGCAAATGCGTCACTCCTTCTAATTCCGGACATTTGCCAGCGCTCCGTTCCTCGATCATCGTGGCGTCTTGCTTTTGGCTTTTACGTTTGTTCTGGCCTCGACGCTTCGCGCTGCGTTCTCCGTCGCAGCTTCGTCCGTCTGGCCTTTGTGTTTCTGGTTCCCGGTACGTGGCGCATACCGTCGTTGTGCTAATCTTTCGTCTCCTAGCCTTTCAGGTCTCGATGTAGTGCTGGGCCGTCGCTTGTCTGAGGCTCTGGGTGCCTTGTACGTCACCCGTTCTGGCGGGCGTTGCCACACAGACGAGCGTTGCACTGATCTAGAGCCGCCTTGTCAGGTTCAAGCGCGCCCGACTCGTCCGTCCGGTCTTCAAGGCATCCGCCGGCACGGTCGCTCAGTCGGGACGCTGCAGGACGTCGGTCCGGAGGTCTGTTCCGGAGGGCGGTCAGTCGTTCTCGGAGCGGCCCCGCGCGCGTCATTCGTTCTCGCGGACCTGTCTTCTCATCGTGTACGTTCCGCTGCTTATGTCCGCTGTCACCCACTAACCTCGCGTTCGGGCAGGTCCGGTACGGTGCGCGGGCATCGCGGTTTGCCCGTTGATTTGTCTCGCGCGCCCGTCTGTGGTGAGTCGATGCGCCAGCAACGCGTGTCGCGTTTGCTTTCATGTCTGCGTGCTTTCTTCGCTGCCATGGTCGCAGGGTTGTAGTCTTCCGGGGAGAGCGTGTCCGCAGGAGGTGGTTCCGTTCGTCTGGCGTACGGCGTGCGCCCGTGTCTGCTTGTCGGTCTCGAGCCGCGTGATTTCTGTACTTCGTCAGCCTCAGACGGAGCTCCGCTTCCGTACGGCGTGGCGAGCGGCGTGATTGGCCATCAGCAGCTAGCTTCATTTGGGCCAGTTAGTCGTGTGCTGCTGATTCTCGCTCCACAGAGGCGTGCTTTAGTTCACGGCTGGGCTCGGCCTTGCCGTGTCTCGTGTCATGGTCGGGTCGTAGTCTGCCCCGCTCCGGTATCAGTGGGTTGTAGCCTTCACCGGGGCCGGGGTCCGTGGTCTTGCCGTCTGCTGATGTCTTGTTTCTTGGCTAGGCTATGTGGCTGGGCGTCCTCTGCCCTTCTAGGCCCTTTTTCTCGCATCTCGTGGGATGCGCATAGCACCATTCCAGGCCGTCGGGTCTCACGTTTGTTATCTCTTGGTAAGCTGATTTCTCGATCATTGTCTGGGTCGGCTCGTTACATTAACGGCAGATCATATCTCCAGTTCCAACATATCTCTCCTAGGCATTCGCGCGGCGTCGGCATCGGTCGGACGCTCGTGATGGAGCGCAATAAATCATGGCTCTCGCCCCTCTCCTCGTTGCACTCCTCTTTGCCCGCTACCTCGTCGTCTCTGCCTCCCAGCCTCTCTCGCGGATGGGGATATTGCAGCTCCACTTCGCGCACGATATTCATACGGCATGTATTCTTCACGCACACTCGGGTGGTGCCGTCCTCGCCCTCCCAGATCTCCGCGACCCGTCCCAGCACATGCGGGTCGTACGTGTCGAGCTCGTCGGGTGGGATACTCGGTGCGTAGAAGGCGATAGGGGACGTGGCTAGGAGTCTGACGTGCCTCCCAGCTTTGATAGGTTCTTCCGGGCGTATCGCAAGTTCGTAGACGTGTCGCACTACGTCTTCTCTGGGCTTCCGCAGCAGCTCTGCCTTGCCTATCCACTTTGCAATTAGGAGGAGGTTCGCGGGGCGTAGAGGGGGGGGGCTGGTCTCGTTTCCTCCTCGTCGTGTGGTTGCGAACGGTGGTCGTTGTTATAGTTGTGGTCGTATCGCATCTCGTCTCTGCCAAGACGGGAAGCGGGAGGGAGGGTCTGGCGTGGGGAGGGTGTTGGGGGATGGGGATGTCGTGGCTCGTCGTTCAGTTTATAAGGAATGGATCTGTACGCAACCGAAAAGGAGAACATCGGTTGTTGGCTGTTGCCAGCTGTCCGGCAGCGAGCGAGATAGCATGCGAGTAGAGCAGTAAGGACAGACTGGTTTCCCAGTCTGCACTCAGCGTATTTAAGCTGTTTCTGCATCTTCACCTCTTGGCGCTGTGAATTAGTGATCAGCCTTCCAGATTGCTAGCATGTTCTGGCATGTTGTTTGAGTACGTCATGTCGCCTCAGGTCACGTGAACGGGTTTGCTCCTGAGGTTGAGGGTGTGGAGGGCGTGATAGGCCCCCAGCTTGTTCTCAAGCTAGAGTAGCGACGATTGATGTGGCACATGCGTACCATATCCCTCTGTTCGGACATCCATGGCTTCTGGAGAGCTCCTGAGTATCCGTATCGGAGGAGCCCGTGTACTGTATCGGCGCGACGCGTTCACGCGTTCTAGTCATGTGCTGCGTCGACGCGATCACCTGACCGGGCCCGGCTGTTAGAGACAGCGGCCCTGTTTGCCGTGCCTTTCCGGCGCGATCAGGGCGCCGAGGCGCACAGCCACACGCGCCGCCCGGAGGATCTCGGGGACGGGTCCCTGCGCGCCGCGTTCCGTGATGTGCCTGGCGGCTGTTACCGATTGGCGCCCGTGCGCGGCTGCCCGCTCGTCCGCATGCTTGCCAGCGCAATACGTCGCGCGCTGGCCGCCGTATCCGCTGTCCCGTCGCGAGTTCTGGACGAGGGTCTCTTCAGGCGGCGGGGTGGCTCTTCCGTGTTGGGGTTGGCCTGGCTTAGCCAGGTGCGAGCGTACGTCGCGCAGCAGGAGCGCTGTGCTGTCGCTAGGACAGTAGAGATCTAGTCTCCCATGGGGCTTGCGCACACCGTACTTCTGGTATTATGCTCTGAAGTCTGGCCCTCTCATCATTGGGGTACGCCATGCGATCGTATTACTAGCTAATATACCACACGGTATGGCTGCTCCAGGTAGCCAGTGACCGTGGGAAACCGACCGTGGTGGTGGTGTAAGGAAGAGGAGCCCCTCGGTTAAGTACTTTCCAGGGGCTGCCAGCACCATACCAACTACGGGTGTGGGTCCACGGTAGAAGAAGAATATGGGCCCTGCACCATATGTCAGCAATGAGTATCCGAAACTCTCGACAGGTTACTCGCCGTAGTCATCCTTGAGCGAATCGAGAACGACCCACTGCGGTGCTTTGGGGCCTACCTTGGCTATCGCCTGGCCCAGAGACTTTGGACCTGGAGGTAGACGCTGCGTCTTACTCCAACGTTGTATGACCAGTACTGCCAACGAAAGCAAGAGTAGCCCCAAGATCGGTAGTGGAGACACAAGGATTGACATAGTGGGGCAGTGGTGAGAATGTTGCAGCTGGTCAGACGCTGTCAGACGACTTAAGGCGCTCATAATGACCGCTGCAGAACCAGCGTATTTAACATCAATAGGCAGAGCGTTTGTCCTCACCATCATTCATGTGAACGGGTCCATGGCTGGGATAAGATGGGGATAAGTATAGCTAGCGTTCCAGTGAAACGTCCATGATCAATGTCTCGCTGAGCATCAGGATGAAGCGCCGGTGGCCGCTGCCATTCGGAGATGCCCGAGTGGTTACGTAACCGGGTGCGGCAATAAGCTTGCAGAGTCGCTGGTGGTTCATGTTGGCTTCAAGTTGGTGAACTCTTCCAAGTTCCTCCTACTCCCTAAGTCTTAGGTAGAGTAACTGCCATTAGTGAGCACGCAAAAAGCTCTACACTCTAATGACACTGACGGGCTCATACTTGGTCCTCTTAGTGGCCGAGTACAAACATGTTTAACTTACCATCGATTCAACGTACCGACATGCTTCACTCGTCCTTTCTTGCTTTCACCATCGGCATACTGATCATGCGGATCTCGAGACTGTATTGTGGGAAATCTGCATGAGTAGCGCACCGCAACCTGCTACAGCTGCTAAGTAACCTTGACTACCTCACAGCTCTCACCGACTGCACACCGTCGATCGGACGTGTAGTGAACCGCCGGTTTGGACCGTCGGCCACTAGCGGCCACTCGTACCAATTCAGGAACTCGGGAAGACCGCCGCGATTCCGACGGGGCAATGTGGCTCAACATGCGCGGTTAAAACTGAGCCCGCGCGCTACCCCGTCGGTGATCGACATGCACCGACGCTCCACACCGGCCTACAGGAACAGCCAGAACGTGCGAGAACCTCAAACAGACCTAAGTTAGTAGTCCGGCTTCTTACGCAGCGCGTCCCGGGTCCGTCACGATGTCGACGCCAGAACGGTGCCAGAAAAATCAACCGAGCACAAATGCAGAGTGGAGAGTGATAAAGACACCAACCCCTCCGTCGCGCGCGCATCGCGTTCTCTCATCCTCTCCTTATTTTCGGTTCAGCTATGGCGACCAGCGACGTTGCGGACGTGCTCGGTGCTATGCTCGTGGAGATTTGCCTGGCGTGCATGTGAATACATCCCCTGTCCGTCCTCACCGGTTTCAACTCTCCGGGCTCACTCGAAATTCATGTCTGCAGGCTCTTCGGTGCTACGACCATCCAGTCGTTCGTCTACTTTCAGACGGACGCATCGGCGGGCAGTTCGAGGTCCTTGAAGTCGGTCGTTGGGTCAATATGGTGAGTAACCACACCGGTCAAGCCGTGTTGTTTAGACCATAACTCGCATTGGCAGGTTTCTGGAAGCCCTGCATACGGCGTGCTCCATCCAGTTCGCCTATGCCTACACGATCAAGAACTTTGGAAATTACGACTTCATGAATCGCATTAGCTGGTGAGCGTCGATTCTCATTTCATGTCTGCGTGCCCCGGACTAACCGGCGGGTCCACAGGGGTGCCGCCGTAAGTCATGTTCTCCGTTGAAGTATTATGTGGTATTGAAGCACAACGCCCATCTCAGACCACTATCCTGATCGGGGTATGTTCTCCTCCCATGCTTGCTTCCCTGAGATATCTGACAGTGCAACGCTCGGAAGGCTATCATATCGCTCTTGGTTCATGGGTATGTTCATACAGTCGATTATCAAACATTCAGGCACTCACCAGCATATATGTAGCTTCTATATCAAGCGGATTTATACCCGTATGTCGCTCTTCCATTTCCTCCTGTGCGACGCGTATTCTGATCGTCCCGCGAAGTCGGAAACGGATCTGTAATCATACCGGTGGTTCTGGTGTGCAACCTCTCCACTCGTTATGGCTCTCAACTCACACTACTGATCAGGCTATCCCCACGCTCGGCAACTTCGGTATGTCCGCACGTCGAGCGTTTACTTCTGTCCCAATCCTTAAAGCTTCTGCCTGCAGCATGCGGAATTGGCTCATTCGCTCTCATGTGAGCCCTCCGTCGTCTTGTAACGCACAGAATGCTGACAGGAAGCGCAGGTTCGGACACAGGGAATGGACAGCATTTAGAGTTGACCTCCCGCCTATGGTACGCAAAGAATTCGATCGCCTTCATTGTACGACTTACATATCTCATCTCGCGCAGGTAACGATGACTGTTGGCCTCGGATGCGCAGCAGCCGCAGACTTTATCATCATGCTCACTACCGCCTACTACATCCGGCTGCAGAGGCACAAGTGCGTCGCTTCGGAAGCTTTCAATTTGTGCTATATTTTCTAACATAAACCAACCCTCAAGGGGAAACCATCCGCCTGGAAACTGGGCGGATACTATCCTCACGTACAGCGTCAACACCGGAGCCTTGACCACGATTATCTCCATCCTTAGCGTCGTTCTTGTGAGCCTCCTGTCCCCGGCCTCGTCATCAGACTGATCTGAGTCTATTGTCAGTTCGTAACAGAGAAACACAGTCTCGTCTACCTTGGTTTCATTCAGATGCAGACAAAGCGTACGTCGTCTTCTGGTCCTGACTGTATCTACGTACTCAACGAGACGTTTGTCGCTCCGGTGCAGTGTACTCAAATTCTATGCTCGGAACGTGAGTCCTTCGGCCTGTGAATATCCTATCCGCGACTCACGCTCCTTTATAATGCTAGTCTCAACATCAGCGCCATCACCCCAGAGGCCACTCAGGGTGGGGTCCATCCCAACACGTACAAGCTCAATCCGCGACCGTCCGGGGTACCGCAATTCGGCCCCCGCACAGCGCGGACCGATATGCCTACCGTACGTCTAGGTGTTCGATTCCGAATCCTGTATCCTCGCTGTCCGTGTGCTGATTGAGCCTTTGTCTGTAGCCGCAAGTGACGATTATGCAGGAAACGGTCGTCTCTCGCGATGACCTCGACTACGATGACTCGGACTTCAAGTCCAGTATCGGCCTGGCAATCACCGCGGACAGCCCTCAGGAGAATAAGAAGGAGCTCATGTAGGTTAGCGGGTTGCGATATTTTCTGTGTGTGGCGGGTACACTCCACGGGGTATCACCCGTTTGTATACCAGTTTGATTACTTAGATCTACAATAGTAGCACTTTCTGGGAGTGTAGAGACCTTCCACAATACACTGTAGTTGGATTTCTGTTGCGGTTACACATGCCACCGCGCATTGTGGGGACGGTGGCCCGCAAACGTTGCTGCGGACTATTGCGGATGGGCGAAACCACATCGATAAGCTACAAACGAGTAAAGTACAAGTGGGATGCGACAACGGATAATACTACTATACAGTCCACTAGTGAAACTACGATAACTTCCTCGCTCACAGGCTTGAATCCCGTCTTTGCCAGCCCTGCGAGGTTAGGCCTTGCATATGTGACGGCGGAAGTTGTCCAGACGCGTGCTTCCGCCGCACCGCCCACAGTGCATGCGAGCGTCGAGATGAGTCTTGCCCCAGATGTGCCTCTTGAGCGTGCCCTTGTCCTTCTTGATCACGGCGCCGCAGCGAGCCTCAGGGTCGTCGTCGTCGAGAACACTCATCTTGCAGGCGACCGGATAGTTCTGGTCCCCGATGAAGGTGTTGTGGATGTGCTCGTGGACCGCGTACTGCACGTCCAACTCGGGGATCTCTTCACCGTCCCAGCACGGCGTTCTCTGCGCCCAGTCGTGATGGCTGATCCAGTCCCCTCGAGCGTTCTCCCCCGCCTCCTCATCCCCGCCATATCCCATGCCGCTCGAGGCAGTCGACCTAGACCCACTGGCACTGGCAGAGCCCTCGCTGTCGGAGCCTGAGGTTGAGTCGTCCGAGTCTGAATCCTCACCACTGCTGTTTGAGCCGCGGCCGTAGCCCCCGTCTTCGCTGTACGGGCTCGGGAACCTCATGCTGGAGATCGAGATCCTAGGTGGGTTGGCCTCGGATGGTGGTGGCGAGAAACTACGGTCTGGCAGTAAGTCGTGCATCGCCTGTAGGTTGTCCCGGTGGGTGCTCTCGCCTTGCAGGAGCTGCCACTCCGCGTCGACCACCGCGTCGGAAAGGGTCGCATGAGAGTCCTCGATAACACTGCAACTTCCAGTCAGCGTGCCTCGACCACGGAACCATCGAGGAGACTCACATATAGGCCGGGTGCGGGCAGAAAGGGTGGTCGGGGGTGTACTGTCCCGACGGAGTCTCTGTCTCCGATTCGCTCAGCGCCGTCCAACCTGTCGCCGACATCGTTCCCGAGACGACCAGGTGAGGAGTGGAGAGGCGGTCGAGATCGGATGGGCATTTTGGCCACTCGGTCCAGCAGCCATTTATCCTCCACGCTGAGCACCCACCCGCGTCGAGGCCGGAACACGTCTCTGTGGCGTTGAAAGAACAGGCATTGTCCCCCGAGCCCTATGCAAGCCAGCCGACGTCGGTGGGTGCCCGGAGGTCGCGATTTCCCGTATTTGGGGAAGCTCGCCACTCATGGCCAAAGCAAACTGTCACGTAAGGTTTGAGTTTCTATGCGGCGAGACGCGGTTAAGGTTTCGGAGGTCCCGTGCGCAGCATGGCAGCCTTGACAATGCGCACCAGCCGCACGGTTCTGACAGGCGTATGGAATCGACCCCACCGCATAGCGGCCTTTCCGGAGAACATAGCGGTCGTAACTGAGAGTTGACAGACAGGGGCTCTCAGTTGATGGCTTTGCAACCCAGGAACATGAAGCTGCTGTGAATGGGAACAATCAGTGAGAGCATGAAGGCTGCGCAACAATATCGTGCAAGCAAGCGCTCACCCTCACTGAGGCACAATCGATTACGATACGCACGGAACCTGGCTACGCTCTCTCTTGGGAGTCTGAGGCGGCGCAGCGTCAATTACGCACTGGTAGGCCGTTGACGGGTAGGAGTTGACCAGCGCTATCGGGAGAGCGGATGGGTTTCATGCCTCAAAGATTAATACGTCTTGCGGTCTTGAGAGTTAACTTGAGTGGCTTCAGACTCGACTGCCCTGAACAAGTGCAACATCCTTTCATTCCTCCTTACCCGCTACAAGCATGCTACCGCAGCCCTTAAGGCGTCTCCCTGAAGCCCATCAGGTACTCCATGATCTGGAACGCAGCCTGCCAAGCGAAACGTCTCGTCAGTTTCCAACTGCTGCTCAGTCACTATCCGTACTCACCCTTGGCGAGAACTGGGGGATCCTACAAGCAACACATCGGTATGTATAAGCAAGAAGTCAGCAGGGCGAAGGGAGATACTACGTACATGTGTCCACTCAGCGCGACCTCAAAGTAAGTCAAGCCGCGCTCGGTGTGCGTCTGCCCGAGAGCGCCCATCCCGTCGACGACGAAGCTGTCGTTCTTGATCGGGGTCTGGAAGCCCTGCTGTCCGTTCCCTGCATGACGATACTCGCGCAGTTAGCTCTCTTCCCGGAATTATAACCCTCAAGGTCCGTACAGGTCATGTTCTGAATCACGATCCGCGTGCCCTCCGCAATAAGGATAAAGTCCGCCAGCCCATGCACGATCACCGCCCGCTCGCTCTTCTCGATCGCGTTCGGCAGCACCGTGAACGCGGGCGGGAGCGACTTGTCGCCGCGCGGGAAGACGTTGACGTCCGAGCACTCGGCCCACGTAGTGTTGCTCGGCGCGTGGATCGCCGCCTTGACCTCGGGGCGGTCGAAGTAGATCGGGGACTGCGACTGGAAGAACGAGCCGGGGAAGCCGAGGACGTCCCACAGGATCGGCCACGTGTCGAAGATGCGGTAGATGTTGAACGCGGGGTTCACGGCGAGCGCGGCGTCGAAGATCATGTCCCAGACGTC
Organism: Lentinus brumalis; assembly: GCA_001792895.1. Lineage (NCBI taxonomy): Eukaryota > Fungi > Basidiomycota > Agaricomycetes > Polyporales > Polyporaceae > Lentinus > Lentinus brumalis. The sequence goes on along the minus strand of MARA01000006.1, from coordinate 2,276,822 downwards.
GCACCCGCGGTCGGCCTCGGTGCTCTTGCCGGGCAGGGGGAGGATGCCCTTGGGCGGGTAGGTGAGGTGCTTCTCCATGTAGTCAGCGTAGTTGCACTTGACAGCGACGGCATCAAGCTCGGCCATGAATGTCTGGCTGTGTGAGAGTGAGACGAGAACAGCACGTCGAGATGGTGACGAGGACATACTTCAGAGAGAAGACGTGCTCATACTTGTGGACGAAGTTGACTGCCGGGATCTGCTCCTGGACGACGTCCCAACCAAGGACAGCTGAGATGCGCGTCAAATTAGACTCTCAATGTACCGACGTGAAGAAACGCACGGTCGGCAACGAAGAAGCCAGTAAGGTTCAGGTTCAGGGCTCCGGGGTGTTCGTAGATGTAGTTCGCGAGGTCTGCGGGAACAACCACCTGTCAGCCGTGCACCAATCACAACGCGAGCAGTGACTGAACTTACACGGCACGTACATCCCCGCGTACTGGAGTGTCGTTCATGAGGTAAGCACTAACTCGATACTAAAACGTGGAGATAGAGCACGTACACTCTCGCCTGACAGGTGCAGCTTCTTGCCCTGGAGCTCGGAGAAGACATCAAGGAACTGCTGCAAGAACCCCACAATCTGCGCAGCGACGTCGTTCTCGTCCTGTGTCACATCATGGGCTCGTCAGGTGGGCAGTACCGACATTGAAGCCGGCAGCCACGCACCGTCGCGTTCGGACGGCCCTGAGAGAAACCGGTGCCAACGGGTTGTTCAAGATAGATGATGCTCGACAGGTTCGTCCAGCTGAACTCATTCTGCGTCGGGTGGGCTTGGCCGTAAGACCACTGGAAGGGCTGTGTGCAAGAAAACCGCGTCAGCGTCTGAGCACGCCGGGGACTGATCACCCCACCCACCCCGTTCTCCTGGAGAAGACCCTCGAGAGAGGAGCACCCAGGGCCACCGTTGGTCCTGTAAGATATGCCTCGTCAGCTGACCATTGCAATGCCGGGCAACGACGCGCCGCGCAGCCGCAGCGGACATGGTGACGTACCAGAAGATGAGGTCGTCTAGGCTGCCTTGCGGACCCGGTGGGAAGAACCAGAAGAAGAGCTGGGGATGCCGGGCGCCATACGAAACGCGGTGGCATTTGAGTGGGCGTGGGCAGTCAGCTTCCCCTCTCGGCGCAGTCCGCATGCGACAATGTAAGGAGATAAACGCACCTTCCGGGTCTCGTTGGGGTCGCTGCTGATAGGGAGAAGTCCGGACCAGCTGGGCCCGATGTCCCAATCAACGTCGGGGATGGTTGTTCCGTCGACGAAGAACTCTGAAGATGAGGCGCATGCAGTGAGTCCACCACATGCAACTCGTATAGGAAGAAACTCAGATACCTGAGGCACGAGGGTTGGAGAATGTGATGTTCTTCACTCCGGTACCGGCGGCAGCAGAGCGGGGCATGTTGGCGCGTATGCGTGCGGCAGCCTCGGCTTGCTTTGCGTGCATCTCTGCTTTGGACACCATCCGCGCACCCACCGCAACGGCGGCCAGGAGTGGGAGGAGGGTGCGCACGACCGTGCCAAACATCGCGACGCGAGTGTTGGTAGGCGGTTCAGAGAAGGAGGCGTCCGGGGGAGGCGGGGATGCTCCACGGAGCTGCCTGGCTTATATACTGCACACGACATGGGGAGATCAGGACGAGAAGCTCATCCGGGACGACGGGACGCTGGAAGGCGTCGGAAGGCAGGGTCGCCATGTGGGCCGGCATCATCGACGATGGTGATGTCCACCGGGGCTGTATGCAACCGATGTCCTCGGCTTATCGCGTTATTTTGGGCTTTCTCTGGAGGGGTGCATCGTCGGCCTTCTTCACGCTGCTTTTCAGGCGCGTCAGGGCGCGTCACCACCCGTACAGACCAATTGGACCCGCGTCGCGCATATCATATCAAGCTGCGCGTAAGTCTCCAATTGCGGGGGCGCACTTCTTTCAATATACAAGCGATATCGCCGCTGGTGGGACTGCTAGGGTGGGTTTGAGTTCTTCGAGCGCGTGAACGCGTATCGCGACCTCACATCGTTCCTCGCCGTGAACGGAAGCGCATTCACGTTCGTGGACGCGCCCAGCTAGCTTGATTTGCGGGGACCTCGTCCTCCGATGTACGACCGCCGTGTTGCCGTCCTGGCAATGCGCGCAGAGCCCTTAGATTTCGGCGCCGTTGGCTGAGAAAGAGTACTCACCTGCCACCGCGGACCCGATGCCGCACCTGTGCTATGTAAGAGCGGGGTAAGTACAAGAGCTAGATCTCCCCCAAATATTCTCAAAAAGCTCTACTCACGGTGAGTCTCGAGGAGATGGCGGGAAGGACAAGTACTAGTTGGCGTTGCGAGCCAGAGCCTCGAGGAAGTGTTGACAGGCGCACCTTTCCCTTTCTTCACGCTCCTGCGCGTCACCGCTGAGACCAGTACGAGCGCAAAGCCTGACTGGCGGCGCGCGACGCTGTGACATACTGAGCGCGTCGACAGATACTGACCTTACACTGAGCGCGAACTGACTTGTACAACACAACCAGGCCGGGGCGACGATCATATTGCACAAATTGGATAGTAGAGACTACACAGCGACTACGATAGGTATAGACAATGGCTTCACTCACTGCACGGTGACAAATTGAGCACGACGTACCCAGACGTCACGCCTAAAAACCTGCCCATCCGTAGGAATTCGCCCAGCCATGACGAGATGTGCGCCCTTCTTAGTGCTCAGTCGTCCACGGGGTACGACACGGAAGTCCGAACGTCCAAGCGTGGAGAGGGTGCCGTTAATCTTCCACATCACAAGTAAAGGTGACGAAGGCACGGAAAAGCCATGTCCCTAGGCATGAGCGAGTGGGGGTGTTTTCGAAAGCCGAAGCTGCTAGGATGTCGAGCAGGATGGTCGGACATAGAGGAGACGAGAGATGAATGCATTGAAGATGGTGGTCAAGTCCACGGAGCGAGCGGGAATCCCGGGATGAAGATTTGCGCTTTTATGCGGGTACGCGAGCATGCCTGCCCTGAAGTAGATCATGTGACCATACGCGTTCTAAGGCGCGTGCGGGCAACGCTTGAACTGTTACAACTCTGTTTGAACCACTCCGCTCTCCAGCTCGTCCGACCAGTCCTTGCTCTGCTCGGCATCGACGACCACCTTTCGCGCGATGGTTCTGAAGCCTACCACATCTCCGCCACAGGCGCGAACACCGCCAGACGAACCACCGGCATCACCACCTGCTTTCACCAAGGCAGTCGCACCGCAACCACCCAAGTCTTTCCAAGTCTACCACGAGAATGCTGACCAGCAACATCCGGAGCAGACAGGCTTTTTGCTAAAGCTGAAGGTGCCCGCTGTTCTCGAGACTACCTCCGTATCCCATACCATGGCTGCGGCACCGGCGTCATCACCTGCAGCGACCAAGGCAGTCGCACCGCAACCATCCAAGTCGTTCCAAGTCTACAACGAGGATGCTGGCCAGCAACATCCGGAGCGGACAGGATTCTTGGCCAAGCTGAAGGTGCCCACCGTGGTTCTCGAGACTCCCTCAGTATCCCATACCATGGCTGCGGCGCTCTCACTCTCGCTGCTTAACCATACGCTCTTCCTCAAGAACCAAGTACCCTTGTACGTCCAACTTTATATATGTGCGCGACAGCTCCTCACCTATACACAGTCCGGTCGCGCAACTCTCCCGCATGCCGGGCGGCAAGTCTAACCCAAAAGTCGCCAAGAAGCGCGAGGAGCTCCTCGCGAACCTCGACACGCTCGCGTCGCACCTCCAAACCACCTTCGTCGCGCTGTCCACTGCGCATGCGCGCTGCAAGTCCGCCTACACTCAATCTCCGAGCTTCTCGCGCACCACTGATGAGAACGAGGACCCCGAAGGTGAGCTACGCCACGTCACCAGCGTGAAGGAAGGACGCCGCGGCACGGCGCACTTGATGTTCGTCCTTGGGACGAGCGTCGGGGCCGCTCGCGCGCGGATCCTGCTCACCATTGACGGCTTGGAGGTGAAGGTGTGGGGCGCTCGGGCGGATGATCCGGCGTCGCAGTCGAAGGAGAATTCCACCAAGTCCGAAGATGAGGACAGCGATGAAGAGGATAGCGACAGCGACGCAGAGTCCGATGAGAGTGAGACGGACAGCGATGAAGACGGCTCAGAGGCAGAGAATAGCATCAGCGGAGATGAAGACACAGTCGAAGACGAAGAGAGCGACTCCGAGTCGGGACCGCCATCATCGCGCTCGCCCTCCCCCGAGTCACCCTTGGCGCGTTCCCGGGCACCCTCTCCAGAGTCTATCCCTTCCACTCCGGTGTTGTTGCCGAGGTCTCTGCCTGCCCAGCAAGCATTCACCTTCTGCCATCCTTTGCCCAGCGCTGCTGCCACGATCCGGGCCCCGGAACCATTGTCCGTCTCCGCACCACCCCGACCACCACTGTTGCAAACGCAATCACCACAGGCCCGACCTAGTGCCTCTCCCAAGGGCGCTCAGACCACCCAAGTGTCCCATGCCGAGGAGCAGCAAGCCCTGCGCGCAGCGGAGCGGCTGCTTTCCCGCACGCTCATAAACGCCTGGGCCGACGGCGAGGGAGAAATGGCCACCGAGCTCGGTACGTCTCCCATCCGGTGCCCTGTGTCGAGCTGACTGACTCTGAACGCACCTGCAGCCCCCACGCAGACGCACATCTACCTCCGTGCTCCGCGGCGCTTCGTCCACCCTGCCTGGGCGGCACGCCAGAACCTCACGCGCTCGCTTGACGGCGTGCTCGATGCGTTCCTCGAAGACGCGGGCGCCGTTCCCGCCCCTGCGGGTGCGAAGAAGGCGAAGAGCAGGGGCGTTCGCACGGAAGGCGCGTGGATCGGGTGCCGTGGTGGGTCCGCATTCGCCAACAAGCCCACAAGGAGCGTGGCGGAGGGCGAGGAAGCAGGCCCGGGCGAGAGCGAGGAGGACGAGGGTGACGAGGAGATCTGGTGGGCTTGGGAGGGCAAGATCGTCGGCTTTGCGGACTGGTGAGACACTAGTCCTGACATCGGACAATGCATACATGGACTGTGGACTGTCCTGGACAGTGACATAGGCTATAGCACTAGCACCTATACCACCATACCACATCTAAGGATTGTACTCATCACAATATCTCTATCACAGCGCGTTGAGTTCGATGCCGGAGACACGATACACATTGAGGACAGCTACGGTAAGGACGACAGCAGGCAAACATAGCGATTCCGAACGCCCTAGGTGTCCACAACAAGAAGAACGGCAAGTGGAGACAGCAACATCGAAAAATGAACGCAGAAAAATACACACACCAGTCCCGATATCACAACTTGAGAGACACGAGCGTCGCCGGCATCTTCTTCGAGAGCATGCTACGGTCATGCGTCTCGATCGCCGCAGAGAGCTCACGACAGATCTCCTGGTTCACCTTCATCCAGTCTTCCGTCCCGTGGATGACGTTCCTGCCCACCGTGGCGTACTCAGCCTCAAGGTCGACGAGTCTGTTGAAGTTCACGACGCTACGATAGCCAGGCGTCGCAAAGCGTCACTCAAAATCTGACGAGAAGACAAGTACAGATTCCAGACGCACCTCTCGGCACGCATCGCGTGCAGATCATCCGCCGCGCGGCGCAAGAGTTCGTCGCGCCCTACACGGACCTCTTCGCGCAAGCCTTCAAATTTGTTGACCACGCTCTGCACCAGGACCTGAATAGCGATGAGAATGGAAAGTCAACATGATACCTTGCAGCCGCCAAACAAACAGGAGCAGACCTCATTCAAATCAAAGAGGACTTCGACGATGCGCTGAACGCATGGATCGCTGCTGTAAACGGAGGCGGGAGCCGCACGATCCTCCTCAGCGGCAGCCTCCTCCATCTCCTGCTTGCGACGGGCAGCCTGCTTTTTAGAGAAGGGGAGACCTGTAGAGGAGTTAGCAATAGTCACAGAGGCCGCTGTGCAATAGGCTCACTCGGCTTCGTGACCTGTGGCAATGGAGGACGCTGGACATGGTCGTTCCAGCCCTCGCCTGCCTCGTTGGTCGACTGCAAAGATTCCGAGACGAATCGGACGGTTGGGCGGACCACAGGCCTCGGTGGCGGCTCAGGCAAGTACTGTTGCACAGGGACCACATCGGACTCCGCGATCCCTTCCTCGACGTCCGTGTTGTCTACAACCGGTGGCGGCGCGGGTGGATTCGCGAGTCGGGGAGACCGCCTCCGTGGGCCTTCGATCTTTGGACGTCTTGGAGCTTTGGGAGGGGAGTCCATGGTAAGGTCTATAGTCTCTACCTCGCATTTGATGGTGATTGGAGAAGGCTTGCTGAGCTACAGGTAGGACGTGAGCGATGTGCTGAAATTGGGCGAGGGATACCCAGACTACTCACAACTGGACGCAAAGGCAGAGACTGATCTCGCACGTCAATGCCAGACTTGGATCGCAGAGAGATACTCGATGACGTAAAGTCAGGCGCGGCGTAGAGACATACCTCAACCATACTTTGCTTGGTGGATGTTGTGGTTTGTACCGCAGATTTAGGCGTACTGGTGTATACGACCTTCTTGGGAAGGATGATCGGAGACGGAGGCTGCACCAACGTCACGTCTGCGAAAGATCCAGGGCTAGTCTCGACAGAAGCGTCATCTGCGATCGTCGTGCCAGAAACGTCAGCGACAGGCAGGAGAGGGATTTTGGCAGTGATTCTGTCGTCGAGAACGGTCTGCTCAGCAAGAGTGTCCCACGGAGTCTTGCTTGACTTCTTCGTCGCACTGTGTGTACCCTTCGTCTCCTTGGCGCAAGCCTGTATGATCGTCAGTCATGGCTCGAGAGACAGTGCGCTAGATTACATACAATAACTCTGGGTGTCTTTGTCGACTCGATGAGTCCCACATCGTCCGACTCCGGTTGCCAAGCGCCGAATAATGGCTGAGTAGTGGTCGTGAGCCGAAGCCAGACCAGTATGTGGTACGACTCACAGGCTCTTCCGCCACATCATCCAGCGAAGCAGCCTCAGCCGGGTCCGCTGCAGCATCGATACAGTCCGCAATATCGTTTGTGACGTCCCGCTGTCCATCTTCTTGCGCACGACGTTTCTCGGCGGCGGCGGCAGCAGCGCGAGCAGATGCCCGAACGGGACGACTAGGGGACTCCGGGTTGGTCTCGACCTGCTTCGCGTTCTCCTTCGCCTTGTCCTTGATCGTACTGGCACCAAGTCGGCGCGGTCGAGGTGGACCACGAGGAGGAGGCGCACACGCCGCAGGTTCGTCCAGCTCGAGGACTCGTGATGCCGAGTTCTCGGTCTCACTCGTCTTCTCCACCACTTTCGATTTGGTGGTCGACTTCTTCGCTTTCTCAGTCTTCACCGACTTCTCAGGTTTGATGGGTTTCTCTGGCTTCGTCGTCTTCTCTGTCTTGGGCTTGGCCACCTTCTCCGCCTTCACTACCTTGTCCGACTTCTCGGCCTTCACTCCCTTGCCCACCGTTTCCGAAGCGTCGGCCTTGCCCCCTCTCGCTCTCTTCGCACCCCGATCCGCCTCCGTCTCCGCGGTCTTGGCCTCCGAAGCCCTAGCCTCCGCAGCCTTCGTCTTCGCCTGCCTAGGTGGAGTCGACCTCACAGAAGATGACGCAGCAGCAGCAGCAGTAGCGCGAGGAGGACTAGGCAGAGCATCATAGTCGACGAAAAGCGCCTTCGAGCCAACATCCGAGCCTGTCACAGGAGACGAGGTGCGACCTTTCCGCGCGTGGTACGTCCTACGCGCCCGCATCGCCGGGCGGAGGACCTGAGCTTCCGTATCGCTGAAGAGCTTCGGTTTTACATCCTCCTGTTCGATGGGACTCGGAGGCGTCGGGGCACGCGTCGTCTCAGCGGTGCGTGCGCGCTTCGCAGGCCGAGCGGGTTCGCTGTCGACCGCGCCGGGCGGGACATTCTCGTCAGTCTCAACATCGGCCAGGGCTTTCCTCTTCGATGATTTGGTGGAGGCAGCAACAGCGCTCGCAGGAGGATCCTTCTTGGCGGGCTTGGCGGCGCTGACGCCCTTCTTGCGGAGAGCTCCCTTGACGGACCGCTTGACACCGGGTGTGGGCGAGCTTGATGGAGGAACTGCGCGAAAGGTCGATTCAGGCGTGCGATCGGTGCAACCGGAAGTACTCACTTAGGTCGTACAAAGGGTCTCCGACCTTCGAAGTCGCAGGCTTGCCAGCTCGAGCTTTCTGCACAGAGGGTGCACGAGGGGGTGAAGAGTCCAGCAGAGCACCATCTGCAGGAGGAGCAGGCGCAAGAGTTTTCTTGACAAGAGCACTTTTGAGGACACCCTTCGTGGCAACAGCCGGAGAAGACAGCGCAGCGTTGAAGTCAGGGGCAGGGATGGCATGAGAGAAGCGCAAGACTTTGGTGCTAGCAGACTGCGGACCGAGCCCTGAGAAAGATGAACGTGCGTTCTTGTCCTGCTGGGATGGCGGAGTCAAGGGCGGCTCAAGAGGAACGGAAGCAAGCGAAGCGATAGGAAATTCTTCCAGTACGTCGTCAGCAGTTGGTTCGCGCAGGAGGAGTTTGTTCGCAGGTCGAAGCCGAGAGTTGGCAGGAGGCCGCGGCGGCGGAGAGTCGTCGTCCGAGTCCAGGATTACCTTGCCGACACGACCGCGCCCAACGCGGCCAGCTTCTTTCTGAGCTGAGACAGGTTCGAAGGAGAGGCGTCCTCGGACCAAATTGATGGAAGTAGAAGTACTGCTGCGTCTGAGCATGTTGGACCTGGGGGTCGGGCTGTCGCACTCAGTAGAGATTTCCGAAAGATCGTCCAGACTGCCGCCGAAGACTGCGTCCCGCATGACTTGGCTTCCCGTCCTAGCCAAAACTATTGACTTCGTGGTCGCGCTAACAGGTGCCTTCTCGAAGAAGTTACCGGACCCTAGATTTGTCGTAGAGAGTCTGTCTGCATCCACGATTTGATCATCTTGCGAACCAGAAGCGAAGGGATTCATAGGCTGGGACGGCACTTCTACGGCCGCGATGAATTCATCAAAGTCTCCGGCGGACTGAATATCGTCGCTTGGATCGTCTGTCCTGTAGACTACCCTCATTCGATCAGATCGGCTGAAGCGTTTGAGTGACGGAGGTAACGTACACTGGGAGAGGTTCTCTATCCTCTACAGCTCCGATCAGTATCGGTATCGGGCGAGAAAAAGATAGTACGAACTTCAATTTGACTTGGCTCGACCAACCGGCCGGCACTGTCAATCTCGAGGTTGGCAGGCCGGGCTGCTAACGATAACTTGGTAGGCGGCTGCTCTGGTGTACAGGAGACACGATCGCGCTGATGTATGTGTGAGACGAAGTCGGGACACCGAACTGGATGGCATGCATACCAAGCCTCTGCTGTCCAGCGCTTGTGTTAGTCTGTTTGCGTCACCGGTACTCAATAAAAACGTCGCATTGAGCCCTCGGTCGGTATCTCGATCTTCCAGTTTGATTAGGTCTTTCCCCAGCCTGGGCGCCATGCTCAGATCCAGCGTGGCTCGTATCTGTCCCTCGCCCGCTCGGTCTAAGGAGAACTTTCGGATGCTCGTGTACGGGATCTCCAAAGACTCGTATTGATCGTCCTGTGACATGTCAACAGCACCATCACATCGGAAGTAATGGAGGAACATACCCCGAGCAAAACGTTGGCGAGGAAAGTCTTACCATCCGCATACAAGCGATCGGAAGGGTAAGTGCCATCATGTACGACGAGTCCGTTGATGGCAAGCGGTTGTGGACTAGGCGCGATGTGATCAGAAGCTTGTACGCACGATGCATGCAGGAAGAAGGCCGCGCTCACTAGGCGATGTTTCCTTTCGCAAATGCGTCCACGATCTTGAGGCATGTCTCTTCCCAGTCGCTAGATGGGACATCTTCGAGCAGGTTGGTTACGGATCTTGCTATGTTCGCAGCCTCCGGCGGCGCGGTGTTCTTGAACGCGACATGGATGAACGCTGTCCGTTTAGCACGGCCACCAGCCGAATTGTTCGTGGAAGGCAACGCGCGAGCGAAGAGGTTAAGCAGTCCTTCCAGTGGGAGATAGTCTACGAACAACATGACGGAGTGAAGATGCACGGAGTATATGCGCTGCGCACCTTGCGTCCTCCAGATGCATGACCCAAGTCGCTCTCCACCCAAGACCTTGGGGTCTCTCAGCCTTCCCTGATTTACTTGGTGTGAAGCGGCAGCGTCAGTCAAGATGTTGTAGGCCTGGAATATGACGCATATAGTCAGCTTCTCCGCTGATTCTGCAGCAGTGCCGTTTACACACCGTGCAGCGAAGGTCTACACCAGTCTTCGGAGCAGTCAGGGAGAAGCAGATCCCGCACAGGACAGGAAATAGAGCTTCTCCAACCGCGTCCTTTGCCGCCTTGGTCTGGTGTGCATCTAGGAAGTCCTTCCAGCCGCATGGAGATCTTAGCACAAGCGGGTTCGGGCAGCAGCCTACATGGCCACTCACAAGAACACCAGAAAGCAGCGCATATAGCACCGACTCCCACAAGTCTTTCTGCTCTGACTGTCCACCCCCAAGCGCAGCGAGAATTCGATTGTGATATACCGACTCGAATATGACTGCCGCCAGTCTCAGTGCCGGTACTGGGACTCCGGCGTAGAGCACGTGGAGAGAGTCGCGGAGGAAGGATGCGAGCTTGTCGCTGAGTTGCTTCGAGATGGCAGAGAGTTTCTGGTACCAGCCTTCAACGTCTGAATTCCTCCCCGAGGCCGCATACTCACCAGCAAGACGAGATGTGTTGATACCTGCCCCGAAGTGTCCGCAAGACGCTTCCTCTCTCGCACCTTGCACTTGGCGATGGCGGCGTCGACAGCCTTTAGCGCGTCCTCCGGATGTTCCATGTCTTCATCTAACGAGACTGGCCGATGACTTGGTCGAGCGCGAGAGAGATGATGATGGTCAAGAGGCAAGCGCGTCGCGGACCTCGACGCGCAGGTCGCGCGACGCGTCGGTCATGGCGCGCACAGGAGCGCCGGCAGCAAGCAGAGCCAAACACAGGCAGAGGACAGCAGGCCTTGTTCGTCGCTGCGACGCTCGACGAGCTCGGCCAACTCTGCCTTTTCTCCCATCTCTGCCAGAATGACTGAGTCGTCGACGTCGGATCCGATGCTGCAAGACCCGCCGGAGAGCGCAAAGTCTGACGGTGACCAGAACCACCTGACGGAAAACATCCTCAACGCCCTGCGTCAACTTCAACAGTCTGGCTCGCCGGTGCCGCCCACGCCGACTCAGCCAAGCAGCCAAGAGACGCAAGTGAGCCTCACGAAGCAAGAGGCGACACCTCAACCGCAATCAGAATGGGAACGACTGCGTGCGCAACTGCGTGAAAAGCCTGTCGATGCTGACGGCTGGCTGAAGTTGGTTGACCTCGCGGAAGAGTCGGGCGACATCGAGAAGATCAAGGACACCTACGAAGGCATGCTTGAGATTTATCCGAACACCGTCAGATTCAGCGTACCCTCATGAGCATCCAGCCCTTGTCTGACACGCAACATACAGCCATCCGTGCAAATAGCGTATCTGCAGCACTTCCTTGACGACCCCACACAATACAACTACGCTGAGACCCTCTTCAAGAAGTTCTTGCTGAGAACGACACCTTCTGTAGAACTGCTGAAGTTCTACCTCACGTACATTAGGTGCGAACACCCCGCCACATACGCAAGGCTTGCTTCACGCCACACTCACGACCGAATGATTGCAGGAGAATCACTAAAGGTCCGAACGCTCGCGAAGTCATTCAAAAGTGCTACGACTTTGCCCTCAGTCACGCGAGTCAGGACAAGGATAGCTATGACATCTGGCAGGACTACATCAACTTCTTGAAAGCCGGCGAGGTACGTTGAGCTCTCTTTGATTCATCACTCCTTCCTTGTGGCTTCGTAGGAGTGTCGGACTTGTCTTCCTTGGCAACGGCAAGGGCTTCGTTGCTTTCCTGGCGGAGCTCTTGCTGCACACGGCCGGGATATCCGCGATTCAGTCGGGCGGAACGTCGAGGCATCCAGGCCGCACGTGGCTACTTTCGTATCGCTCCAAAGCACAATCATTCCGTAGACGCCCATATCATGAGGACCGAACCTGCGCGGCGATTTCCGCCCATTGGCATGCGTTGCCTCCCATCGGAAACGCGAGTATCCCTGCTGACTTCGAGTCTGCACGGCTGGTTGTATTCTGCGCGATTCAGAGACCTTCAGAGCCTGCCGCCGTGGCTGCCGTCATAGCTATGGAGTCGGTCGTATGGGGCCCTGCGATGGGGTGGCAACTGCGCAAACGAAACATCTGGCCGTCTGTTATGGCAGCTTCTCCACAGTATGCTGGTGTTGGTCGTTGCTACCATCGCCCGTCTGGTGACGGCCTCAGCTTTGCTCAATAGCGTGCGTTGGTGCCTGCACCAGACAGGGTATCAGACTTCCTTCGGCATGGAGGAAAGCCAATGCAGCAATTGCCGGCGGGGCGTCGCACCACGGTTGGCGTTGCATGCCACGCAATGTGTGGCCGCGAATCGTGGCCTGCATCGAAGTGGTGGAGAGCCCGGATTCCTCTGTCTGTCCTTCCTTCGCTCAATCTCGGCTTGATGGACTCGGCTTTGTCGCTACGACCACTGTACCATTGTAGCTCTTCGTTTATGCAACCCCATGCCGTTACGCCCCGGAGACCCCGCGTGCCCCCGTTCTCGACCGCGTGATGCGTGATAGTTGCTAGCATGTGTCCGCTTTTTCCTTCGGTTTGCGACCCGACATGTATGTGAGCTGAGCTAACGAATGATTCCAGACCAAGACGACATGGGAAGAACAACAGAAGATGGACGCTGTGCGACGAGCGTACCAGCAAGCAGTGCAGATCCCGATGGAGAACGTCAAGCGACTTTGGGAGGATTACCAGGACTTCGAGAATGGCCTCAACAAGATCACGGTGAGTCGCTTGGTGGACTCTGTGACTTGCTACGTTGCTCACATCCTCGTTCAACACAGGCGAAGAAGTTCATCTCTGATTTGCAGGAGAGCCACATGCAGGCGCGCACGGTGTACAACCAGCTGCAGGACCATCTCTCTGTCCTCTTCCCTCCGACGCCCCCGCCCAAGGGTAAGCGCCCCACAATCTGGCTGCCCCGTCCGCCGACCTTCAACTCCGGCGACAAGACGCTCCTCGCGCGCTGGCGCCAGTATCTGAAGTGGGAGGAAAGCAACCCACTCCTGATCGAGGAGAGCAACAAGAACACGTTTATCCAGCGGATGCAGAGCGTGTACAAGAAGGCGATCGTGCGCATGCGCTTCTACCCCGAGATCTGGTGCGTGCTCGTCACTGCATACGGGGTATGTGCGTTGCTGACCACTGCGGAACAGGTTCATGGCATACTCTTGGACGAGCAGTGTCGGGAAGGCCGACGAAGCGCTGGCAACGCTCAAGGCTGGCGTCGAAGCGAACCCGTCTAGGTAAGTCGGAACTGTTCTATCCCCGAGCTCCGATGCTAACGATATGCACAGCTTCGCGCTAAACTTTGATCTCGCTGAGGTGCTTGAGCTGCAAGGTAACTTCGCTGAGGTACATGCCACGTATGAGAAGTTCCTGGAGGTCCTCCAGAAGGACCTGGAGGCGCTTGAAGCGAAGATAAACGCGTCCAAGTCAAGCACGTCCATTGGCTCGCAGCAACATCAGACGCAGTCCACCGACGCACCTGGCACCCAATCGCAGGTGTCGTCATTCAGCACACAAGGTTCTGATGATCGTCCGCCCAAGGACAAGGAACTGTCGGAAAGACGCACACACTACGGCATTGCGTGGATCAATTACATTAAGTTTGCTAGGCGTGCTGAAGGCCTTAAGTCTGCTCGTGCCGTGTTCGGCAAAGCGCGCAGAGACCGCTGGACGCCCTGGGAGGTCCATGAAGCCGAAGGTGAGGTGTCTTTTACATATATTTGGCAAACCGACTCACACCACTACACAGCGCTCATGGAGTTCCACTGCGGCAACAAGGATGTCCAGGTAGCTAGCAGGATCTTCGAGAAAGGCATGGAACTTTTCAGCGACGAAGTCGAGTATGTACTTCGGTATCTTGGTTTCCTCATCTCCATCAACGATGAGAACAGTGAGCACCTCTTGCGTATCCTGCTACGTGACTGCTAATGTACCTTCCCAGACGCGAGGGCCCTGTTCGAGCGTGTCATTGGTACTTTCCCGGCTGACAAAGCCCGGCCCCTGTGGGAGCGGTGGGCTCGTTATGAGTATCAGTATGGCGATCTCGCCACTGCCCACAAGCTCGAGAAACGCATGGCGGAGGTGTACCCGCAAGGTGCGTTACTCCTTGTCTTGTGATACACTGACCGCTCAACCCAACCACAGATCCTCCCATCAAGCGCTTCGCAGAGAGACACAAGTACTTGAACATCGACGCTATTGCTACGCGTGATCTCGGCTTTGTGCTCCATCGATCGGGCGGCTCGTCTCGTCTGAATGGCAACAGCAGTAGTAGCAGCAGCGGCCTCCTTGGGCGCACAGACACTTTGCAGTCAATCGTGTCTGAAGCAGCGAAGCAGTCGACCCCTAGCCAGGGTTCGTCATCGAAGAGAGCACAGTCGCCAGACCACCGAAGGCGCGACGAGAGTCGCGACTACCCGTCCAAGCGTGCGCGTCCCGGAAGCCCCAGCAGAGGTCGCGACCGCGACAGGTGGGAGAGCCAGGGCCACCGACGCCATGGCTCCCCGATGTGGGACAGAGAGCGCGAACGCGATGCTGCCCCCCCTCCCCCTAGGCGCTTCATCAAGGAGGAGAAAGAAGAAGACAAGGGCGTGCAGCTACCCGGCGTCCTCAACTGGTTTATTGGCACACTTCCGGCACCGAACACGTTTGATGGTGAGTTCAATCGCAGTTGATCGCACTTCTGCGCTGTTGATCTGATTGCCGTGCCTCTGCAGGTCCCATCTTCCGCACCGATGATCTCATGCAAGTCTTCCGCAATGCTGTTATACCGTCCAGCTCCGCTCCCAGACCCCGCTCGCCGCCGCCGCCGCCTCGTGCCTGTGCGTTCCTTGCTCTCATTGCTTCCCCCTAAGATATGCTGACAACTGTGTTCTATAGCTGGTGGGGGAAGACCGCCTCCGGATTACGGACCGTACCAAGGTCCTGGTAGTAGTGGGCGCCGAGGGCGCTGGTAGTGTCCCATGTTTGCTCTCAAATTTCAGTAGTGTAGCCCTTCTTCTGCGATTCGCTGCCTGTGCTTTGTTCGCATACATGTTGCCATCGAAATCTAGTCAGTAGCTACTCCTCTATTCCTGTGCGTCCTGCGAACTGCAGCAGTCCCGCTCGCATGGGGGATTCCCGCGCTTCTTCAATATGAACGTCAATCTACGTTAACCGCTAGCCGGCGTCTGAGAACCTCCATCGCAACCACCATACACAATCCGCGCGCTGCAACGCCGACATGCCAGTCCGTGGAACGAACCATTCGGCCCATATATCTGACGACGCTCCGTTCTTCCGATCTCTCTCTGATCTTGACGACTGGGCAGCGACGGCGGCCGCGAAGTTAGAAGGCGTCTTGCCATACGTCCCTCGCAGCGAGACTGAAGGCGTTTTTCATGCTGCCACCAGAGGCAAACTGCTGGTAGTCTCACACAGCGTTCTTCTTTTTACTGGGTACTGAATCTCTGTCTGCAGGTGTGCCATGACTACAAGGTCATTCGCCCGTGTTTGGGATTTCATCAAGCAGACTGACCGACTCGGACATACTTTTTAGGGAGGCTACGTGGAATCACCCACGGCACCGTCCTACACGTTCAACTTCTGGGCGTACTGCGAGTCGTTCATATAGTGAGATCGCTATCGCCACCTTTAAGGCGGTCGGTGATTGATAACCTCCAGCTTCTCTCATCACAGAGTGACCATACCGCCCTCGGGATGGACGACAGCAGCCCACCGCCACGGCGTCAAGATGCTTGGTAACCTGTATGATCCCCATCTCCGGTATTCGAAGCACATAGCTCACATCATAAGCTGCAGGATCTTCGAACATACGGAGTCCGAGGGGGATTGCTTGCGCCTCTTGGTGGGCGCCTTGCCGAAAGTCGTCACCGGGCCCGCGAAGCCAAACGCTCACACGTTGCCAACATCGCCCCACTATGCACGACTGCTTGCGGACCTCGCGTTCCAGAGGGGCTTCGACGGCTATCTGCTCAACTTCGAGGCTGTCCTCCGCGGTGGAGTGGAGCAAACGCGCGCCCTTACGCTGTGGATAGCTATGCTGGAACAGGAACTCAAGAGAAAAGTTGGTCCGCATGCTGAAGTTTCCTGGTAGGTGCAGCTGCGTGGGCACACTATTGAGTCTCACACGGTCCTATAGGTACGACAGCGTCGTTGTAGATGGCAGGCTACGCTGGCAGGATAGGCTCAACAGTGTAAACCTTCCTTTCTTCTTGCCGTCGACTTCATTCTTCTCAAACTACACGGTCAGTCAGATTTGCTCTATGATTAGGTGTCTTCTCACGAACTCCTTGTGCAGTGGCCATCCCCGTACCCGTCCATGACCGCCCAGTATCTCCTAAGCCTCGACCAATCCAAGTTTCATCGGCAGAAACAGCTTCAAGATCTCTACATTGGAGTCGACGTATGGGGTCGCGGCTCTCACGGTGGCGGCGGCTTCGGTGTCTACAGAGCGATCTCGCACATAGACCCAGAGTTCCTGGGACTCAGCGTCGCCCTCTTCGGCCACGCCTGGACCTGGGAGAGCGAGCAGGACAAGCCAGGATGGTCGTGGAAGACATGGTGGGAGTACGAGAACAAGCTCTGGCTCGGTCCAAAGCAGCTGGGTGAAGAAGTCTCCGTCCCCGCCCATACACTCCGTGAAGGCGAACCGACATGCGAGCACGGGCCGTTCAAGCCCATCGCAGATTTCTTCCCTCGCCAACCTCCACCTAACCCTGCGCACCTCCCGTTCTTCACGACTTTTGCCCCAGGAGTAGGCTGGTCGTGGTTCGTTCGCGGCGCCAAGGTCTTCCAGTCCGAAACAGGTTGGACCGACGTCCACAAAACGACGTCAATGGGGGACTTCGTCTTCCCTCGGCCCACTCTCACATGGGAAGACGGTGACCGGGAAGAAGCCGTTCCTATCGCCACATCCGACCTCTCTATGGACGATGCCTGGCTGGGCGGCAGCTCCCTCGCCGTCACCGTATCCGCGCCCGGATCCGACTCCGAGGAGGCGTTCTTCCGTTGCGTCTGGCTCCCCATCCAGTCCCTCTCCATTACATCACAGAGATCGTACAGACTATCCATCGTATACAAGCTGCATGGCCCCGTCGAGGCAAATGTTGGCGCGTCCGTGAAGTCCCTTGCAAAGGACATCCAAGCCGACTTCGAAATGGACTCCGTATCGGAGACGTCCCTGCCTAACGACTGGACAGAGCTTCTTCTCGACTTCACCCTCGCCACAGAACACCCGAAGGACGTTCTGACTGCATCCGGCCTCGTCATCGGCTTCACCTGCGAAGATCCCACTGAGGCGGTGGCGTTCACGATCCACATCGGCGCTCTCAGCGTCTACGCCAACCCGCTCTCTCCCAAGCATACCCCACTCAACCCCAAAGTCATCTGGGCAGACTTCGCACAGAACCAACCCATCTACAAGACCGTCTCTCCCTTCGTCGGCACTCTCACCTGGGGCACCGGGATCTCCCTCGGCCCCGTGCCCGCCCTGACCCTTACGTCGCCGGAGGATACGGAACCAGCATGGATTCTCGACCACCCTCCCACGTCCTTCGCTTACTTCAACGTATACGTACACGCTCATGTTGGGGAAGGTGCTGCTGTGGCTCCAGAGACGGCAACGTATATCGGGACGACGGGCCTGGACGGTCGGGCGAACAGGTTCTACGTTGATCCGGCCTGTCTCTCCGCCGAGCTGGAGAGCGCGAAGGGCGCGCGATTTTACGTGCAGGGTGTGACGGACAAGGGCGAGGTCCTGGAGTGGGAGGACTGCACGTTCGTCGACGTGAACTTGTGACGCTTGTAGATCAGCGCGACGCCGCCGGGGAATCGTGCGCCTCGCCCGCCTCGATCGGCGTTCGCTGGGCGGGCAGGGGCAGGACATAATCAGTGGTATTGAGCCGCGCGGTCATGCTGGCTTTGGACTGTTCCGCGTATGTGTGTCACGTTGCACCTCCCGCCCTATCGTCCAATGTGTGCGCAACAGGACGGTGACCGTCCATGGCTACCGTCTTGCCAACGGAGGATCCATACAGGCTCTCGCACTCGGGGTAAACACAGTACACTTATTCTCTGTGCCCCTCAGCGCTCCGCACACGGTCTGCGTAGACAATATAAGTCGATGTGCAACTGACACGCCTTTTCGTTCTGTTGCGGCTCTTTACTACCACGGCGAGTATCTCTCCGCATCTCAGTTGTTACTGACGCGTTCATAATAGAAGCCCCGCCACTGCGAACAACCGTGCTTGCCTCTCCCAGGTCGGGGGGCGCAGATGCGTATCCTGCCCCAATTGTACCGTCCTCGTGTTGACACATGCGGGGTCTCTCCAGCGTCCGCCCTATAAGAGGCTTCTGCCATGGGTGGGCTCAGACCATCATTCGTTACTCAGGCCATTCTCTCTCCCTTCTCCCATCCCACGTCCCACATTCGAACGCACTCGATGGCCCCAAGTGAGAACGCCGCGAAACTGCATGGCGAAGCTGACAACTTCAACCAAGGTGAGCCTCCAAATATGTGCGTCATACCATGCTAACTTTCTCTCAGATTCAATGCAGCGTCAGATGGCGCCAAAGACGAGCTACATGGGTTCGTGGGAAGGCTATGGTCGACACACGATATCCCCCATTCACGCTGATATGCCAACTCCGCCACCGTCCGCTCCCACTGACGATGTCTCGAACGCCAAGTTACTCCTCAACCTCCGCGCCGCCACAACTCAGACAATCGCTCGATTGTCGTCCCCGCTCTCGGACATGGAGATTTCAGACGGAGAGGACACATACGACGACAGCGCCATCACCGCGCAAGCGAAGGATGCCGCCGCCGCTCACGTGCATTTCGATGACTGGGATGAAGTGTTCCTTGACGAACCATACTCCTCGGACGACGACTCGGCCGCCAGAGATGGCGATTACCTCCCCGAAGTGGATGCGCCGGACCACTTTCGCAACTCCAGTGGCATTCCGGACGTCGCGGGGGGTGACATGCCTCGGCGGAACCCCGTCCGGGAAGCTAGGCAGGCAGTCACTGTGGCGCTTCCACGCCGAAGCAGCAGACTCGAGGCTGCGAGCATCTTGAGGGACAGAGACGATGATAACAGCAGAGATGGGGGCCACACCTCGGGGCGGAAGAGGAAGATGTCGGAGGATGGTCGTTCTGTCAGTGAAGCGAAAGCTTCGAACAAGTTGAAGCGCAATCGCCGCCGTGTGTTCTAGCTAGCAATACTTATGTACGCAGTGCGTAGTCCGCCGGAAATTATGGCTCACTCGCATAGTATAGGATCAATCGGCAAGTATCGCACCAGCTTAGATGTGTTGAGAGTGGGAACGACAAGAAGACTCTGAAGAGAAGGCGCAGTTTCTGTCCGCCACACCCGCTCGCATGAAGACAACTCCGGACCGCACCCGGCCCGGCACAGTGGCGGCCGAGGCCTCCGCGGTGATCGACGTGTTCGTCATGACAACAGCTTTCCAAACCACCAACTTGTAGTCTGCAGTGCGGTATGTACAGACCTCGCCGTAGCACAGTGCACACCCGGTCGTATCTTTGCCTGCTTCGCCAGTCAGACACTGTTCCATCAGGGTCTCTGTTACAGAGGCTGCAAGTGATGACCATCTGCGCACAGGTTACCGCAGCTTCGATTCAAAGACTGGCTTTGTGACACCGTTTCTGTGACTGTAAGTACCGTACAATGACTCATTCTGTCTAAGATGCCTCGCGACGTACACGCTACCGCAAGCGATGTGGTGCTCATTGAGCCTTGTATCGTCATTGTGGGTGATTGTCACGTCGGGCAGTGCATCTCATCTATGTTATGGTGCCGTGCCGCGGACATGTTCCGATATCAAAGCTTTCCACCTATAAGAGCGGATACTGCGGGCAGTGTTCCATTCCATACCTACTTATTCCCAACCTCCACCCTCCTGGCATGAACGGAACGATGCCCACCACAGGTGGCGGCGAGACAGAAGGTGAGCCACAGTCCCCATTTTGCTTTCCTTTGTGGTTTGCTGACGCCGCCACAGGAGCGACACAGACTTACCAACAGGACCGTGCTTGGGAGCCACGACAAACTCTGATGCAGAGCACCAGCAGCTCATCTCTGCGGGCTGCACCGGCCGCCACCGCCTTCAATTCCTCAGGCCGTATTGCAACAGAAGGTGGCGTGGAGTGGGTCGCGTGCGACCTTCCTGCATGGTCATGCCGCAATTGTCAGCGGATGCTGTCTAGACAACGCAACGACATACCTGAAGACTCGCGTGCTGCGGCCAAAGCGACCATAGGCGCATCCACTGAAAGCGCCACCGGTGGCGAAAGGTCGGCCGCATCCACATCTGCTCGAGCCAACGCAGATGTCAGTGCAAGTGGTGGAATAATCGACGCACTGTTGCACCGCCAGGCTGCACCCAACACACAGCGTGCAGGACGTCAGAGGACCACCGACCGTGACATAGTCGACGACGATGCTTCCGACTCCTCGACAGACGACGTCGACTCTGTGAAAGACGACCCGGACTGGGAAGACACCTCATCCACCCATAACACGGTGACCACCGCTCGCCACAGCCCTGTCCACGGCGCTGATCTCGCGATGAGCGAGTCGGAAGCCTCGACCTCGTCCGACAGCGCCGATGAGGATTACCGGCCGTACACCGCGCAATACAAGCGCAGGAAGGAATGGGGCCGTTCGAAGGGCAAAGAAGTGAAGCGCAGCCGGCGAGGATAGAATACTGTCGGGGGTGTGGCGGAGGGATGGTGCCGGCGCTGCAGCTAACCATGCTGGTTCTGTCACCGGGGTCCGGCGTGGGAGGTGGTTGGCCCGGCCGGCGGCTGCGCGGCCTAGGCCCGGGAAATGCCGCAGTCCCATTCGGCCGTTGTCTTAACCGATATTGAGGATTCTCCTTGTTCCTTCAAGCGATAGTTCGTGTTGCAGGCGGCGTTGTAGTGGCGTTGTTCTCGTTCTCAGCCGCCCGCCGCGGAAGATGCGCCTTAACCTCGGCCGCGCATGGCCATCGTTGATGGCGCGAAAAGTTTCCATCTCCGCCGCCTCGTTGCCCCGGCAAGGTTGTTACCACACTTACCATATATGGAAATGTACTTAGGCTCAACGTGACCGTCGCGTTCTTTTCAACAAACCAACACCACCGTCCGAGCGAGTCGTCTTCCCTCTCCCTTTGTCCGCCGAAACGACATCGTTTGGTTCTGGCTCTCTGACCGGGGACCGGTTCGGTTCTCTTTCCGTGCGATTCTACGCGGGGCCGCGTGACACATCGATAACCACAGCAGACGCCCGGTGACCTGCGCTGGCTCTGCGTTTTGCGCTGGCAACGTGTAAGACGCGTTTGGAGCATCTCCTCGTTCCGCACCCTCTCGACATCGATACTAACAGTTGGCTTTGACAGCTTGGGTGCATATCGGCCTATCGGAGTGATCCGGAAGCCAGGGAATATATAAAGCGCAGTCTTTAACCACCAGGACGACGACGTCCGCACTCGTTGCTAACCACCCCCGTTCGCGCCATGCTCGGCGAAAGCACCCTCAACGGGCGAAAACCAGACGCTGATCTGATGAAAGAGCCTGCTGAAGAGAACAAAGGCTACGCTGTGGCGGGGCTCCGGGGCAACCCGCGGTTGTCAGACTCGGACTCGGTCGACCTGACACGACAACACGTCTCTCCGTAGGTCTAAAAGCAAGTCTTCTAATGGACTCATGCTGATCCTTGCTGAGTAGTGCTCACAAAGAGACTCGGGCTCAGGCAAACATCGCGCTCGCCGGGGTGGCTAGTCGGCGGGACGCAGCTTCCGTCGGCCCGGGTAGCGACAGCGACAACCGTGCCTCAGCTGTGTCAGAGGACGGCGAGCTGCGACGTGGAAGGTACGTTACAGACCGGTGCATGCGTGGCACTGGGGTTAACTGGACGGTTCCAGCTCAACTCGGAGTGCCCGTGGCGTCGGAACGGAATCACCGGCAACGACCCCCGTGGGATCGCCTAGCCAGACGCCGGGACCAGCTACTTCTTCCAGCGATGGCGCTCCTCAGCGCAGGGATGGCATGGACATCGACTCAGAAGGGTGCGCCACAGTCGTTCTTTGTCCTGTGTTCGAGCAGTGGCTGATCCTTCTCTAGCGATCGTCCCCTTCGGGTCCCGTCGGCCGGAGGATCCAGTCGTGCGCCGAATGCTCGTTCAGACGACGTCCCTGCCCCGGAACGCACATCTCAGGACGCCATGCTTGTCTCGTACATACCATGTCACACGTGGCCGCCATGCAACGTGTGCGCACGCATCGCTGGTGGGCCGCCACCGAAGGTGGCAGCATCGAGCTTCATGGTCGTTCGCCAACGCCAGATCGCTCTTGCTCGGGAGTTAGAGAGCCGTCCTGCACCTATTCCCGTGCCACCCCGTCCTGTTGCAACGAACGCGACGACCAGTACAAACGTCGCCGCTAACGCTCCGTCTCTCCGTCTCCCGATTATCTCGCGGTCAGAACTTGCTGCGCGATCTGAATTCGCCCCTCCTCCCTTGAGCCCGCCTCCCCTTTCCTACGATCCACCACCCGGCAGCCCGCCTCGCTCTGTGATGCCTCAGCGCAATCATCCTCAGATGGTGCCTCGGCACTTGCATCATACAAACCCTTACATGCATCCGCCGCCAGCTCCTCCACCCAACTGGCCGATGGAACCTCTCTTCGTGTCCGCTGGAGTCGGGCAGCTTCCCCGCCACACTGGATACCCTCCCCTCCGATCCCGCTGGCTCTCAACGGCGGCATACCCCATCCAGGCCAGCCCATGCCCCATATCATTCGTCAAGTCACGCTGTCCTCGGTGTCTGCGCCTGTCCGGCACCATCCTTACGCCAGGAACGCGCAGCCCTCGTCGTCTGCCACCCGGGTGGAAGACATGAACCAGCCGCTCGACGAAGGGCATGACCCCAATGCCCCGGGGCAGCGCCCTCGCGGACGCGGAAAGGGGAGGTCGAAGAAGATCCGCGCGAAGCGCTACAACCGCAAGAAGCGCGAGGAGTGGCCGCCCGAGGGCTGGCAACCAATCTGGGAGGAGGAACGCCCGCGGCGCTGGGACGGGTACGAGCTCCCGGACGACGTCGCGACGGACAAGGTGTACGACCACCTGCGGCGGCGGTTCGACCTGAAGAGCATGGGCCACTGCCGCTGGGACGGCTGCGTGCCCACGGAGGCGTCCAAGGACGGGTACAAGATGCTCAAGCGCCATGTGGAGACGGTGCACCTCGGCCTCAAGCTGATCTGCAAGCTGTGTGGCGTCCGGAAGCGCGCGGATAACCGCAGGAAAGCGACGCACAAGCGCGGGTGTCCTGAGCGCCAGGAGGGGCCTGCTGTCGACCCCAGCGCGAGCACGACCCCGGGAGGCTCCAGCACGCTCGTGAAGATCGCGCCGAGGCCTCCGAATGCTGATGGCTCGGGTGCACCGGGCGAGGAGGACGAGCTGGCCGACGACGACGAGGGCTTGGACGACGGTGGAGAGGAGGATGACGATGACCTCGAGGAAGACGAGCTCGAGGAGGATGAGCTCGAGGAGGACCAGCTGGACGATGACCAGGGAGGGGAAGGGGGCGGGCCACAGTCGCGATACCCTGACGACGAATACGAGTCGGAGGACGACTGAAGGCGATTGTCGCCCGCAAGTCTACTGCCTGCGCTGTTGTGCAAGTCTTCGCTCCTGTTATGCCATGCTACCTACTGCTCATCTACTGCTTATGCTCGTCATATACATGTTGCTTATTTATGCCGTCTCAGCTTGCCTGATTCTGCGGGGAGAATAAGCTGCAGCAGTTCAGACCTTCGCCACGTGGCTCGCTCACATCAGTATCACGGGCGCCTCGATCCGCTGGCTAACAATGACATGCCATGACTCGACGTTCAGATTGAGTACTGAGTCCTGGAGGCTCGTGGCTCCAAACTCAACTCATAACACGACCTCCGTGCACCTTCTGAACTGCAAGAGTCCAGATGGGGCTATTTGCAGTACGCCTTTCCGTTCAACTTCAAGAAGGTTGTTCTGCGACTCGGCTTTGCTGACCACAATCTGTCCAGACATTGGAGGATATCAGAAGCTCTACATCCTTACTGTTGCCGGAGCGGGACCTTGCTGCCTTCGTCGGACTGGAGGCAGACGAGGTCCGCAAAACGTCTTCTGCCGAAATCGAGGCGTACACAGCGAGGATCAAAACCATCCAGCACCACATCGCCGACCTAAACTCGATCCATAACGCCGCCCTCCCGCTCCACGTCGAATTGCCACCCGAGCTCGTAATGGAGATCTTTCGCCACGTACCCTTCGCATCCCGCTGGGACATTCGCCTGCTGCACGTCTGCCGCCTATGGAGATCCATTCTACAGAGGACGCCCGAGTTCTGGGCCAGCTTCCTATCCCACTCCTTGGAACGCAGTTATTGGCGCGGATACGGTTGGTCTATGGACGAGCCGATATTCCTTACGTCGCTCAATCGGTCTTCACCGTTGGCGGTGCAGATCACAGGCGCAGAACGGCATCTTGAGATCCTCCGCACTGTACCCCACCATGTCGTCCGTCTGTCCTCTCTGACGCTCGCAATTGGCGCCTCCAGCGTGGATACGCTCTTCTCGATCCTGCGCATCAAGCTGCCGCTACTCGAGAAGCTCGTTTTCAAGCTCACCTGCAAGGCAAGCAACGGCCTCATAGGCCCGGAGATTCTTGACAAGATAGGTCCCTTGGCTCCTCCCGCAGACAACTTCCCGCGCCTACAAAGTCTCGACGTGAATGGCGTGCTCTTCCCCACTCTGGCCGCACCAACGCTCAAGCACCTCAGGCTGATCGGTTGCCTGAAGAACCTGTGCAACTCACCCACGTTGTGCTCCAGGACCGCCGTCCCCTCTATGGACGCGCTTCTGTCCGGATTGCAACGCTGTCCCGCTCTGGTGACGTGCAAACTCGTCGCCTGCCTCCCAGCACGCATCACCGCCAGCCGGGGCTTGGGCGTACATCTGCCGGAGCTACAAGAGTTCTGTATATACGCCAATCCGTCGACTACCCGCGTCATCCTGGAGACCATCACCTTCCCACCTCATACCTTCCTCACGACAAGCCGTTGCATCACTGCCCAGGATCCCCTCCTCCCTACCACCCCGATCCCCACCGTCCTAGCTCTCGATACTCTGTCGTTGAAGGCATGGAACTCAGGTGCCCCGTATCAGCGTCAGATCCAGCGCGACGGAACGTATGAGGGATCCAGCGATGGCCAGCTGCGCTTGCGGATGGGGCCGGGACACCTGCCATGGACAACCACCGCTGCCGGCGTCGGACGCTCGGAGGCTATCAGGACGCTCGTCCTCGTATTCTCCCCGCTTGCACGGCTGACGTCGCTCGTGCTGGACTTTGGGGTCCGCATACCCGTCGTCGAGGCAGACTGGCAACTCATCCTCGACTCGTTCGTCCGGCTCGCGTCGCTCACTGTGCGCATCGACTCGTGTCGGACACTCCTGCGTGTGCTGCGGAGAGGACAGCCCGCGCGTGCGCTCGAGACGCTGTCGATCTCGTGCTTGAAGGGGCGGCGGGTTCAAGAGCTTTTAGTCCGGGCCATCGAGGACGCCGCATCGAAGCACCTTCGTGTACGGCGGCTGGAGTTTCGTCAGGCGATTTACGACCTGCACTGTCGCGAGCGTCACGAGAAGAAAAATCGTTCCAACGTCCCGATGTCCGCAGAGCAGGTGTCTCGACTCAAGGCAGTTGTTGCGGCGGTGATGACCTTCCCCGAAGTGCGTTCTGCGGTCTGATCGTATCGTTTCTGCTCAGTTGGAATTATCTCCGTCATTCGCCCATCTCCTCTAAGTAACCGGCACCATCCACCTCACGACCACCGATGTCACTGTCACATACCAGTCTCCTCTACGCAAGATGGTCCTATTATGGTCCAATTCGCTCGATTTCAGCCTCGAGCGCTTGTACGGTCGTCTTCCTGATCGGAGGGCCGTTTGGAAGTGGACGCGTCCCGTGCATTTGGCTGGTAAGTACTGTGCATTCTGCCCATATTCCGCAAAGCATAACCTGGATTGTGCTAGAATATCGATCATCGACACTAGCGCTTGGTCAACTTGTCCTTGCCCAGTCCCGCTTTCGCGGCGAGTGGTTAGGGTGCATATCCCTATTAGCAGCTCTCCGACCATCTCAGATTCTGCGGGAAGGACGACCAGCGTAGTGTGGAAAGACGAATCACTTCGGTGGCCCGTCCAAAATGTGCCTTCAACTGCCGGCGTACCACGGGCGGGCAAAGCGTATTAGCGCCCGCTTTGGTCTGTCGCTTTGGTTCGATGCTTTGAGATTTTGGCATCGCTAATAGCGGGCGCGCGGACACCGTTTCTCCGCTGTGGCCGTCAATGCGTTGCCAACGCTTTGCGTGGTTGTATTGTCCGTCATGACATATAGTCGTGGTCAGTTTTCTCTTTGTGTCTTCAGCGCCGCCACTGTCCAATACTAAACTCGCCCACTACTCGCCCCCCTCTAGCTTCTCCCAACCACCCTCTCACTGGATGCGACGAGTCTTGAAATTCCGGCATGCAAAATCAAGAAGGGACCGAATGTCCAGGCGAGGCCGTCCTCGCCGCAGGAGATATTCGTGCGCGAGACATGATCGCCTTCCACAGGACCCACACATCGCAAGGCGCATCAGCACCAACAACGTCGACGTCCTCGCACCTCAACGAGTACGTACTTCCCAGTTCCAAGTCTGACCGAAGAGTCACACTCACGTCTGCTCAGTAGTTCGGAGATGCCCTTGGTACTCCTTCCCTCCGCCGCGAGACACCCTCCCTGGCCTCCTGGCAGGCTGACTGGAGCCTTCGGAGCGCTCCGCCCGCTCGAGGGCCGGCTCAGATATCCGCAGCACATCGAGTACTGGATGCAGAAGATGCACGACAGGCCCGCGGAGATGTTACAGCGCCCCCGTGTACTAGGACCCTCCGCTTCGAAGTTCCTGGGATCGATTCCCCCTCACCGAATCCTTGGCGTACCACCTGGACCTTACTATAGGTCCGAGCGGGGCAAGGAGGCTATGAGGGCCGCGCTGCCTGAGGTCAAGCGGAAGGAATTGTGAGTTTCGGTTTTTCGAACCCCTGGTGGCTCGCTGGACTGACCCGTCCCAGGCGGAAGTTCCATCCCTATGCCCATTCACTCCTCATGGACACGTACGCTGTACCACCGTGTCCCATCATCGCGGCCGAATCTTCGTCTTCCACCACCATTGAATCCGCCAACGACACCACGGACACGAACTTCCCCACCAAGAGACAGGCCGACACAACGCAAACCGCGCCCGTCGCCCAGACCCTGCACCGCACGACTGCACCCCCAGGCGTCCCCCGCAAGAAGAAGAAACGGGGATTCGACCGCAGGCGAGACCTGCGGCGCTGGCCGCCCGCAGGCTTCCTCGCCCAATGGCACGAGACCGAGGAGCGCGTCTGGAAGAACACACCCCTCCCGGGCCCCGACAAGCTCGCCCCGGAGCACGTGTGGGACGAGATCGAGAAGAGGTTCAAGGAGGAGATCAAGCGGGAGCGGAGGTGCAAGTGGGGAGGGTGCGGAAAGTCGCAGAAGAACCTGCGCCGGCATGTGGAGAGCGTGCACCTCCGGCTGAGGCTGTTGTGCGCGGTGTGCGGGCATCCGGGGCGCTCGGACCACCGTACCAATAGTGGCAGGATGGTGCATGAGCATGACTGCCCTCTGAGCCAAAAGCATTCGAGGGTCGATTGAGGATGTTTAGGGCACTGGGATATATATGCCGCGTGCGATGGAACTCTTGCGAGGCAACTCAGGCCATAGGTCTGTAGGCGTTTCACCAGTACTTAGTGGTGATCTGGGTACGCTATGGCCCCTTCTGTGGCATGGATAAAGCATCAATCAGATAGCCAGTGAGCTCCGGACGTCCAAACTCACCCAAACTTCGTGGCCATGTCTGTGGTTTGCGATTGCGGAGGCGCGCCGTCCTCGAAACAGCAAATCTCCATATGGGGAAGTATGGGTTGCCTTATCAGGCCACGCGGGCCGCGGCGTGTGACTGGGACAGGGCCCGGTAAACGCCGGTGAACCTTCAGGGCGTCGAGGACATCGTTGCGCACGATGTCGAACCGTTTTTGCTTTCGTACATCCACCTGGACGGCAGAAGATACGCCACGGGGCACCTTGCTTCACCGGTACTCCCTAGCTTGCTCGGCGCTGTCACGATGCCTCGTTCTCATGTCGACATTTCTCGCACAACTTCTGCTGGCAAGCATCACTCTGTCCGGACGATGCATTCAAGATGGATAACTCGTGTCAGAGGGGGAGGAGGAGACGAGGGTGAGAGCGATATTTCGGCACGATAAGGACGCGTGCATGATACGACGTCGCTGGACCAGGTATGTCTCTCCGTCTGTCTGCGGTGGCAAGGATCTGGAGGCGGACATGTTTAGACTCGTCGCCGGGGACGGGACAGTTCTCGACGCGGAAACGCAAGGCATTCGGGGCGGCAGAGGAGGACGATACGAGCGTGGTGATCTGTCACAGCCACCGGGGACAAATATGGGCAAACATACGCTGTCGCGCGCCTAACATACTCTGGACAAACGGCCATCTTGTCCTGGCCTCGCAGTCCGTCCGCGCTCTCTGGCCATAGACTCCACTCGCGGCGACGTGCAGAGATACTTGCTTGCTGAAGGACTGGGTCGGAGTTGTCGGCGCACAACTTCGAGCGCGAGTCGTCCATGAACCCGTCCTTCAACTTTCCGGCCCCGGGCGAGTACACCTTTCCTCAATCGTACCCTTCCCAATCGGCGCAGGAACCTTCTTATTCTCAGCAGTCGCCTCTTCCTCCTCCTCATCCCGACCAGATCCCTCTGCATCCCCAGTACCCTCTCTACCAGCAGGACTATCCCATCGACCCCCTGCTCTTTCCCCAAGCTCCGCCGCCACCCGAGTTCATTAATCCTCAAGCTGCTCCTCCTCCATTCACGCTTCCCGAGACTGCTCCTTCTCCGTCTCCCCTGCGCATCAGACTTCCCCCGAAGCATTCCGCGATGGTGGCTACAACTCGCGGCGGCGCACGCCTGCATCAGTCTCACTCCAGTCCCGTCGCGTCCGGCTCCGAGTATCACGAGAGCAACGCCTCCATGGAGGACGCCAATCCGGAGCCCGCAGAAGAGGAACCTCAGGAGGATCCCATCGTGTACGAGACTACTGCTCGGGGCCGACGCATCGCCAGGAAGTCATACAAGGAGTCCGAAAGCGAAGACCCGCCCGAAAGTGAAGGCGACCCCCTCGATGTCATCTCTCCCAAGGGCAAGGGCAAAAGCAAAGGCAAGGGCAGACAGGTTATTCACGACGACGACGAAGAGGACGAAGAGGCTGAGCCCACCGGACGTTACGCTCTCCGGAATCGCGGACACTCAAACAAACTGAACGGGTTTATCGTGAGCGACGAGGAGGATGGAGCCAAGGTTGGCAGGTACCCGACGCGTAACAGGAGCAAGGCTGCCGTCAACGGCCATGCAAATGGTGCAAGTCGCAGCACACGACGTTCCAATGGCCGCTCGCGACCCCAAGCGTCCTCCTCTCGTCCGACGCGCAACGGTCCTGCCACGCGTCGTACGCGTTCGAGTGCTCGGAACGACGAGGACGATGAAGAGGGCTATGTCGACGAGCCCTCCTCCGGGTCTGCCGATGCCGACGGATCAATGGACGAAGTTGTGTCATCTCCGGAACCCGAGCCTGATGCGGACGCGGACGGTGAGGCCGATGGGGAAGGTGATGCCGACGCCGAGCCCGACAACGACGGCAAGCCGTACGCACTGCGTCAGCGAGCAAAGATCAACTACGCGATACCCCCACCTCTCGAGGAGATGCGGCCGCCTGCTCCGAAGCCCCGCGCGAACAAGTCTTTTGGCCGTTCGAATCGACCAAAGGCTCCTGGTTGGAGTGCTACTGGTGCCGAGCTGAGTCGGTGGATGGGAGGCGGCGGCGGCGATGACTCGGTCAGTATCTTGGCATTCATGCTTCTCTTCACCCCGTACCCTCTCGTAAGTCTCTAACGGAGACGTTGCATGTGTACTAGGATTCCGATCATGCTACCCGGACACCTCGCAAGCCCTTTGGCCTTGCGGGCGCTGGCGGTGGAGTGTTCGCCGGCGGTGCTGGTGCTGCTGGTGGATTCTTGCCTAGCGACTTGGCTGCCGCTGCTGGCACACCCTCGAACTTGGGAAAGGTTGGCGACGCAGGTATGTGTGCAACTCTCATAGCTCCTCTTACTCGACAATGACACTCGTACAGCCCTCGCGGACGCCGACCCTCTCGGCGTGAACCAGAACGTGACCTTCGATGAAGTGGGCGGCTTGGACGAACGTGAGCGACTCGTAAAGCTTCGTATACCTCGCGTGTTGACGGTCTGGCATCCTAGACATCAACTCGCTCAAGGAAATGACCCTTTTGCCCCTGTTGTACCCCGAGGTCTTCCAGCGTTTCAATGTTACCCCTCCGCGTGGTGTCCTATTCCATGGACCACCAGGTACGGGTAAGACTCTGCTCGCGCGAGCACTAGCGGCAAGTTGTCGCTCCAATGGCAAGGGTATCTGTGAGTGTTGCGCATACATGTCACCTTGAATTTTTCCATCCTGAACTCTCTCCAGCCTTCTTCATGCGCAAGGGCGCCGACTGTCTATCCAAGTGGGTCGGCGAGGCCGAACGCCAGCTGCGCCTCCTCTTCGAGGAGGCCCGCAACCAACAGCCCAGTATCATCTTCTTCGACGAGATCGACGGCCTCGCGCCCGTCCGCTCGTCGAAGCAGGACCAGATCCACGCCTCAATCGTCTCGACGCTTCTCGCGCTCATGGACGGCATGGACGGGCGCGGGCAGGTTGTCGTCATCGGTGCGACGAACCGGCCGGACGCCATCGACCCCGCACTGCGCCGTCCGGGGCGGTTCGACCGCGAGTTCTACTTCCCACTGCCAGAGCTCGCCGCGCGCGAGCGGATCATACGTATCATGACGAAGACGTGGGCGGGGTGGGAGGGCGCGAAGGGCGAGGAGAACGCCAAGGGGCTGGCGAAGCTCACGAAGGGGTACGGCGGTGCGGACTTGAGGGTGAGCTTGCGTCCCTCCTTGTTGTGCAGACTGTATGCGGGGATGGTTGTTCATCTGTGATCGTGCAGGCGCTGTGTACGGAGGCGGCCCTCAATGCCGTGCAGAGGAGGTACCCGCAGATCTACAAGTCGAACGAACGTCTGCTGCTCAAGCCCGAGACGATCGAGATCGAGCTGCGGGACTTCATGATCTCGATAAAGAGTGCGCACTACTACTCACACATCGCATACATCGAGCCTCGCTAACGCTCTGACCTCTCCAGAGCTGGTACCTTCGTCTGCTCGATCGGTCTCGTCTACAGCGTCCCCCCTCCCCGCGCAGCTCGTCCCCCTCCTCCAAGATCCCCTGGACAAGCTCACGGAGATAATCGGCAAGGTCCTGCCCGTCAGCAAGAAGCGGACCGCGCTGGAAGAGGCCGAGTGGGAACAAGAGAGCTCCGAGGGCGCGCTCGAGCTCGAGCTCATGATGCAGTCCATGGAGACCTTGCGCATATACCGACCTAGGGTCGTCCTGCACGGCCCTGTGGGCATGGGACAAGGCTACATCGCTGCGGGGGCGCTCCATTTCCTCGAGGGATACCATGTACAGAGTCTCGACCTAGGCACTCTCATGTCCGACTCGACGAGGGTGCGTTCTTCAGTCTGCGCGATTTCGAGTGACGCTTTCTGACGGACCATCTCACAGACGCCCGAGGCAGCCATCGTGCAGCTCTTCGTCGAAGCCAAGCGGCACCAGCCTTCCGTCATCTACATCCCGTCGCTGCTCGGATGGTGTGCGGCCGTGACGGAGACAGCGCGGACGACCGTGCGCGCCATGCTCGACACGCTCGCGCCGACGGACCCCGTCTTGCTCCTGGCCGTCGTCGACGGCGCGTTCACCCAGCTCCCGCGGGACGTGCGGCAGTGGTTCGGCCCGATCCGCGAGAACCGCCTCGGGCTCACCGCGCCCACTTCGGCGCAGCGCGAGGCCTTCTTCGAGGGGCTGCTGAAGGACGTCCGCCGGCCCCCGAACGAGTTCCCGGACGGCGTGAAGCGGAAGAAGCGCGTGCTTGAGGTGCTGCCCGTTGCGCCGCCCCTGGAGCCGCGTCAGCCTACGGTCGCCGAGCTGGCAGTCCAGGAGGATAACGACCAGCGTGTTATCACGCTGCTCAAGTACCGTCTGGGGCCCATCCTGAGCGAGCTCAAGCGCAAGTTTAAGCGCTTCACTAAGCGCGCTGCGGTGAGTCGGCTCTCATCTCATGTTTACTTCTGAGGCTGACTGGTTTACAGGAGGAGTACAACTACGACTTCAGCGCGCCCCCGCCTATGCTGGCCCAGCCACCCACGCAGGTCGAGCTCGTCTCCTCAACAGTGGAGATGCATTCCGGGGCTAATGGCGCGATGGAAGTCGTGAACGAGTCGCACTCCGAGCAAGTCATCGACCTGTCGATCGACAACCAGGTGCAGGAGCAGCTCGCGCTGGAGCCCCCGCTGATGGACATGGACCTCGAGCGGATGAACGTGGAGCTGTACAAGGGGCGGTACCTGACCCCGGAGGACTTCATCGACGACATCCGCAAGATCGTGCACAACGCGAGCGTGCGTGCGCACGAGGACCCGGAGCGCCTCTTCCGCGCGCAGGCGATGCTCACCGCGGCCGAGGTGAGCATCCAGGAGTTCGACCCGCAGTTCAAGCTCGAGTGCCACCGCATGGCCGCGCGCGAGCGCAAGCGCCGCGAGGACTTCAGGAAGGAGCGGGAGAAGGACAAGGAGCGGAACCCGCCGCCGCCGCAGCTGAACGGCGCGTACGCCCCGGGCACGCGCAGGAGCACGCGGCATAACGGGGGCGAGCTGCAGCTGTCGATCCAGGACATCTCGCAGCTCGAGCGCGAGCAGCGCAGGCTGAAGAGGCAGCGGTCGAACGGGGCGGAGACGACGCCGTCCGGGGACGAGAACGGCGAGCGGCTGGCGAAGAAGTCTCGTACGGATGGCGAGGCGGCGCCGGATTCGCCGACGACGGGGGGTCGCTCGATGAGCGTGCGGTTCGCCGACGACGTGCAGATCCCGCCTAGCTCGCCCCTGCTGAACGGCACATCGATGGCGGCGGGGGCGCAGGAACAGGAGCCGCAATCTGCTCCTGCTCCCGATGCTGATACTGAAGAGCCTGCGCGGAGGAGTGGCTTTGACCCTGCGCTGCTCAATCCGGTCTCGCCGACGGACGCAAGGACGGACATCCCCATTGACCCGCCAGACAACCCCTTCAGCACGCCCACGACGACCGAGAACCCGAACGCTCATCTTCCAGAGCCAGCACCCGCCCGGCCTCTTGCAGAAAATGGTAGCGGCGCAGACGGCCTTCCGTCCAATGCGCATGTCATCCTCGACGGCGACGGCGACGAGCCCATGGAGACTTCCCAGGCGCCGCTGCACAAGGACGACACGCCCGCACCTGCCCCAGAGCCCGAGCAGCCGATGGAGGTCGAGCGATCGCCGACGCCTCCCCCGCCGCCGTTCGTGCTCGACGAGGAGATGCTCGCGGACCTGAAGACGTACCTGCGCGACGCGACGGGCGCGCTGAACGTCGAGCAGCTCGAGCAGCTGCGCGCGACGTGCCTGGGCATCGTGTGGCGGCACCGCGCGGAGTGGGACCGGACTGGTCTGTTGCGGGAGCTGCAGGAGGAGGCGCGGGAGTTTGTCCAGGAGGTGTCGCTGGACGATATGGATGCGGGGTCTCCGTGATAGGCGTGGTATATGTTATGTTGTGGGCTCCCAGCTGGCTGGTTATAAGGGGGCCCTGGGTTTGGGTTCGGACAGGCATATATATGTGCGGTATCATGTAGATTATTACTTGTCACTAGTATCGATGCTCGTGTATTCACTCCTCTACTTCTGAAGCTATCAACGTTGGTTACCCTTAGGCTTGTGAGCCGGAAGTTTGTGCAGACGTACATACCCGGGCTACTGCGGGCTGAAGATGAGGTGGGTACAAACTCTTCATAGCAGGTTATACGGGCGACTGACCAAGACGCAGGGAAGTTCACGCCATCATGAGCTGCGCAAGTGCTGCAGTTCGTTCAGCGAACCTCCTTGAAGACGACCGCTGCAGCAGGAGTATTCGTATCCTCGCGATGCTACGGTAGCTCGCTATCGCTCCCTGTGCGTATACTTATAGGGCGCATGCTGCGCCGTGCCAGTGGAACACCATCGCTCGCAGCACACTTCCAAATCCCATCTGGACTTGTTTTCAATACCCCCTCCCCCTTGACTTCTGCTCAATGCTGATCAAGAAGACATACTGGATTCCGCTTCTTCGACCCGGCATCGAAACTACGATCTCGACTACGCCCATTGTGCTTAATGCACGCCGTCCAGCCGACTCAGTGGACTTCCATGAAATGGTCGATTGCAGAGCTTTCCGGCTTTGTGGCAGACCGGAATCGAGGTTCATTCTCGTGGCTGCAGGCGAACACATGGGCGAGGATCTCTTCAGGTCGTCGCTCAAGCAGTGGATAGCCCGCGGCTACGTCTACAGAAACCGCCGGTGAGCGTTTTGTACAGTACATACTATCCATGATACATCGCTGACGCAGCGCGTCTTCAGGTACTCGTTCTTGGGATTTACAGACACACAAGTCACGTCGAGGAAACCGAAGCTCATGTTCTTTGCTGAAGGCCCCGACTGGACAGTCAAGAGCCTCCTCGCGAGCTTTGGGGATCTGCAATCAGTGTACGAGACGGATGGTTATGGCAAATACGCGGCTCGACTTCACTTGGCGTTCTCGGGTACCGTACCTTCTCTCGATGTCAGCGTCACACAACTTCTACCCTTGCGCATATAGCTGACTCCCCATGATGTAGGTTCCCGATGAACTCATTGTCGAGATACCAGACAACAGAGCCCCCGATGGCTCCTTGCATACCGACGGTATAGGCATGATCAGGGGCTCCTTCGCCGCCGAGGTATGCGAGTTCAACGGGATCCCGTACGACACTTCAGGTACAGCTACTCCAACACAACATGGACTACGCACTGAATAACAATGCAACAGCCTTTCAGATACGGCGCGGCGGGATGGAGGGTGTCCTTGTGCGTTATCCGGACGCCGTCTTCGACAGCCTGGTTGCGTTAGGAGGAGGCGGGCGGTGCAACATTGCCTACCGCTCCTCCATGGTCAACTTCGCAGGTGGTCCGACCGAGCTCGAGCTCGTGAACGTCAGCCAGGCACCCCGCATGACGCACCTGAATATACAGCTGATACTCTTACTGACCACGCTCGGCGTACCCCTGAATGTGAGGTCACTTCTCCTGCATCCACAGTCTCGACTGACGTCATAGCAGGTCTTCGAGCGCATGCTCGACAAGCAGCTCCAAGCTATGGCAGACATACCGACCGACCGAGCACACGCCCTCCAATGCATCATGCGTAGCTACCGCCCCGACCCTTCGGATTCGGACTCGTATCCCGAGGAAGATTGTCCTGCAAACTGGGGACAACGTCGCAAGTGTCCATTCTCCCTCGCATTTCTGCAGCGTTCAGCTGACAGGGGAGGTAGTGACCAGCATGTTGATGGCCCCGCAGGACCTGGCAGAACCCTACCTGCGTACAGAGCTGCTCAAGTTCCAGAAGTGGCAGTACAGCAGTCTCGCGAAAAAGCTTCAGCTCCAAGTTCAGGAGGCGTGCTATGTCATGGGCGTCGTCGATGAGCTCGGTGTACTCGAGGAGGGCGAAGTCTTCCTCAAGTTGCCGCACCTTAAGAGCGAGTACATCACAGGACAGGTCGCGATTACAAGGTAAGCTTCATGTTCCATGTCAAACTGAATTGTAGAATTGCGAGCTGAATGAATCACGCAGAATGCCATGTTTCTCGACTGGAGGTGAACAGATACAAGTGTTCGCATGCACAATCTGCAGTCCTGACTGCAGACGAGTCAGACATCCAAAAATTCACGGCCGTAGTGCGTCCGGAGCTGGACCATATAGAGAATTGCGTCGGTGAGTCCGAGATACTGCATGCACCTGGACTTGGGACTGACTACCATGCCGTCCTGGCCAGTCTTCTCGCGCAAGTCTTTCAGGTCCGTCCCAGACATGATTGCCTCAGGGTCAGAGTTTACCTGGCACTTTATCCGTGACAGTCGATGCTGACAAGTCATATAGCGACCTCGACGGCGACCTCTACATGGTCATCTGGGACCAAGCTCTCATTCCTCCCACACAGAAGCCTGCCTTACCCCGGCTCCCCGCAATCTCTCAACCACCAACTGATGACGAAAAGTACCCTCTGGAGAACATGATGACCGACGCCATCGACACCTTCGTCGCTTATAGAGGCCAGGGCGTTCTTGTTGGCAAGCTTCACGGGCTATGGATTGAGGCAGCCCAAGCTACGCGTGCGCTCGCAGATTCTCCTTTGGCCCAGGGGCTTGTCAACCTGAACGAAAAGGCGTTGGTGAGCACATCTCACCTTCCATAGACTTTTCAGCGGATGCCTCACGCCCCGCTTGCAGGACATGGTGAAGAACGGCGTCAAGCCTAAGGACATCGAGGATGAGCTCGATCGTCTTCTAAAGCGCCATGCAACCATTCGGAACCAAGCACTCAGAAACCCCATAGCTGTACTCCGCAATCAAGTCCTGACAGAGCAGGCGCGCGTCGAAGCAATGCAGAAGCGGCTGAACATCGTTTTCCCAACGAAGCCATGGTCGCCCCATCCCAGCCTCGACCTCGAGCACGAGGACCGTGCGCTGTTTGCGCAGTACTTTCTGGAGGCGCGAAACCTTCTGCGAGACTACAACCGCAGACTGCGGCGTGCTATCGAGCGCGACGAAAAAAGTGAAGCACACAAAGTGTTCCGTGTATGTGCGTGTACGGCTGTTGAACTGACCATTTCCGGTCTACAGATGCATCGACGAGGGAACGCGGAGACGTGAAGCACGCCGACATCCTGAAGCAAAGCTTCGTAGATCAGTACTTTGGAGGGACGACCGCGAGTGAGTACGCAAAGGAGCGGATGCGCGCATCGGCATGGTACCGCTATGCCTATGGTGAATGCAAGGTCGACTTCGCATGGCTGGGCGCGCGCTACCTCAATGCAATTTGTGCAGGCAAGTGTATTGTTCCAGCGCAATTTTGGCTGCGTCGTCGACCACTGACCTGGGTCATTGACCAGAACTTGCAAGAGGACAAGGGGCTTACTGGCAGGAGGACGATCCATGTCCCTACAACCAACGCAAATAAACATCCAATGCTCGCATTGGATCATGATCATAGTCATAGCTGACATACGAGAAGAGGACGAGGGGTCGCGAAATACGGCATACGTACAAGTAACTTAATTATGTAGGAACTGAGTCCGGGACGTGCACGACAACACGGACAATGATAACACGGACAATGACAACAAGGACGAGGCGGACAACTATGGAGACAGCGATACAAGACAAGATCGAACGTGCGGGATACTAGAGACAGTGGGATGTAACGCGATATGGGACAGCGGATGCTACAAGGATGAGGATCAAACAAATCATATACGTCGAAGCGGAACGGGACGAAGCCAAGCGATAGCGTACATGAGACGACGGGGATTAGGAGCGCGAGAAATACCCGCCCTCGAAATCGAAGGGCGAAGCGAGCGTCTGCCCAGAGGCGGACAACAGAAGGGGGTTTGCGAGAGGCGAAAGCGGCCCAAGGCAATCCTGCAGGGATCCTTGCAGGGACGAAGTCCGCGAGAAACTCGGGCGCGCAGCGCGAAGGAGAGCCGTACGGGTGAGGCTTGAAGTCGAGTTAGGCCGCGCGGCGGCGGGACGCGCCGGGCATCCCGCATACAACGGCGAGACAGCCTGCGGAGACGACGACAGGAAGCAATCACGGAGCTCAGAATCGCCCGCCGCTAGAGTACCGGGAATTTGCAGTCGTCCTAGCACAGGCTTTGTGCCGTGGGTGGG
Organism: Lentinus brumalis; assembly: GCA_001792895.1. NCBI lineage: Eukaryota > Fungi > Basidiomycota > Agaricomycetes > Polyporales > Polyporaceae > Lentinus > Lentinus brumalis. Next base: position 2,238,543 of record MARA01000006.1, on the reverse strand, counting down.
AGCGAGCTCGTAGGGTGTCAACGGGAAATCCGGGGAGTCGAGTGGAGATGTTTCGCCCATGCGTGCTTGGAAGTTTAAACGGGCCCACGAACGCGGAGGAGGCGGGACAACACGGGGTAGCTTGGGAGGTGTGAGTGGGGTGTGCACGATCTGTTCAACCGGCGTGATGGGGGTGCCCGCAGAGTCCGCCGCAGACAGGGAGAAGCGGCGAGAGAATGAGAGAAGAGGGGAGCGTCCAGTGGGGGTGAGACTCGTGGGCGTTCTGGAGGCAGTCAAGGATGAGTCAAACGCGGGCGGCGGGATCGCAAGTTGACACTGAAGGCTTGGAATGTTGTGCTCCATGCGACGACGGGACATGGACGCGTTCGCGGGGGTGGAAGAGGTCACCACAATCCGGGGGTGAGGGGTTGGCGGGGACAGTGTATCTGCACTTTCGCAACGGTGATCTGTGATGTCCGCAAAGTCAGCTTGAACCGCCGATTCATAGGTGCACACGCGCGACGCCCGGAGACGAGCTTGCAAGGATTTGCCTGAACACGACATCCTGTCCTTTTCGAACGGCATAAAGGGAAACAACGCTCACCTTGCGTCTTGTGGTTATCTATATCGTAGATAGATGTCACCACTTGATGCAACGGGTAGTAGTGACCCGTAGTGCGACGCAGCTCGCCCTGAACACGTCGGGCAATGCTGCCCATGCCCACCGCGTTCTTGAGCGGAGTGCCTGCGATGGGGCGACTTGACGCGTAAAGGCTGCATTTTCACGCGTCAAGCAAGCTCAGCGACCGCATAAAGCGAGGCTTACCTTCGAGAAACGCGTTTCGCACGCGCGTAGCCAAGAGGGAGGTACGTTGTCCGTGTTGAAGACGAGGCATGTTGGACTGATTGATTATGAATAGAATAGGGGGTTAGAAAGTTGCGAGGATAGCGAGATGAGAGCGAAGGCGATAATAACGGGAGAATAATACGAGAGAAGGGTGAAGAGTGAGATGATGGTGGTTAATAACCAAGTTCGTTTTTGAACGCCTCAGACGCGTCTCGGCGTCACGAACGCGCTGTGACACGCTATGACGTCTTATGGTCACCGGCGGCTTTGTGGCACCGCTATGCTTCGTCTAAGCCACAGCGAGCCAATTCCGCAGACAAAGGATCGAGCTAGTCAGAGGTACGCAATGACATTATACAAGAGACCTGTACACGGAACACAGATCAGCGAAGTAGCGGATACAAAGCATAAAGATCGAATACAGAACAATCTAGGTATGTCTAACCATGAACCCCCCAGACCTGAGGCGGAAGCAGCAGTGATACCAATCACGCAGGCGACGAAGACCGAGACGTAATAGTCGGGAGAACGCATTCCCGCACAAAGTACTCGTGAAAACGGTCGTCCTTGGTGAGCTCGGGATGGAATGTCGTCAGCAGGTGCAGGCCCTGCCGTAGCGCTACGATCGTCCGTGGGTCCCGGGGGTCCGTGTCGTCCTCGTCCAGCGGGACTACAGTCTGCGACGCAGGCAGGAGGGAAGGAGAGATGCGCGAGATAATCTGTATCGGCGGGTCGGTCGGAGATGGGTTGAGTCCAATTACGACCTGAACTTAGAGTCAGCAGGCATGCCACGCCTTTGCTCATGAATCAACTCACGGGTGCACGGATGAAAACCCCGTGGAATGGGCGGTTAGACTCTCGGAGGCCCTCGACTTCGAGGGGCGCCTCGAAGGACTCAACTTGCGATCCGAAGCCGTTCCGTTCGATGGTGACGGAAATCCCTCCGAGGAGTTCCTGCCCGCCCTTCTTGGCCCCCTCGACCCAGCGTGAGAGAAGGATCGCCCCGGCGCACGTTCCCCAGACAGGTTTGGTCTTGAGGAACTCCCGCATGGGCTCGAGCAGCCCAGCCAGGCGCGCCAAGAGGGCGATCGTGGTAGACTCTGCAGGGAATCACAAAACACGGTCAGGGACGCAGCGGCAATAGAAGAAATCGAACAACGCACCCCCTCCCGGAATTATAAGTGCGTCGCACTTATCCAGGTCTTCCTGTTGACGAACGAGCACGATGACCACTCGCCGCTTCAGAGATGCCTTCTGTAGCATCACCTGATGCTCGGCGAAGGCGCCCTGCAGAGCTGCGGGGCGTAGCAGGTGATGTTAGCGGTTATACGGTGGAATTTACGGTGGCACAGCGTACCTAGAATGCCTATCGTAACATTGTCGGGGGTAGGCGAACTAGGCTGCATTTTTGTTCCTCGTGGAGATAACCGCTCGGTCGCGTGCACTGCTTCCGAGGCTGGAACGAGAGTCGAATGGGGCTGGCCTGTGTAAGCTGACCCACTTCTATCCTGCAAATGAGCACGGCAATCGTTGCGCGAGGACCGGATGCTGGACAACGTACCGCAGTGAGTTGGTATGACTCTGCTGCAGTTTCCGGGGTAGCAGGACGGGAACACGGCCCTCCTTGGAACTCCGAAACGAAGCGGAGTCCTTACGGGCGTCTTTGTAAGCCGGCTTCCCGCAAGCCATATATTTTCTTCAAACTCCGATTGGCCGAGGCCAAGTCATCTCGTCAGCTTCCTTTTCTGCACCACACCTCTGACCACGACCACGACCACCCTCTGCCCGCTTCTCGCTCACCTCTTTGTTCCCTCGCCATGTCCGACCTCGACGCTGACCTCTACGGCGGTATGTACGATCTGATTGTCTGATCCGCTTAGGTTTTGAGCCTGCTTGGCAGACCTCTACGGCAACGACGAGAATGAGTTCGCAGTCCCCACGGAACGTCAAGCCCCCCCTGTGAAGACCGAGACTAGAGAGACTGCGAAGGAAGATACTCAACACACCTCCGCCTCGGAACCACAACCCATACCAACATCTACGTCGTCAGAAGACTACAAGCCGTATTCGCCAAGACCCAGCGATGCCACAACAAGCGCTATTCCATCATATACGTCCGGAGACCCTCCCACCCAGCAAATTCCCATTTACCAAGAACGCCAGACAGACTATCGAGAGCCGGCCCCACCGCGACACGATACCTACCAGGGTGCCCCGGGAGCAGACCGGCCTGTGCGCCCGTCGGAGATGAAGGAAGAAGGGTGAGTACCTGCATTCCCCCGCTGCACTGACATGCGCAGCCTTCAACCATCGTGGCGCTCGCTGTGTGGCGTGGCAGGGTTGGGTGTCGACTCGAGATCGGTCATATATACGAGACAATGGCGATGCGCCCCGCGGTAGTCAACCTCGCCTCCCACCTAGCTAGCACTAGCATGCTCTAGCACGTCCGGCTCTCCTAGGTCTAGGCTAGCACTGTTGCGCACAGTAGAGTCGTCCACTTCTCTCCTCCTTGTCATGACTGCTCTCTGTTCTAGGTAACGGGTGCTAATAACAGCGCTTTCTTCTATGTACCCTCTGTCCGCAACGTCCGCCATCGTGACCTCAATCGCGTCCCGCAAATCTTGCCGCGTGCTTGCAACATGGGCGTGTGTACTGTAGCAAAATGTTCATCGGCGGCCTAAACTGGGACACCACAGATGGTATATACGTCGTACTGGCTCGTTCTGTGTGTAGTACTGAAGTGTGTCGTCGCAGAGTCGCTAAAGAAATACTTCTCACAATTCGGCAAGGTCGAAGCGTGTACCATCATGCGCGACGCTGCTGGTCGGTCGCGCTGCTTCGCGTTCCTGACATTCGAAGATCCTGCGTCCGTGAACGCGGTGATGGTCCGGGAGCACTTCTTGGATGGCAAGATCGTACGTAGTGCCGTGATCACTTGTATCGCTGTCGTCCATTTACCATCTGTCTATTCGTAGATCGACCCGAAGCGCGCTATTCCCCGGCAGGAGCACCAGCGTGCGACCAAGCTCTTCATTGGCGGTCTTCCGGGCAGCGTCACCTCTGAGTCGATGCGCGAGTTCTTCTCCCAGTTCGGCAAGGTCGTCGATGCCACTGTCATGTTGGACCGCGAGACCGGACGAAGCAAGGGCTTCGGGTTTGTGTCATTCGAGAACGTCGACGTCCAGCCAATGCTCGGGTTCGGCAACCTTCAAATTGACGGAAAGCTGGTTAGTCTTCCCTCCCTCATCTCTTTCGTGCACGGTGTACGGTAACTTACATCCTGTCGCAGATCGACGTGAAACTCGCGCAGCCACGGTCCCAGCGCGAGGCGTACGCCGAGACCAGCGGCGGCAACGGCAACGGCGCCGTCGGCGGCGGTGTCAGTCGCGGATACGGCCAAACCGGCGGCGCATACGGTACCCAGAACTACAGCGGCGGCGGCGGCGCTGGCGCTGCAGCAGGTGCCACCGCCGGAGCACCGGGCGCGGCCAGCGCCCAGTTCGACCCGCAGGCCCTCGCGCAACTCTACACGCGCATGATCTCCCAGATCGGAGGCATGAACCCGATGATGGGCGGCATGAACCCGGCGATGATGGGCGGGCAGTATGGCGGGATGGGCGGGAACATGGCCATGCGTGGGGGCATGGGCATGGGCGGAGGGATGGGCATGGGTCGGGGAGGTCCTGGCATGGGCGGCGCGATGGGCGTGCCCAGCGGGCCTGGGTCGCTGGGCCCGAACGTCCCCAGGGGGCCGCGTAATGCGCCTCCTACGGGCCCAAGTGGAGGTGTTGGCCCTCAGCGGGCTGGCCAGAGGGGGCAGCACAGCTACCACCCATACGCGCGGTGATGCATATGTGTTTAAGGACAGTAGTTGGCCTCACCCTCCCCGTCTGCAGTGGTGTTCGACGAGTACGATACGGACCGTAGTAATGCCTGTATTATGTGTCGGCTTCTTAGCTATGTTATCGCGCGCACAGTCTTACGCGTTGTACTACTCGTCATTTTGTCCGTATGCGGCGAAAGTCGACCTCCGACTTTCTCGGACTCGGCCTGTTCATGGACCTTTATGCACTTAACCAGATTAACCTGCGGCAGCATCTCTCTACGCCTTCACACAGTATACCACTATGCTCCGCTTTGACACAAAGGCACTGAGTGCATCAATTCACCTCCGAGGCCGCTGTTACACAACCTCGACATGGTCCTCCCCCATCGCTAACTCCGACGAAGTCACACATCTGAAGTCCAAGTTCCAAGCGTATACTACCCATATCTCTCCGCCTGCGTCGTCCTCGGAACACGCCAACCTCGCTGGATGGATGAGGACAGAAACAATGCCTCAATTCCTCGCGCACCTCCACGACATCGAGCCCCGCACGCGACGCGCCTCGCACGCCATGTACGCATGGAGGCTGCGTCTCCCAAATGCTTCAGGCAGCTCTCTTCTCTTCGGATCGTCCAACGGGGGCGAGGCTGGTGCTGGCGAGCGGCTCGAACGCCTGCTGGAGCTCGGACACTGCGAGAACGTCGCTCTGGTCGTGTTCCGGTGGTATGGGGGCGTGAAGCTGGGCTCGGACCGCTGGAGGTGCATTTCGGCGGTTGCGAAGGAGGCACTGGAGCGTGGAGGATATCTGGGCTCTCGTGAAGGAGTCAGTGTGCAGGCTGACAGTCCTGGTCGGAAGAAGCGGAGGTAGTGAGGTGTCCCGGTTGCTGGTGAGTGGCTGCTTGCGTTTCTGTAGTTCAGCCTCCGTTGACTCGGCGAAGTGGAGGAGACATACAGGACCTTCCCGCAACACCCCATCAAGCAGCGCATCCATAGTACTACAGCACGGATCGGTGTCGCGCAAACTTGAAGACTGTCCCGATACTGTGTGCCCCAGCTCCTAGACTCGCCATACAGTCCGGTCGCATGCCCTTGATCGCGCCTTCCAAGGTGGACGCGTAATCCTCAACTTCACACCGTTACCAAAACGGATGGGGACGAGCCTACCCTGGTACCCAGCTCTGGGATGGACCATGACCTGCAATCCCCAATGTTGGCCGCGCATCCTACCGAACACGAATGCTCCTTCAATCATAGGGTACTTAAGGTCTCCACAACATTAGGACCACGTATCTGCAAGCGGTGAGTGGTCTCGCACTTCGTTGGTGTCTTCGTCAATAACTGATCCGGCGGTCGAACTTTGTCTCCAGCCATCTCAGGCAGCCCACGATTCCGACAAGTCGTATGGACTTAAGTATGGACACAGTTCAAACATCGGTAAAGACGCCGAAAGATGTTCGCGGCGGTGACGGCGCGGTGTGCGCGGTACACCCTTGACAGATTGTATGACGGGTGTATACAGCAGGGAATGCATACCATCGGTGGTCCTGTGCGACTCTTGTCACTCCTACACAAGTCTCTTCTGAGACTTGCAATCGAGCGGCGAGCCGATCTTCATCTGAATCCTTTCGCCAGACCTTGCGCCCACAGCTCCATTTCGACTTCTGTCAAGCGGTCAGCGCTGCAGGCACCCTACCATGACCACTGGCAGCTGTGTTCAGTGCAGCTTCAACGTCCCTGGCCCACCGTCGTCTTCAAGCATTTTTCAGAGACTCGAAGGATACTTCATACATCCGAGTTCTCGAGGAGTTCTTCGATTCGTGTGGTGTGCTCCTGGGAAAGCGCCGTGGATAGATGTAGGAGGCGCTCTTGGTGACAGGCACAGGTTTGACCTGCTTCTTCTGCTTCTCGTCAATCGTTACACTGATCGCCCTTGCTTTGCATAGCACAGGGCCTACCCTTTGCTTCGCCACATGCCTTGTCCCTGGAATTTCCTCGCTGTCGAGTGCGTCTCGTCAGATGCCACACAACCGACTTGAGATTCGTCTTCGCGCCGGTGCTGCTTGTATCAGTTACTTCACGAATGCATGACACTCCGAATTTACGGCGTCCGCTCTCCATCTCATGAGTGGCGCTGCTCTTGGAGTCGACAACGGGAGGACCGCGCCCGCAGTCGGTTGACTCCTCGGCAACGCGCCCAAAGCTGGAGGAGCGTTTCGATATGAATAGTGCCGTGGTGAGTGTTCAAATGCATTATGCACGGAAGGCTACTGCTGACGATAACTCACCGACCATATAGTGTGAAAGACAGGAACGACATCAAGTTCTTCCCTGTCGGTGCCTCGGAGGGTCAGCTCGCTCTCGTGCCTGCTGCAACGGCAGGCATCATTGCGCGGTGATGCTATCTCGGTCCGCGGGTATCCGCCATTCTTCGTACCGTGGCGGAGACGAAAATGCGAATTCCCTGGGTACCGAGCCGGCTTGTCATCCTCCTGCACATGCTTGTGGCGAACCCCGCATACTGCTAGCGCAACGCCACGACGGGCAGGCGTTTCGCTAACGGACAACTGACGGCACTCATCAAGTCCTGTTATGCTCTCAAGGGTTCCTCGATCAATGGAGTCCTAGTAGTATAGGCTGCGATCGCTCACGACGCTTGGGGCGTACGTCCGGGGAGCGCAGGGAGGCGATCTAGCGGCAACATAACCAAATCGAGTCGACTACATGTCCGGCAGTGCCGTCTGTGTTACGCCTCAGCGATGCGACTAGCAGCCGGTCCTAGGCACCTCATAGCGGACCCCCACATCGTTACTGCGTTTCCAAGTTGTTGCTGCCCTTGGGCGACGCCCGAGGTGCCGAGGTAGGGATACGTGCTCAGGATCGGTGAGACACATGTGGCTCAGAAGGAGTGATGATGAGGACGTCTTGACCCTGCGATGCATGTTGAGTAAGACTCAGTGAGTGCATATTCAACCGTTTCGTCCCGATAGCCATACTGAGTACAAGGTACCTGAAGAATGCACTGCTATCACATGCGACCTGGATGATGGCTGCGCCCCGGGCACTCAGCGGCCGATCTCGCGGAGAGCCTGTCTCCCTGCCACGCGATATCGGTCCTTAACGACGGCTCTGGGCGGTGTATCATTGGGACAAGACTACAAACTCGCTGGCGCATTATCACGCCAAATGACCAGCTCATGCGGTTGAGTATCCTTGACTTTGGTAAGATTCAAGAGCGGCTTCAGTATGCCTTTCCGTCTGCTGAAGTGGGTTTTCTGACAGATCAGGCGCTTTTGTCTGTAGCGAGTTGTAGATGGAAGTGCGAGTTAAGGACTCGATGATGTATATGGCTCGCCACACGACGTCACTTCGATAAGCCAACTGCCGCCAATGCGCCCACAAAAGCGCTGCTTGCCGCCCTGGGTAGGGCAACCGTGAGCGGCCTTGCAAAACGCGCATCCGGAACGTGCAACGGCGCTGCCGATATGATACAATCATTCCATACGTGCGTCCACAAGCCGACATCCCAGATCCAGGTGCGTAACAGCGGTCTGTTCATAAAATATTCAATGGCTGAGCGATACTGCTTATGGCCAGGCAGTAAGGCATAAAATGTTGCGAGTGTCCGAGCAAGCCGACCTCAGTCTCCCCATTCTTCATCCCCATGTCTCAGGCCACACTCGCTTCCAAATCCACTTCTAACCTCTCTACCTTGGACGATGTCAAGAAGACCTCTTCGCGGAAAGGGCTAGCCTTCTGGATGGCCTTCCTCGCCGTCCTGGTTTCCCTATTCCTCAGTGTCCTCGACCTATGCGCCGTTCCCACAGCTTTGCCAACCATTGTTGCGGACCTTGGGGGCGGGGACCGGTATGTGTGGGTCGGGTCCGCATATACGTTGTCCAGCACGGCAGTGGTCCTCCTGTGCGGCCGCATGGCAGACATCTTCGGAAGAAGGCCAGTCATGCTCACCGCTATTGCAACCTTCGCCCTCGGTAGTGCCCTGGCAGGAGCCGCGCAGAGCATGAACATGTTAGTGGCCGCACGAGGTGAGTTGCTTGCACCCTCGGCAGGTTGAAAATTCGTTGAGCAATGTACCTTGTACTAGTGGTCCAGGGACTGGGTGGCGGATGCATTTATGCGATGACTCAGATCGTCACGTCCGACCTAGTACCTCTTTGCGAGCGGGCGGCATATCAGTCTGCCCTGGTGATGGTGTACGCCTTGGCGGCTGGTATCGGTCCCTTTGTAGTGAGTCATCTCCTTCGTCGGTCAGTAACTTGAAGTCATCGGTCGGCTTGAAGGGGGCGGTACTATCTGAGAAGGCCTCATGGAGGTGGCTCTTCTGTGAGTGTATCGATCGTGTCACCAATCCTCTCTCTGACCGTGCTTCATTCGTTCAGACATCAACTTGCCAGTGACTGGCCTGGCCTTCGCTCTTGTGGCGATCTTCCTCCGAGTCAATACTCCGGGAGGAGCTATCATGATGAAGCTGTCTCGTATGGACTGGACGTGAGTGACTCTCATAGTTTCTTCAGGATGCCAACTACAACGTCACGGCAGAGGAAATGCGCTTATCGCCACAGGGTCAACTCTTACGCTCATCGGACTCATATGGGGAGGAGTCCACTACCCCTGGGATTCCGCACACGTCCTCGGACCTCTCATCAGCGGAGTGGTGCTCATAGTAGCATTCTTCATTTACGAGTTCCTGTTCTTCCGCCAGTCGACACCCGGGGAGAAGACAGGCGACATCACATTCTCAGCCACCCTGCCGTTTGATCTCTTGAACAACCGGACCAGTCTGTTCGCGTGAGTGGCGCTATCCCTTCCTAGCTCGCCCCATCAAGCTCACACACGCCTAGCTTCGTCGCCACCTTCCTACACGGCATTGCTAGTGTGGTAGTCATATGTGCGTGTCCGATCTCTGCGCTTTGCATTTCTGCGATCACTCACACTACCGCAGACTACATGCCCATATTCTTCCAGGCTTGCATGGGTGCATCCGCAATCCGTTCGAGCGTGGAAACACTTCCCATAGCCGTCGTTATGACCCCGTTCGCGATGTTCTGTGGTATCATCATCAAGGTCACGCAGAAGTATCGACCCATCAACTATTTGGGGTGGATCCTTGCAATCATCGGTTTCGGTCTCTTGACTCTCTTACGCCCAGACAGCCCCACTGCCAAGTGGGCTGGCTTTCAGTTCACCGCCGCTGCCGGAACCGGCATAATCGTGAGATCATACGCTCGTAAACAAACATCGACTCCTCGCTTAACGCCATTCACAGTATGCCTCAACACTGTTCCCCGTCCTAGCGCCGCTACCAGTAGCTCGCAACGCCGCCGCGGTGGCGTTCTTTGCTTTCTGCCGAAACTTCGCTCAGGTAAGTCTCTAAACTACACACAACGTAACTCACATCATTTGCTCACTCGACACTCTGCCGCAGACCTGGGGGATTGCGATGGCCGGAGTCATCCTCCAAAACCGATTGAGCAGCACGCTTCCGGCCGCCTTCATATCACTCTTCCCAGGGGGCGTCGACATCGCCTTCGCCGCCGTCCCAGTGATACGCACCCTCGATGAGCCTCTGCGCGGATTGGTTCGGGCTGCCTTCGCCGATAGTTTGGCTGTCGTATGGAAGGCTATGGTCGGGGTCTGTGGAGCAGGCTTCCTGACTGTCTTGCTTCTGAAGGAGGTCCCGATGACGACGCACATGGACGAGCGGTTCGCGTTGGAGAAAGCGGGTAAGAGTCTACCGGATGAGGAGAAGGATCAGACGACGGTCGCAACAAGTTGATCCTCGCTTTCTGATATTCATGCATTCTGGGCACGTAACTTACACCGTTTGTAGCATACCAGCATACAATACTTGTTACACAGTGTATCAAACACATAATACAACAATCTACCTATCTGATAGATGGGGATATCGAGTCATGGACAGACCGACGAGTACCAGGAATTATCAACGATAAGAAAGGTCAAGAACGAGCGGACAAACACTGGCAGGCAACAGGCTCGGATCATCACCCAGTGAACAAAAATCGAGCTCGGACACCACAGAATCCAAATGGTATACTTATACGTCATTGTGGCTCGTTCTGTGTGTGTCATAGTACGATAGGTTCTCTCCGCGCGAGTCGGCATCGGGACGATACATAGTCAGGAATGCGAGCCGAAGGTTACTAAGTAGTATGGAACATTGGACACAGCAACTCATGTTAAGAACGTCGAGCGATGACGTAGTAAATACCAAGATATTCCTGCATTGAGTACCAGTAATAGTTCTTCATATGCGGCTGAACACCTACATAGTGCCAGTGCTTTGCACTCGGCTGCGCCCGAGAATTCTCTCCATTTGGTAATTTAAGCGCCGAAATGGCCTTGTCGCACAGCGTCGCACAAAATTCTTCTCCGACCGATGCTCAGACGTTCTGCTATGTTCTTCTCTTCCTCCTTGTATTCGAACTGTTCCGACAATCTAACTACTTCCTTACTCTCAAAATTCGAACACGATTGACTCGCTAATGACTCGGACCGACCGCCAGCGTGGCAACTCAGGTTGAAGATGATCTGGCATGGCAAGGTGATCAAATAGCAGCTGAGAAAGCTCGAATCATGTGTGCGTGAACAGGCAAGCTATTGAACCCTCATGAGGGGCAAGAGGGAGCCAGATTGGTGCGGGGCTGACAATGTCTGCACACGAGGGCCTCCTCGCCGTCAGCCTCGTTCAGTACGTATAAAACCATGATATGCTTGCGAATCAGCATGTGCAGTCCTCTCTCCGGAGTCAGTCTTCAACTCAACTATGTCTATGTTCTCGCTCGTATTCCTCGTTCTCGCCGGCTCGACCGCGGTCTCGCTCGCCGCGCCGGCAACTCGCGACCCCGCTTTCGAGGTGTCGATCACCGGTGCGCCTCCCCCTCTGACCATGCAAGCGCTATCGCGGGCCGCTGATACTTTGATTGACAGCACCGACAGAAGTCCAGTCCATCGACGACATCAAGGTTACTGCTGCTGTGACGAACACCGGGTCGGAGGACGTCAAGGTGCTCAAGTTCGGGACCATTCTCGACAGAACCCTCCTCAAGTGCCACAGGGTTTTCGCCTCGATTCCACATGTACCGCCTTCTGTGCATGCGTAACCAAGCGTAACCCACAGTATCCTTGCAACACCGCGGCGGCTTAGGACAGCATCTATCGTCCGGCGCAAGTCCGGCGTTCTCTTCCGCCACTCCGAGTCAGGTCTGTCAGCGCCTGGCATGACCACCACTCGCACGAAGCAATATTGTGATCGCGGTACCGGGGAGCACGCCCTCATTACCTGCCGAGCACGGACCTCCCGGTGAACAGCCTGATGAGGCGGTATTGGCATTATATTGTGTAACTACTTATTGTGAGCAAGCTCGTTGCGCTGCCGGCCTCTATCAAGATTACCGAGCGTCGCAGTAGCATGCGATATGCATTGAGTAGGCTGGCCATTTGTCAAGGAGGTGCGCAGCTTTCCGATGCGCTCTTGCATCGCGCATGAAATACTTACGCCGAGCAGTGCAGAGCATGCCTTCCAATCTCTGAGAAATTTCATACATAGGATGAGTGTCCGTATATCATGTCCAGCCTGCTTCAAGTTGATACGCCTCACTACTGACCTCTATCCTTTTCTATCGCGCTTGCAATGCTGTCGGCGAATCTCTTGCTCTCTTGTTTTCTCCTTGCTGCGTCCGCAAATGCCGTTTCGCCTTTACTTGACACATGGCACGCGCGTCCCCACGTTCCTCACTTTGGCGAACCCGACGATAGCGTAGCTGTCTTCCACGTGGCAACCAACGAGCAGATCTCCCCGTACAACGAGATCTACTACTTCGACCAACTGATCGACCACGATGATCCCAAACTTGGCACCTTCAAGCAGAGATATTGGCATACTTATGAGTTCTACAAGCCTGGTGCGTGTCCGAACCTGTATACTTAGATAGCATGGCTTACCCGACTTCACAGGTGGTACGATCGTGCTCACGACTCCGGGAGAGATCAACGCGGAGAGTAGGTCGGCATATATCAGAATTTGAAGTAGACCTGACCTTCCGTGTAGACTACACTGGGCTCCTCACAAATTCGACCATCAATGGTATGATTATGCAGGCCACCGACGGAGCTGGCATCGTCCTCGAACATCGCTTCTTTGGACTGTCCAACCCATACCCGGACCTCTCCGTCAAGAGCCTGCGGGTGCATACGATTCAGCAGTCAATCGACGATCTTGAATACTTTGCCAAGAACGTCAAGCTGCCGATGCCCGGGGGCGACAAGGTCACGCCTGACAAAGCCCCATGGATCATGATCGGAGGTAGCTACGCGGGTGCGTTGGTTAGCTATGCTATGCATGAGTCCGTCCAACTTCACCTGCCTATATATATCGCCCTGCTGACTGACCTACTACTGCGCAGCAAACCCGGACTTTTCTGGGCAGGATACTCATCCTCTGGCGTTGTGCAAGCAATCGGGTACGTCATGTAGTCTCATTGAGGCAGACAACACAGTCTCAATTTGTCGAAGACACTTCTGGGGTTACTATGAGCCCATCCGCGAATGGATGCCGAAGAACTGCTCCGCCGACGTGGAGGCTGTGATCGAATACGTCGACAAAGTCCTCGACTCGGGCAATGCGACTGCCATCCACGATATGAAGGCAATGTTCGGTCTCGAGGAAATCGTGCACAATGACGACTTCGGCAGTGCCAGTGCTTCGATTCGTGTTGAATGTTGATGAGCACTCGCTAACATGAGCCTGGGAAACAGTGGCGCAAGTCTTCTACTATTGGCAGGACGGCGAGGTCGAATCTGAATCTGTCAAATTCTACCGGTTCTGCGATGCACTTGAAGTCGACAATGGCAAGAGCGCGCCGAAGTCCGGCTGGGGCCTTGACCATGCGCTGAAGGCCTGGGGGGCATTCTGGAAGGACGGATTTTACAGCACCGGTGAGTGCTCATCTCCGGTGATATGGAGGACGGACGCTCACTCCAGAGCCATAGTGTGCGGTAACTCCACTGCAGAGTAAGTCGAAGGCTCGAACTTTGAGCTTTGTAGCACGCTCGTACCAGACTGACTCAACCTCGCAGGGCATGCTTTGGCACGCACGACCCCACCTCGTCGTCCTGGAACAACACTAAACTTTCTGATGATAGGTCATGGAACTGGATGGTGTATGTCTGTTAAGCATCACTGTTCGGGACCTGTGCTCATCGTTTACCTGTGCACAGTTGCAATCAGTTTGGGTTCTTGAGGGTAGGCGCCTCTGAGGGACATCCCACTATCGTTTCGCGACACCTCACTGCGCAGCATTATGAGGTCAGGCACTATCCAGGGCTCGCGATGGTCTTTCATACTGATTGTGCCCGCTCTCTCTGTAGCGAGGCTGCCAGTACGACTTCCCGGGAGCATTCAAAGGTCCCAAGAAACTCAGCATCCTTAATGCACTCGCAGTGAACAACGCCTATGGCGGATGGAACGTTACCACAGACCGGCTCATATTCGCGAACGGTCAACGTAAGTCTGTTGGTAAATACTGCCATTTCCTTATTGGCTCACTGTGTACAACGCAGGCGATCCTTGGCGCGAGGCTACTGTGGCGGCAAATGGAGCCTCCTTCCCGAAGAACGACCTCCAGCCGCATCTTCTCAGCGATGGCTTTCACTGCTCGGACATGGATGCGTCTGAGGGCGTGAGCAAGGCCGTCAAGGTAGTACAGGATGCGACGGTCGAGTATATGACGAAGTGGTACGCTGACTGGAAGAAGTCAGCGAGATGATCGTAGTCATTGTTATTCGAGTGACATAGGCGAACTTGTAGACATACAGGCTAATGACCGATCGACTCGAGTTTGCGGCAAGGGAGCGTCGGCCTTGTTGCGCGTGTTCAAGTTTAATCATGTCCTGTGGTCTCAGTGCGTGATGCTGGTATCGCCATTCACTCAGTGCGAAGTTGCATAGTGAGACGGAGGACAAATGATATCCGCGATGACCAGCTATCCTTCGTAATGCTAATCGTACATACAATGTCAATGATACATGATGAGATATTGGTACACTGGATATAGTATCTCGCATGGAATCGACCAGAATGACACGGCAACCTTTCGACCAGAAGACAACACTTCACCGGACTAGCTGAGTGGCAGGCTTGCCCGTCGGAACGGGAGCATGCGGGACCTGGGCGTGAGGAAGACGCAGCTTGAGACCTAGATATATCGTCACGTTAGTAGGTGCAGGTGCCGTAGAAACCATGACATACCGAGGTCCTCTGCGATCAAGTCGGCGCCCTTCTCACCAACCAAAAGCGCGGACGAGTAGGTGTTCGTGCCCAAGTTATCCTACGACAGGACGTTTAAGTGGCGATGCTCGAGCCCGAGGCACGTTCTACTCACCGGGCAGATACTGAGGTCGACACACTTCAGGTTCTCCGTGCCGTACACGTTGAGACGCGCGTCGACAACACCGCCCTGCTCGCGCGGCTTCATCGCACACGTGCCGAGCGAGTGCCAGGTCGTCTCGACGTGGTCGGCAATCCAGTCGTCGATGGCCTGGTCGTCCTCCTTGGTGTACTTGATGTTCTCGTGCACCTTGGACGGGTCGAACGGCTCGCTCGGGCGGTGCCAGGTGCCCATATGGATACCGACAGTCAGACCGTTCGGGTAGATCTCCTTCGCGGTCTTGATGTCGATGTCACGGGTCGCCGCGGGAGAGTTGGGGTGGAAGTGCGGGTGGTGCGAGGCGAGCTCGCCACGGAAGGCTAGATCCAGGGTCAGTATCATGCAACACAGGAGGTGGGGCGGACGCGATGCTCACCGTCCATGCGACGGGCAACCTCGCGAGTAACCTTGTAGCTCCAGCGGATCGGCGCGAAGTCGGCCTTGTTGTTCATGAAGCCGCTGTCGAAGAACGGCTCAACGTACGGGTTCGCCGACTTGATGTGGATCTATACAGTCATGCTCAGTGACCGATGTTCACGTCGGGAACACACGCGGAGGACGACACGCACCTTGCCACGACTAGCCGGGTACTCGAGGTACTGGAACATTGTGACGTACTTGCCGGGGGGAAGGAGTGTGTGGTCGGCGTACGCGCCAGCGACGATGGAGCCGAACATGACCGGCTTGTCGGGCTTGTCCTTGAAGTAGCGGTCCCAGAGCTCGTTGAACTCCGGACCCATCTCCTTCAACTCCTCCTCCGTCGGGCGGATCTTGAAGCCTGCGTCAATGGCGTTCGAGGACAGACGTGCCTTGTTCGGGCTCGTCTCCCATTCAGCGAAGAGCTCCCGCTGCGTCTCCTTGTCGCCGCGTAAGAACTCGTCGAGCGTTTCGGTCTCGTTCGAGACACGGTAGATGGACAGAGTCGTGTAGTGGTCCTGGTACTCCTCTCCGACGCCCGGGAGGTCGCTGACAACGGGGATGTCGAGTTTCTTGAGGAGCTCGGCGTTACCGACACCGGAGCGCTCGAGGATTTGAGGTGTGCCCAAGGTACCCGAGCTCAGCACGACCATCTTGCGTGCCTTCACGACGGTCTCGACGATGTTGCTGGCGCGGTTGCGCGACGGGACGTAGGCGACGCCGACAGCCTTGTTGTTCCCGTCGAATAGAACGCGGGAGACACGCGCGTTGCAGCGGAGGTACAAGTTGCTCTGGACGTCCATGACGCTGTGGACATAAGCTACGCAAAAAGTCAGAGACGGCTTGACTGGCGATGTCTCACAGCGTGTACGTACCGGTTGCGGCGTCGCTGCGACGGCCTGTGTGACGGTTGATGTACTTCGCCCAGATCTCCGCACCGTGCGATGTCTTCAAATCCTGGATGTCGTCTACACAGAGTGTTCAATGTACGGCACGGAGTATAACAGTGCGGGACACGTACCACTATAGGGAATGCCAATGGCGTGCGATGCGCGCAGGAAGTCCTGAGCGACTGGCAAAATCTGGCCGCCGTTGCTGATGGCGATCGGACCATCGTAGCCGTGCGTGTCGTTGTTGGTGGGCTTCTGGTAGTTCTCGAGACGCTTCATGAGCGGGAGAAGGTCGTTAGCCGTCCATCCCTCCATCTTGAAGTCATCTAGGATTGATTGAGTTCGATGAGCAGACATGATCAAAGAGGGGATGACCACGTACCCCAGTCGGAGGCAGAGGCACGAGTGTACATCTGGAAGTTGATACTGCTACCGCCGCCGAGAATGTTGGCACAGGGCACGATAGACTGCCGTCCACGGAGGTGAGACGACTTCATGGTGTCCACGTAGAAGGTGGCCTTGTCGTTGCTAAGATAGTGTTAGCCGACGATCTACAATCACTCTTGGGGAATACATACACTCCATCGCGCTGCATGTTGCGCACATAGATGCCAGGACTGAATATTTCGTGAATACATTAATCCTATGCGGCGGTGACCTCGACGTACCGGTACACCCAGGGATCATCGCGGTTGTTGGCACCGCCTGGTACACCCGGAAGTCAGGCTCTTGTCGCGACGATACGTACCGGTTACTCACCCTCGATGAGCATAACCTTGAGGTTAGGGTCGGCATAGGCGAGACGTCCTGCGACAACAGAACCTGCAGGACCACCACTACGATTATCATGTGGTTAGACCTGAGTCAGGCGGAGGAGAGAAGCAGCAGGAAACGCACCCGCAAACGATGACATCGACTTCCTCAGGGTGACCCATGCTGGTCTAGTGCAAGAGGAGGGACAGGTGAGCGATGGTAAGAATAGAGATGGGAGCCTCGACTGAGGTTGGGGCATCCCCATTCTTTCGAGGGGCTTTTTATGCAGCACTTGGCCATCTGTTATCGCTCGCCCGCAGCTGGAGTTCCCAAGAGGTCATTCGCGAAGTCATGAGCCCTCCCACAACGGATCCCTTTCACATAAGTGGAACGTCAGCTGGACGGAGGTACTCAAGACGGTTTAGCACAGAACCGCGCTCAGAATTGCGCACCTGGAACACAAGTAGTGGATCCTGAGAACATGGGGTCGTTCTTGGCGGACTAGGAGGGAGGTCGTCCGTAGGTCGCAGCGCGCATGGGACCGCTGTATTGACGCCACAAGATAGGGAGCAAATCGTGCAGGCTTCTAACGTCGTCTTAACCTCCGAGTCTACCCACGAACACTACTGGCCAACATTAGCACAACCAATAGGGAGCATAGATGCCAGCGAGTATCCTGAAAGCAAAACTGCTTACGAACGTGCCGCCCCGCGCCCTGTGACGTTCCCGGGTAGCTAAGGTCCGAGCCAGGGAGTAGCAACACGTCAGGAGCCCTTCGCGCAGTTCACATCTAGATGTTGTGGCAACCCTGACGCCGAGGAAGGCCGCTCGCTGCTTGTGGCAGGGCGGTAGAGATGCATAAACCATTGAAGCAATTGCACAAATCATGAGGTCGGGGCAGATGACTGCAAGACAGAGTTGACCCGCTTCCGTATTGAAATGAACATCGCTCGAGTCTGCGGGGACAAAGAATGAGAACCTCGTGTAGTGACATGAGTGTGTGAAACGGCCACAGTGTTCCTTGATTCCCCGCAATTCGAAGGGTTCTCGAGAGGTTATCCACGACGTGAGGCTCTCACTGGGAGCAATTGCTACCAAGATAAGGCTGCCTGAAGGGATCTCCACCGGTTCGTTGTACGATGTCCATTGCAGATCATCTCGACGGACAGCCGGCGGTTCACATCGAGGACCGCCTTGTCTGCGAGCCTCGCATGCGATAGCTTGAAGCGCAGAGGCCTCTTCACTTCGACTAACAATAGCTCTTCGCTCAGGGGACCAGCGATCTCTGAAACCGAAGAGATGACATACCGAAGTGTTGGTCACAGTCGCGCAGCTGACCACTCCGTACCATCCGCGGTACTGAACTCAATCACGTCTCCAATTCTATGCATGAGAAAATTCATCAATTTCTGTTCACATGTTAGTAGCGTACGTGAGTAGCTCACCAATTCACCCTGAAGTTGGGTCGAGACTTGAGACGTAATGGGCGTGAGGATGCGAGTTGCGAACGTCTCTCTACAGCGAACAAGCGCCGGGTTTCTACAGGTGACCTTGCAGTATCGTCAATAGGTTACACGAGTCACGGACGAAATGCAGCTGCGGAGGTGACAAGGCTCGGCTCTTCTGGACGTCCCTTACCAGACACAGCCTTGAATAACACCTGGATCTAACTCGTGACAGGGTCAAGTATCCTCTGAGTACTTTCCCGCGGACGCTTGCAACAGCTTCGCAAGATCTCGCTTCAATAGATGGGTCATATGTCCCAGAACACTCAGCCAGCTGCGACGAATGTTGTCTAGTGCGACCCCATCGCAGCCTAGACGGCGGCCATTGGAGTGATGCAACAGAATCTGGTGCGTCGGCACATGTGAAGTGGCTCATAGGTGGCCTAACCGCAATTCGTGGGTTCCTAGAGGACAACATCGTTCACACGAAGTCAGTCGGTGGCCGCCATCCCGTTTCACGAGACCATGTATAGATCTTCGTGCGGGATTGAATTCATTCACAGCGCGGCTGCTGGCAGTTGGGAGAGCGAAGATACTTATCAGTGTCATTACCACGGCTTTGCAGGCCTCGCTACAAACGAATAACTCACTTCTAATTCATGCTTGTCGGGCTCGATGATGGCAGGCTCACGCAGGTGCGAATTTGGAGAAAACGCCAGCAATTGGGCCTCTGCTAGCGCCTGTAAGTATCGGCATAATCCGTCGGCTAAAGATGATGTTGACCTTGAGCAGTTCGACCTGGTTCGACTCTCCCTCCATCTACTTCGACTGTTCACGACCATTTCATGATTCATGCCCATGTATCTGTATACTCGGCGAATTGCCCCGATGGGGTGAACTTGAGAGATGTGCAGCTACAGAGGCATCCCTCGTCTCGTGCGATGCGTCTCGTCGACGACCCGACCCGCTTTCTACTCGTATCTCTGCCGAAGCAGGTGGACATCCGTGTCCTGCGCTCGACCTTGCTGGAGTGGGTACACGAAGGCGTCGAAATAAACAGCATCCGGTCAGCCAACCCCGTGTGATCCTTTTCGAAGCTAATCCGCTGCACAGGTACCGCTTCTGCGGCTTCACAGAGTCGCAAGTGAAGGCCGGGAAGCTCACGTTCTTTCGTGAGGACGAAGAGTGGTCGGTAGAACGCCTTCTCACGTCTTTCGGGGACTTGCCTTCAGTGTACCTTAAATCTGGGTACGGCAAGTATGCCGCGCGTCTCGGACTGTCTTTCTCCTCGACGGTGGAGTCTCTTGATGTATGTCTAGCCCCCTTCTGTCCGTTCGCAAGTTCAGACTGTATTGAGATTGAGTTGCCAGATACTTCAACGACTGACGCTCCAAATACCTGAACTCACGGCTCCGGATGGCTCCATGCACAGCGACGGTTGCGGGATGATCCGCGACTCCTTCGCCGCCCAACTGTGCACGAAGCATGACCTGCCCTCCGACACGACTGGTGAGTTATACTTTGTATTATCGTACATCTTTCATGATACAAGGAGATTATTCGCGTTACTGGTGGAAGTGACGGAAGTGGAATCTTGCCTGAAGGCGATGGACTTCAAATGTCTTACCCATCGAGCAGTACTTCCACTTGCCTCAGGACAGCGCGTTCGGAGCCAGCACGCTTCTCGTCATTGTTGAAGAAGATGGCAGTTTTAAGGGTGTCTTGGTCTGTAAGGGGGGTTGCCAATAGACCCTACACTGAGGGAATCTGCACGGGACGTCATCCGTCCATGTTCCACGAGTATCTTCGTATTCTCGCACTCAGAGCGTGGAGTTGCATGTACGATGCAATACGCCGCAAGGCCCGCGATCTTCGTCTTGCTCGCCATGACAATGTGACCGGGAGCGCACGGAGGGAAGAAGAGAAGACCAGTGTGGTTGGCCGCGTGACTTCCCTCCTTGGCCTCAGAAATTGCGAGGTTGGTGCCTTCCTCGGCAGGGCCTTCCGCATCATCGCACTTGCGCAATCGGCGATGCGTCGCTATCACAAGCATGAGGCGTATTGCACGTTACAAGCAGGAGAGAGCTTGATGGCGGAGACCGTCGCGTATTTTTCATGTCAGTCCGTCGACTCGCCGAAGTGAACGCTAGGCGTCTCTTGGTGGCATAGGGTGCTAGAGGCGGCATCATCTGACGTCTTTTCAAAGTCTTCCAGATACGCCGTGGGGGCATCAAAGGGCTCCTCGTGCGCTACCCAGACGACAAGTTTGATACGCTGTGTGGCGTTCATGCAGGCATCGACGTCGCTCCCCTGATTGCGTACCGACCATCCATGCTCAAGTATGACGGTGGTCCGACTACCCTAGAGATCAACAACGTCAATTCGCCGCCTGCCGCAGCACGCCTCAACGTCCAGTTGATGGTGCTTCTCCTGACGTTGGGCGTCCCGTCGAGCGTCTTTCAGCGGCTTCTGCAGGATCAGCTCGACCTGATAGGCTGCATTCTGACGGACAGGGAGAAGGCCCTTATGTACATCAAAGGAGAGCTCGACGCGGCAGCAGAGGACACCTTGGCTCAAGGCCGTGAGTGCATCAGTCCCATCAACTGCCCCCGGTTGCACTGATTGCCGTCTCGTACAGTCCATAACATGCTGCTTGCTGGACAGGACATGAGTGAGCCAACTGTGAGGCAACGCCTGCAGAGGTTCCAGCGAATCCAGTATGAGAGTCTCCGCAAAAAGATGAACTTTCGGGTCCAGGATTCGTGCTACGTCTTCGGGGTCGTGGATGAAGAAGGAGTGCTCGGTCCGGATGAGGTGTACATCAACCTGCCCAGCCGCAATGGGGTTTTAGTCCGAGACGTCGTCGTCGCTAGGTACGTTGGCCGCTCGTAGAATTCGACTCTGCTGATAGTTGGCCCAGAATTCCGTCGTATCATCCTGGAGGTGAGTCGCGTGTTAGCGGTACTTGCCGCCGCTGACAATGCTGCAGACATCCGGAAGTTACGGGCAGTCGATCGTCCTGAACTGCGACATCATCGAAACTGCATAGGTACGCTCTTTGACCCTAGCCGCTGCTTCTCTAGGCTGACACCTTGCAGTCTTTCCGTCGACCGCGCACCACTCCATTCCGGACACGATGTCCTCTGGTGATCTGGACGGGGACAAATACTTCGTCTCATGGGACCCGTCCCTCCTCCCTCCCGCAGAGGCCGCGCCCCTCAATCGTGCTCCTGCTGGCACGTCATCTGCTAGTCGACCTCGCCAGCTCTCCGACATGCCCTCAGATGCTGTGCAAACCTTTATGCAGCTCAAGTTCAACGCGCTCATGGGGCAGATGGCCAACGAGTGGTCACGGCAGGTTGAGCATTCGCCCCAGCTCGCCAATGCACCGTATCCGCTGCAGCTTGTCCCTCTAATAGAAGCAGCCCTGGTAATTCCGTCGCTTCTCATCACAGCTCCATTACTGAGGTTTGTCGCCTCAGGATCTCATGAAGTCTGGCGAGGACTTTGCTCGACTTGGAGCCAGATTCAGAGAAGTGAAGGCGCGGCATACAGGAACCGTCACGCCAGGATTCGTCAGTCCTATTCAGCGGCTGCGAGACATGATCCCGCATACAGATCTGTCAGAGTCCGCGAATAACCTGAGTGTTGATCGGTGCGATCTAGCTCTGGTCCGTCGAGAGGAGAATCCAGCACGCTGGAACGACTTCCTAGCGGAGGCGCGGGAGGTGTTACCTCGGTTCAACAAAGATCTCAGTGAGGCTATCAAGCTCGACGATGCTATGCGTGAGTCCTGATTTCTACGACCAGTGGCTGTGCCTAAAATATCGCACTGCAGGAGAGCGCGATCCGGATTCACAACGTAACCTAGATGAGTCGCCTAACGAGGCCAGCCGAGTAAAACAGGAGTACCAACGCCGCTACTTCGGAGGTCGGACCTATACCCGCTCCGGTTCAAACCGCGTCATTGACATTTGTAACTTCGGCTTGTAGGGGGATGTACTAAGGAAGAACAATGCGAACAGCGTCTGAGAGCGTCCGCGTGGTCTGTTCTTGACTGCCCTCTTTCGAGCTCGTGCGCTCAACAGATCATTCAGGTATCACTATGGCTACCTGCAGAAGAAGGAAGCGTTTGCTTGGCTCGGAGAAAGGTATCTGAATGAAATCAAAGCTTGTGAGTATTTCTGTAGATATATGTTGCGACTATGTTGAACAACCATTATCACAGGGTCATCTAACGGTAACAGACCACCGCTGTACGTTGGTGCGGCAAATCCACAACCGGCATCCGCTCGTATGATGCAGTCGACGCCTCTGGCTCGCATGGATTCCCAAGCTACTCTAGTCGATGAACCATCTGCGTCGCAAGCTATTGCCTCAACCGATGCTGCGGCAACCATTGAGCCAAGTACGGAGCCCGAGTCCGAGCTTCCAGTGGTACAACGAAGGCGTGTTCGCGAGATTTCCACTACGAGTGCCAGAGGGCAACAGGCCATCCGGGGTACCTCTGAGTGGCGCCGAGTCTCAGTGGCATCGTGCCCTAGACCCCGTGCTCCCGTGGCAGCAAACTACGAATACAACTGTCCGAAAGGCCATAACTGGGCTATCATCTCGGCGAACAAGTACGCTCGACAGTACTTCTGCCAAAATTGCCATGTCAAAGTTGGCGAGAAGAAGCAGGACGGGTATTGGGCCCCAGACAAGTTTATCATTTGCCAGCCGAGAGCCGACGAGAGTTCGCCCGAGACAGTGACAGCAACACCTCCCACGCCGACAAGCCCTCCAGCGACGCCCTTGCCCGCTGAGCGTCCCAGGGAACACGAAGACAGCGATAGCGACGACGCGATGTCCATCTACGAGTCCGCGACAGAAGAAGAAGTCGCCCCATCACCACGAGTCTCTTTCGATGCACCGCCATCTCCTCCTCGCAGTCATGATGCATTGCGGAGGTCTTCTGCCGGGCGATCCTCAATGGGAACGACGGCCTCGGATGCCCCGAGCTCTCTCGCTGGGCTGCCATACCTTCCCCGTCTCCCTCGGATCTCCGGACGCGCAGGCGCGGATGTGTCCGTCCCCGTCGGCCGTCCTCGCCAAGTGTCATCTCGCAGAACGTCTGCTGCCGTGTGGGAGTCAGTGCCCACCCCGACGTCCTCTGCACGGGACCTCCCGCCTTCCAATGTCTCATCGCCGCGATCGTCCGCTGCGGCCTGCGTGCGCGTCTGCGACAATCCGAAGCCACTCAGGCCTGTGGCCACACTCGACGCCGAGGACTGTCCAGGTGGAGCGGACCACTCGTGGAAGGTCAAGTGGGCCAGCGGCACGCACCGTCACTACAAATGCATGCAACCTGAGTGCGGCATGATTGTAAAGGAGCGGAAGTTCGGACATCCTGAGGTCTGGATAACTGCCTAGATGATCAGTGCTGCTATCTCATCGCTCGTACTATAGAATCTCGCACGGTTCCCTGTATAGTGTCCGATCCTGTATGTCCGCTCATTTCTTGACCTTTTTCAACCTTTCCCGTCCTTTCTTTTTCCTTGGTTCTCTCCAGTCTTTCGATGGCTCGATATCCTCACGCTGCTTCTCTGTAGATTGCCAGAGTATGTGTTTGATACAGTAGTAGCGTATACTGGTATACTACAGACGGTGTAAGTTACGTGATCAGAAGGCATAAATATCCCGAGGCGAGGATCATCTTGTTACAACCGTTGTCTGATCCTTCTCCTCATCCGGTAGACTCTTACCCGCTTCCTCGAGCGCGAACCGTTCATCCATGTGCGTTGTCATCGGGACCTCCTTCAGAAGCAAGACAGTCAAGAAGCCTGCTCCACAGATTCCGATCATAGCCTTCCATACAACAGCCAAGCTGTCGGCGAAGGCAGCCTGAACGTGTCCGCGCAGGGGCTCATCGAGGGTGCGTATCACTGGAACGGCAGCAAAAGCGATGTCCACATCCCCTGGGAAGAGTGATATGAAGGCGGCCGGGAGCGCACTGCTCAATCGGTTTTGGAGGATGACTCCGGCCATCGCAATCCCCCAGGTCTGCCGCAGAGTATTGGGTGAGCGAATGCTTAAAGGTTCACGCGGTGAGTAGCGAAACTGACCTGCGCGAAACTTCGACAGAAAGCGAAGAAGGCAACTGCCGCGGCATTGCGAGCTACTGGCAGCGGCGCCAGAATGGGAAACAGCGTAGAGGCATACTATGAGTGGCGATGAGTAAGTGAATGTCTGGCTGTAAGAGCATACAATCTTACAATTATGCCAGTTCCGGCTGCGGCGATGAACTGGAAGCCAGCCCACTTGGCCGTGGGACTCTCTGGGCGCAAGACGCGGCAAGAGTGTCAGTAGACCGAAGCCGATAATCAATAGAATCCATCCCAAGTAATTGATTGGCCGATACTTCTGTGTGACCTTGATGATGATGCCGCAGAGCATCGCGAAGGGAGTCATGACGAGGGCGACGGGCAAAATGTCTACACTCGACCGAATTGGTGATGCGCCCAGGCAAGCCTGAAAGAATACGGGCATGTAGTCTGCTGTGGCATCAATGATCGCAAAATTCCGCAGGGCAGACATCTGGGACTCACAAATGAGTACCACACTAGTAATGCCGTGTAAGAAGGTGGCCACGAAGCTGGGCGGGCATGAGACGAGATGTGCAAGGGACATCCCCACTCACGCGAACAAACTTGTGCGATTATCCAAGAGGTCGAACGGTAGCGTAGCTGAGAATGTGCTGTCGCTGGTGTTCTCCTCGGAAGTCGATCGGCGGAAGAATATGACCTCGTAGATGAAGAATGCCACTATGAGGATTACCCCGCTGATGAGAGGTCCGAGGACGTGTGCAGAACCCCAGGAATAGTGGACTCCTCCCCATATCAGTCCAATGAGCGTGAAGGATGATCCCGCCGCGATGAGTGCATTTCCTCTGTCGCAGCGTTTGAGCCGCATCTGATACATATTAAGCGAATCACTCACGTCCAGTCCACACGAGACAGCTTTGTCAACATAGCCCCTCCGGGAGTATTGACTCGAAGGAAGGCCGCCACAAGAGTGAATGCCACGCCGGTCAACGGTAAGTTGATGTCTGGATTCAAGGAGCGTCAGAGGGGCAATGGAGACAAAGTTTGATTGACTGACAGAATATCCACCTCCATGAAGCCTTCTCGGATAGTATTTCCCCCTTCAAGTCGACCGATTAACTCGGGATCTTGCTTTTCGAAAGGGTAGACTCACAATGAAGGGCCCAATACCTGCCGCTA
The DNA here is from genome assembly GCA_001792895.1 of Lentinus brumalis. Classification (NCBI taxonomy): domain Eukaryota; kingdom Fungi; phylum Basidiomycota; class Agaricomycetes; order Polyporales; family Polyporaceae; genus Lentinus; species Lentinus brumalis. The sequence continues at coordinate 2,212,658 of MARA01000006.1, read as the reverse complement.
AGGCGTATACCATCACGAGGGCAGATTGATACTACGCTGCCCGCTCGGAAAGAGGTACTAGGTCGGACGTGACGATCTGAGTCATCGCATAGATGCATCCGCCACCCAATCCTTGAATAAGTGGAAGGTGCGTTGTTCAATGGATACCCCAACTTCTGAAGGTGCAAGCAACTCACCTCGTGCGGCCACCAACATGTTCATGTTGTGCGCCGCCCCTGCCAGGGCACTACCGAGAGCGAAGAGGGCGATAGAGGTGAGCATTACGGGCCTTCTTCCGAAGATATCTGCCATGCGGCCGCACAGAAGCAGCACAGCGGTGCTGGCTAACGAGTACGCAGACCCGACACATACATATTGATCACCGCCTTGAAGATCTGCGACGATGATCGGTAAAGCAGTGGGAACAGCCGAGAGGTCGAGCACACTGAGAAACAGAGAAGACAGGACAGCAAAAAAATCCATCCAGAAGGCCAGCCCTTTCCGAGGCGAAGCCTTCTTGACATCTTCTGAGATTGAGAGGTTGTAATGACATTCGGGGGCGAGCGTGGCCTGTGACATGGCGGATGAAGACAGGGGGATGGGGACTAAGGTCGACTCGTTCGCATCCTCGCCACATTTAACTGCCCCACTGCCAGTGCCAGTTAATAAGGAGGCCAAATTGGTTAGCCATTCGATATTACTTGAGACGTCCCCGAAACGTACCTTCGACGGGAAGTTTCGGCTTGTGGACGCACGTATGGAGCGGTGAGCGTATCATTTCGGCAGCGCCGTCGCATGTTCCGGATGCGCGTCTTGCAAGGCCCCTCATGGCTGCCCAACAGAGGGCGGCGGCAAGCAGCGCTGTTGAAAGTGCATTGACGGCAGTTTAGGTATCGTGAAGTGACGTCGGTGTGGCGATCCATATGCATCACGTACTTACCTGGCTTGTTAACCTAGAAATGAATCGATGGTCTGAGGATTCCTTTAGCAGACTGAGACACGAAGCCGACCGTCAAGCTTACTACGCCAGTAATACTGGACAAAATCATCACAGGCCTCGTTGACAATGGGTAGCGTCACGACAGAGAGGCTGGCTGTCCGCGAGACTCCGCAAGATTCGCCACTGAGTCCCCGGGCGCAACCGTCATCCAGATCGCAAGGGATAGCATTGCGTTCTGCGGGTATCCTCGGGTACCTTGTGCTCAGTATGGCCATGGAAACGAGATAGCTGAAATGTGCACTCACGGACAAGGTGTACGACACATTGGGGTCAGTATGTTCTCAACATCACTCAAAGTTCAGAGCCACATGTGTCTGATCAAGCCAGAGCACATAGGTAGCTAGTAGGATTCCTAGCCACTGTACCTCGAGCTCGGCAGTTCGGGCGTCAACCACGGGCAGCAAAACTTGGAACTGTGGTAATGATGTGGGAGTCCGCTATAAGGTGCCTAGACTCATAATTGGCTGCATTGTAGTCGCATTAATATTGCTGGCCGATAACACACGGCATTCGCCATGCAGATGCCAGAATTGAGAGTGAACGAGTCGAACGGCGGCGAGTCAGTACTACACTGGCAGCCTTTGACGAGCCTCGACGGCGCGACTCGGAGGAAGTGAACCTGCACATCGGTGCAAACGAGACGCAACAAGATATTCCTGGCCACTAAAGTGGACCAGGTTTGCATCGGACAAAGTCCCCATCAGTTTGGGGTGGGAAATCCCGCGTGGCAGCAGCTTCTGTGTTTCAGGTCACTCGAAACGACCATTGTTTCTCGCGTTCACTCACCGCTCGACTGTGCTCAACTCCGCGTCAGCGAGTAAGTCATTCTCGCTGCCCTAAAATCTTGGATTCAATCGCACGGAGCACAAGTACACAATATTAGACTGCAAGCAAGGGATCGGGAACACCAGAGAGCGTTACTTTCTTCTTGCCAATGGTGTGCAGAGGGGAACAACGTTAATGATCGCCGTCTTCAGCATGATCCAACGACTCCGAGGGCGGAGCAGAGGCCCGCTCTCGTAGGCTCTCGTGCGCCGCGTGAACAGGGACTCAAGATCGAAACTGCGAGCTGCGAGTCTGAGACTCAAGTGGTGGACGAGGGCGGGCGAAGCCCGCCCGACTCGTTTACAGCTGCAGAATGACCTTATTCTTCTGGATAGCCGGACAAACCCAGTGGCCAGGTGTGCCCGGAGGGGCGATGCTTATTCCAGGGATATGGAGAAGCAAAGAGCCGGTCTTGTGCTATTGAGGAGAAGGAGGAGGAGAGGAGGAGCACCGGAAGCAGGTCCGAAAACAAACATGCAACTAAGCGCCGGTCACGCGGGCGGATAAGTTGGACTTATATTACCTTGTGTGCAAGGTCACCTCAACCCCGATAATTGAAGCCCGTATCTGACAACCCGAGTCCACCCGTCCCCGGTCCCCGGTCCCCGGTCCCGCTTCCCGCTTCCCTCCGCCTTTGTCAGCGTCGTCTACTTTCGACCCTTTTGACGCCTCGTGCCTCTTCTCGTCCCTGTCGCTAGTGTCGCCGTGGTCGTCACTGTCCGAGTCGCCCTTGGGCTTCAGTTGCCTGCCTTCATCCCGCCCTCCGATGTAGTGTGCTCGTTGTATATCTCGTCTTCCAACTTGCGTGTTGCGTTCGGCAATTGTCACACCCAGGTGCGTGTTGTCGGAATTTCCCCATTCTGGCTGGCCTCTTTCGGACCATCCCGCCTCCCCGACCCCCTTATATATCGAGTCAACGCCATCAAGTTCGAATTGCGCTCCCCGACGACCATGGAGATGGATCCTGTACTTTTGCTCGAGCAATCTGTCCGCCTTCCTCTAAAAGCACACCATGAAAGTTCTCATGTGAGTCTGTCGCACTTCGTTTCGTACCTTAGCCTCATTCTTCTCAGCGCATGCTCCTTGTCGACATCCAACTTCGAAGTGTAGACGACCTCGTTCGCCCATTTATCCGCTGGATCGAAGTCACTGTGCCCTCTCCCCGACGACACACTGACATACCCGCACCTCATCGGGTCGTTCGGCGGCCCGCATTCTGCCTTCATATCCCCCCAACGTGCTCTTGGAGCCACTAGTTCTTGTTGTGCGTCGTCTACGCGGCGTCAGCCTCACGGTACGTGCTTTCGCTGTGCTCCCTTCTGCCCTTCATACTCATAGTGACGTAGTCCCGCATGTTACTCTCTATTTCCTTTTACGAGGTGCTTCACGGTACGGGGCCCCGCCTCCGTGTCTCTGTGGACACCTCCATCCTCGGTCACTCAAGCTTTGCCTACGGAGATGCAACGCCGATGGTTGATCTCTGTGGAGCGGCGCAAGATGGTACGCACCATGGAGGTGGGGATTACACGATGGATTTTGAGGATGAGTCGTCGGGTGAAGAGGATGGCACCAGCGTAGATGAGGAGGATGTGGCCAGCGTTGCTGAATCTGTTGCAGTGTAGTCCCTTCTCCGATTCCAGTCACCTGCTCTTGCGCCTACACGCACACTACTCTGCATGAATACCCGTTACGCACGGACGGCGTGATCCTCCCACGACCCATGACAACTCGCCCAACGTCGCGCTGTCTTCACCGCCCTCTACGATGAGACACCCATCGTTATCGAACACACGCTCGCGCTCCCGAACTCCAGCATGGATGGACTAGATGAATTGTTATCGAGCGCATGCATTCTATTCTACAATGACCGGCTGCTTGCCCCACACGCACACCAGTCTATATGAACCGCCGTTGCGCAGTCCACGCCATCTCCGCAAGTGAACGGACAGCGTAACCCTCCCAGCACCCATGAAACCCCGCCCAACGCCGCACCCTCTTCACCGCCGCCTACGACGAGGCAGCCTTCATCATCGAACGCACGCTCGCGCACCGGGCAAACCCACGACTCCACGCATGCGCGCGGCAGACCGTCTTCATGCTCATCCCAGTCGTCCGCGTACGTCCGGAACTCGATCCCGCGCGCCACGTACTTCTCCAGGTGCTCCACACTCGTCCCTCCCGGAAACGACGCGTCCATCGTGTGCGACCAACGCACCAGCGCTTTGCCTTGGAGTGTCAGGGTAGGGTAGGTGATACACACCTTGTCCGCGGTCGCGTAGTTGAGCAGGATGGTAGCCCACGACCTCGCGATCGGCAGGAGCACTCTGTCCCATTCGTCCGCAATGCCAACGCCCAGGACGTCGATGGTGCAACTGCCCTTGCGGAGCGTGACGTGCGAGGACACGCCCACCAAGTACTCCGTCTCGGCAACCACACAGCCGTTCCGGGCACGGTGCACGTCGATGTCGTCCAGTCGATATCCCTCGACGGTGGTGAGATGTGCGATGAAGGCGGTTGCTGAGCGGCAAGGGACGAACAGGTCATAGTTCTTGACGGCGCCGAACGGCGGCCACGCTATCTGCACCACAGCGGACCCCCCCACCACGGCGCCGTGCTCGCGCATCAACTTCAAGAACTTGTCCGTGTCCTCTACCATGCTGCGTGCGCGCGCGGTCAATACATCTCTCGCTGGCACCCAGTGTGAATCTCATACCGTTCAAACATCTCCTTGTGTCGTCTCAAGATCTGCGCTTCCGTCGTGCCTTCGAGCTCCGGACAGGTGCGGGAGAGGCGGCTAACGAGCGTGGCGAGGTCAACTGGCGGCGCTTTCGCTCTATCACTGCGACGCATGACTGCTGAGTCCTTTCCTTCAATGCGATTACGTGCCGAGGAGTCACTCACGGCGCAGTACGGACGTTGGACATGTTGCGGGCAAGTGCGCGGATGGTGGGATGCCCGCCGGCGCGTTCCTACTTTTGAGGTATTCGGTTGTGCCTTCTGTCCCTGTCTGCGGTAGGACGCGTCGATCACTCACATTCCTTACATAGGGTGTCCCGCACAATGCACACCTTCTCCCGGATCACGGTGCATATCCGTCCGTTATATTGCCTTGCGCCTCTTCCCCAACGGCGCAGCAACATGTCCTCTCCAACTCCCCCACAGGACGTGTCATCGGCTTTGCAAGCACCTTACATCATCTGGCAAACTCACATATCCGCATACATGCGTGTAGGTGCCCTCGGATCCCCTGTGAGTACATGCATGCACCTGTACCCGCCGTCATGCTGAGCACCTCATCGTCCATCAGGTGGTCGCGCTTTTGCGCCTCTCCCTTATCTGCGACACCGACCGAACGGTCACAGGGCGTGCGGACTGTACTTTCGGCGCATACATCGGGCGACCCAGTGCGGTCAGCACGTGTATCGTGGGCGACACGCACACGGTGTATCTGCCCTCCAATGCGGCCAGTCATCCCATTTTGGTTGTCATTCACGAGATCCCGGAACTCGATCTTCCTGTAAGCGTCGCCGCGTTGTCTCTCCAGAAGCATTCACTCATTCCACGCTTAGGGAGACATCCTGCTCACGTTGAATGATTTGTCCTATTCAGCGCAGGCTCCGTGCCAATTAGGTCTTTCCTGGCTGCTCCCGCCCGTTACTTCAGTGTCTCGACCACTCCCTGCTTCGTGCCACAATCTCTGCTCCGATCGTTGTCGTCCTCTGTCTCCGGTCTGTCACATTACAGATTTGTTGTTACGGTACGGAGTGGGTAGTGATCCAGCGTAGCCCGGCTATCCGATGAATGCAGCTCTACAACCTCGCCCGATATAGCCTTTCCCGTAATAAGTATTCGTGCTGCACACCTCTTCCCTGCCGCTCCACGAGCAGCACGCCAGAAACACTACGCCCCTGTGAGCGATACAGCGTGGACCCGCATGTGGTGGATAACTGTACGTTCAGTTTAGCATTCTGCGCCGTGCGGACATGTAAGCGCGCTTACCGGGCAGGGATTGGTACCCAGCGCGCGGATGGCTGGGCCCGTAGGCCTAGGGCTAGACAGCGCCACAATGGGCCTGGGGAATGCATTAGGATCCCATTGGGACAACAAATTCACCGGTACTCACTGTTCCTCCTTGCGACTGCGGGCTTGGGTCATCGGGGCAATTTCACGCTTAGCACGAGAGTGTGTTCGGCTCTGCGTCGCCGCCATTTGTACGTTCGTGCACAGCGAACTGGGGCCCCCTCCGCTTTCGATCGCCCGTCGCGACATGTCCGCCACCAACACAGAATAGGTGCGGCCCGCACAAGACCGTGCCTGCATGAGATGGATTGGCCGGGGGTCGGCGTTCAGCGTTTCTGGACGTCATGCTTCCATGCCGGATGAGACTCATAAGAGCGTAAGTGCATGGACAGCTCCGCACCGCCGACATGCTGTACGTGCGCGGGAGGTGCGTCGTCACCCGCTTGCATCTCTGACACTCCAGTCATTCCAGCACGAACAGATCTGTAGGCGCACTCGACTACCGCGCTCGGGGAGGTCCGCTCTTGCTCGACGTCGACGAACCTCTCGACGCCGCCGTGCCGCCGTGCATCCAGCGCGAGCTGCTTGTCCTTCATCGTCCGCTTGGTGTCGATGCGTTCTTGTACGTCCGACACTGTCTTCTCCTCGTGACTGTTCTTAACCACCATTATCCAGCCGCATTGACGCTTTCGCCCGGTTTAGCAAGCCGCGGACAGCCATATACTCCCTGGGATACGTCCCCGTCAAAGCGACTTGGGGGTCGGGCGCAAATCAGCGAGTTCTCTGTGACCCGGTGGAGCGGGTGCACATTTGGGCCGTAGGCTGTTTGGAGCGTTTCCAATACACCACGGACATCGGGGGAGCCAGCATCACCGTGAAGATCGCCCTCTTGCGCGAATGTGATCGTACGCGCATGACGAACCTACTGCGTCGCACCTCGCCGAAAACCAGTGAGTGGCCAGTCGCCCGTCTTCTTCGGCGCATTGTCTGATCCTCCGCAGGAATAGAGGACTTGGAGTGCACAACCTGCCTCACCGCTTCCGTCCAGTATCCAGGGAAGGCTCTGGTGAGTAAAGGTCTTCGTCCCGTCATCGGTTTGGATCATAGTTCAATTGGTTTACGGACAGGTGTTTCGCAGCGTGTACGATGCCACGGTCACGTACGAATTTGATGACGCGCATGTGCGTGACGGACTTGTGTCCTGGCGACTACGTGTTACTCGAGTGCATGTTAGTGCGAGAGGTTGCGCCGGCGGACGGCTCGTGGTCTGTTAACTTCGAGCTTTGTTCGCTCTCGCTGCTGTCTGGGGCGCCGCGAGCAGCTGTTCCTGTACGTGATAACGGGTTCCGGGGAGAGATGTAGATGTGGATCGTAATGGTGATAAGCTTTGGTGGCTGTGTCCCCACACGTCCTCATATACGCACGACCGTAAACAGCCGTTGTTCAGCACCGCGCACGCCTGCCCTTCTCCTCCATGTTCACTCTGCCAACCCCTTCCGTCGCTCTCTTCAGTGGCCTCCCCAGCGACATCTCCGTCGAGATTGTCAGCCACATGGATGTAGACCAGCTCGTGCGTCTCAAGGGGACATGTTCGTTGGCAGACGAGTACGTAGGAGCCGTCTTACACACCCGCTCTCGCAAGCTCTTGGACCACGGACTGCGGTCCTACGACGGCTTCATCGCTCGACTGGTCCAGTTCCGGGCAGTGGGGGGCATCGCCGCGCTCTCTATCCTGTTTCCCTACCACGGCCAGCCACCCTTCGTGGACGTCTTCGTGCCGGACGACACGTACGACGACTTCATGGAGTACCTGCTCTACGAGGAAGGGTTCAACTACACCAGGGTGGAGCCGGGTTCCAGCGCTGAGGGGATGGACGGCGACGAGGATTCCTCGGACGACAGCGACGATGAAGACGACAGCCTACCTCACATTCCTCAACTTGCCCTTCCACCGCCTCCCCGGTACCCCCCTGGCGTGTCGGTCATGTATCGCTACAGTCGCGGCGATCATGAGAAGGGCGGGTTCTGCATCAACTTGGTACGCAGCACTACGTCCTCCGCTGTCCTCCCTATCACCTCCGAGCTGCACACGGCGCTGTTCAACTACGTCTCGCCCCGCGGCTTCTGCTCCACGTACACTCAATTCAACCAAGCACGCGTCGCGCTGCTGAATCCCATACGCTTGGACGAGGACTACGTGCCTCCTAAGTACCTGCGACCGGCGTTGGCAGCTTGGTGCCGAAACGGCTGGGACCTCAACCTGGTACCTCTGTCCTTGCCCAATGCTGGCCCGTGCCGCGGCGTAGCCTCCATTGGGTGTGCGGCCGCGACCCGTTACTTCGGTGACCGTCATTGCGCCTTCGGGCGCGTCGTCCCGATGCACTTGCGCCACATGGAACTGAAGCCAGCCGACGACAGCGAGGACACGCTCACCGTCCTGTGGTGGAGGGGCGGTGTGACGTGCGGGTGGCCCTGCCACAGCGGGAGCAGAGAGCTGGTTCCAGGCGCACGGGTGTGGCTGCGTATCGTAGCGGACGGCGTATAGATTCAGTATAAAACCACGGAGTCATTGTACATGTTTCACCAAATGCCATCCCCTTGCAGCATGACTGCGCTTCGCCTGCGCACTGAGCACTCTCTCCACGCGTGCGTGCATGCTTTGTCTAACCCACGCAAACCGCACTGACTATCAGTCTTCAGTTTATCTGCAGAAGTGCATGAGGCCATAGTGGACACCATGGATATCCAGTCCATGTTCCGCTGGCGCGACACGTGTACCTATCTGTATCAGATCGTCACGCGTGTATACGTGCGGGACATCACCAATCTGTTGTCGCGATACGTCGCACATCCGCGACCGCTGCTCTCGGTACTGAACGCCACCGGTGCCGTGATCGTCGGTCCGTGCGCTCTGTGTATTCTGCTGCGGGACCTGTCATTCTTGCCGCCTATGCTTACACTGTCCGTTGGCAGCGCGGCGTACGACGATTTTGTCCTCCGCATGCGCACAATCGGTTTCGACAATTCGAAGTTCAGTCCGCGCCGTGGTTCCACGCACATCGTTGGTGTGGTCACGTATCCCTCCACAACGCTCACACTGTCGGTGTCCAGGACGTCTTCAGCCCTCAGCCCAATGGCAGGTGCGCACACCTCGGTGGCGCAGTGCGCCGTCTCCCCGTCCCTGATCGCCTGCATGTACCCAGTGCTGACCTTGAACGGGCGATCGCTGATCGACAGCGGGCCTCGACCGTCTCCCGCGTTGTTCAAGGCCTACCCTCCTCAGATCTCATTTGCGGCGCATGCCTCTTGCTGGCCGGAATTCAACAATCCCCGCCATGCGTCGCCTGCGCGACCTTGCTTGTCCGCATACTACCTCTGCCCAGCAGTCGATCGCCAGCTCGGCGACGGCGGTTCCTGGTTTTTCTGGTCCGATCCACTTCATTTGTCGCCACATTGCACGCCCCATACGACGCCGCAGCATGTGCCCTGCGTCCACAACTTGTTACGACGCTCCGTGGCATGCTCTCGACGGTGTCGCGACGAACAGCGTGTCCCCATCCATCACACCCCTCTCCCAGCTGGTCGTCCGAACTTCTTTCCGGTCCCTAAGGTCGCCTCCTTCCCTGCTCCCTTTCGACGTCGCGCTCGCGCAAACACGTTGTAGGAACCGCACCTCCGACATCATGGTTGCCCTTCCCACCCTCGAACATCCACTACGCCGCAAGATCCTCTTGCTACTGGACATGAAGGCGCTCTTGGGGTTGCGTCCGTGCAGCCGCGCGTTTCTCCGCATGGTGACGGAAGAGCTGAACGACCACATGGAACAGGTCGTTGCCCCGTTCGTTCCCAATCCTCGTGCCTTCCTCGACCACCTGCCCTCGGTGGAGGGCTACATCGGCGGCTCTGCAGCCATTCCATTCTTCGTCCGCGACGCTTGCTACCGGGCGAACGCCCTCGAGGTCTTCGTGCCCTTCCACACCGTCCTGGAGTTCGGCCGGCATTTGACGCGAGTGCAACAAGCGCGCGAGGAGGACGACTTCGGGTCCGATGATGACTTCGCGGACTACCTCCCCCACCGTGCGTCCCGGTCCGTTACACGGTACCGCACACCGGCAGGTGTCGTGGTCCTCATCTGCGGCCGTTACATGGACCCGCTTGCGCCCATCGCATGCGCGTGGTCTTCACTCCATGTCTGCTACGCCAACCCGGACTACTTCGGTCACGGCTATCCGCGGCTGACGATGGAGCGTAGAGGGCTTATAGGCGACGGTATTGGAGAGGAGAACGAGGTGTGTGCTCGTATGCGACGCATGCGCAAGCGCGGCTTCGACTTGCGCGCGTCGCCTCGAGCATGGCCGGAGTATGCGACCCTCGCGCCGTGTGCTGGTCGACGGTTCGCCTGTCACACACAGCCGCGGAACTTCCTGGACGAAGGAGCGATGAGGTGTCGCATGAGGCGCTGGAGCAGGTGCAGATACACTCCACTGTCATGTGGCGGCTTGACTATCGGCCGTGCGGTGGGAGGTGCTTGAGGAGAGAGGCTAGTGTAGGCATGTTGGGCCCATCTATGAAGTTCGTTGCGTTGTGAAATTCATTCAACCTTCTCCACGAAACTCATCGTCCTCGGAGCGCGCGGTTGTGGCTGGTGAGCTGCGCGACTGCCGGAAGTAACTAATCAATACGACACCCACAGTTCACCATGCGTACCTAATTCCGCCTGCCTTTCGCAAGTGGCTCTCGCGCCGAAGGTTGTCCGCTGCATGATTTCGTTCCTGCTGCAGCTTCAGCGGAAGTCGCACGCGGACGCGCTCGTTTGCATTGCAACATTGATGTCTCAGTTCATACATGCATGACGTCAGTTCGTCGCGTGCGCGCCTTCCCTCGCCCCCGCTCTCATGTTTGCCCACCACTCCTTCGTCTCCCGATCCAACTTCTCCAGTTTTTCGTCCTCAGCCAAGAGCTCGTCGTTGTGCTGCTGCAAGAATGGTCGGTCCTCGAAATCTCTCTGGAGACGGATCGTATCGCGCCCACTACTCCTGGAAAGCGCAACGTAGAGGTTGAAGAGCGACAACGGCTTCGGTCCAGGCGGCGACATAATGTCCACAATAACAGCCGGGATGGTTTGTCCTTGTGCACGATAGTCTGTGAATGCGTAAGCCGCCGTGATTGGGAACTGTCGGCGACGGACTGAGCGTTTGACAGGGTGGCTGCCTGGATTCGAAACCTCTATCTGCATCCTGGATTCGATCGGTTCCACGGGCACAACACTTGGCTGTAGATCATGAGCTTCGACGCGCGCGTGCGCTGCATCTTCACGAGGATATAGGCAGGCAGCTCCTGCAGGTGCACTACCGGCCCGGCTGGCAAGGGAGGTTCGTCCGGATGGAGGACGATGTCGACAATCTCGCCACGAGCGCCGTTCGCCAAGTCCAGGTCTGTTTGGATATTGCTCGTTACCATAACCTGCATGCCGATTGCTAGCTCCAGGGTCTCGGGAAGGTCTCGACACTTCCGCTTCTTCTTGCCCTCTTGCTTATGGGGCCGACCAGCAACAGCGCACCGCTCCGCCAAGGTGAGCTTCTGCTTGTTGATGCGGTCTTGGGCAGTCACGACATAGACCCGCTCGCCTTGACTACGACACCATTTGCGAACACCTTCGATGTTCCAGTCGGTGCGAACGGCGTGCCGCGGAGTGACTAGGGACGCCGACCGCCATATGGCTGACGACATGTCGGCCGGCGTCCCATCCGCTCGGGGCCGCATGATTAACGTGCGGAGCATCTTCAGGTGCTCTGGTGTGACCTTGCCGTACCGCAGGTGCACGAGGAAGTCGCGCCACGTCGGGTCCGTTACGCGCATCTGCTCCTTGAGGATCACCACGGTGGTGAATTCGTCGTAGATCAGGCGTCCGAGGATGCGGTTGGGGTAGGCCGAGTCGCGTGTAGGGTTCGAGGTCGTAAACAGCGCCTCCGCCAGGCCGCAAGCCACGGGTGGGAACTGGTGCAGATCTCCACAGAGGATGACATTGAGCCCTCCAAACGAGCGACTACTGTCCATCCCGTTGCCCTCCATGCCCACCCCGATGTGCCGCGACAGTAAGGCGAAGAAGGACTTGGAAATCATAGAGTACTCGTCGAGCACGAGGTACATCTTGCCCCGCCACAACGCTTGCAATAGCTTCCTTCCTTCTTCACTCGGACCGTCATCGGAGCCCACTCGGATTTGGCCTATAACGTGCGTGGTCTTGCCGTCGATGAGCGACGCCGCGATGCCAGTATACGCAGCTTTAACAAGCATGTGAGCACATCCGCGGGCCGCGAAGGCCTGGGTCACGGTTTGAATGACTCTGGACTTCCCTGTGCCTCCTTCCCCGTACAGGACCATCCTCAGCGGCGGGACAGCGGCTCCAGAGAGCGTCGTGTCGAGATGCCATGTGATGATATCGAACGCGCGGTATTGGTCCGGGCGCAGACTGCTGATATCGACGGGTTCCAGCGCTGCCTCGGCTTCCGCCTCGGCGACGTGAGCAACGCTCCCTCCCAAAGGCCCGGTTGGCATACCGTGTACGACGTCGGGACCGTGTGCTTGAACCGCACCAGGCGGGGTGCCCATGTTTTGCTGCTGTGCGGCAACGTCGTTCGCGAGCTGTGTTCTCCACCCCTGGAGCTTCACCAGGTCGTCTCCGGTAGCGACACCTACCGCCTTAGCCTGAGAGGGGTCCCACCCCGCGTCCGCGACGTCTGCGAAGTACCCGGCACGTTTCGCCATTGCGACGGCGTGGACGGCGTGCGCCTTCTCTGCGTAACTCGTCTGGGTTGCCTTCAGCACGGCGAGGGCTTCCTCCGTGTAGATCGGCGCGCCGTTCTGCGACGTCGGGTCAACGACGTCATCCCCCTCGTCGTGCATCTGGTCGTCGTCTTCACGCTGCCGGCGACCGGCCACCTCCGTGGAGTCCTCGTCGTTGCGATCCGCTGCCGCCGCGAGCGCACATTGATGGAAATAGCGGACCCCATCGACAGCGTAGCGGATGGCGGGTGTTGCCGTGTCCATGAAGGAGCGGAACGCCACATCCCAAGTCTGATCGGCGAGCTTCAAGTCTTGGTCGAGGGCACGCCATGGCTTCAAGAGCATGAGCATGCTCGCGCAGTAGAAGTCTCGCACCTCAGGGTCGTCATCACGAGGGAACCACCGCCCGACGATGTTTACCAGATTTCGGTGGCCAGCCGCACGGAAGACCCGATGCTTGGATTTTGCGCATGGATGAGTGGGCAGGTAGCGCGATCGCGTGTGCCGCGGGCGTCCCGGGCGTCTTGCCGTGTCACTTTCTTGCTGTACATCTTCTTGCTCACGTTCTTTGATGGACAGGTCAGTTTCATACGTGTCCTGCATGAACTCGAACAGGCTGTGGGACTGGAGCTCGGTCCCGCGCAGCATGTAGTCTGTAACTTGGGATTTGGCGTATAGTCGTCCATGAGCTCCGACCTCCAAAGTCACTCTCTCGTTGCCATCCTATGCGACGTGAGTATTTGTGTGCCAACAACATGTGATCCGTCAACTGACCTGAGCGTCATCAGCCTCTGCAGCCTCATCAGCCTCTATCCGCGAGGGCGCGTCGTGCGCATCTGGTGCGAGGTTCATTGCCACTGAGGTCTCCCTGCCTCACCGTCCGACCCCTCACCGTCCGACCTGACAGATGCATGAGCATGTACTACTAAAGGCACAGGACCGCTTAACTCACCGGCGAGGCCTGTTAATAGTGGGGTATGCGCGAACGAGCGCGCCGACGAAGGACGACCAGAACACCGGGGAATACGTATGGGATGTTTTGACGTCGCTCCACCCCATCAGGTATGAGATAACCATCGGGGCTGCGAGCTCTTGCTCCCTGTTGACAGCGTTGACCAAACGGAAAAGCAACAGGCGGTGCTGTTCTCGCAGGTTCGCAACATATTCGGGACGGGGGTGTGATTCGTGGTACGCAAAACCATCTGCCATCATTGCCGACAGGTTGTGATTTTTGGCCTGTTTCTTGCCCGCATAGGAAGAGACGTAAAACGTGATATTCTTGGTATCGGAGCCGTTGGTAAGCAGCTTCCCATCGTTGTTACAGCGCCCGTTAACAAGCACCGCAGGGATCCACCCATTGATGTATCGGTAGAGGCGCTTCTGCCCCCACCGTCCTTCCGGGGTAACGTAATCGTCGCTGCTGGCCTCAAAAGGAGCGCGCCGTTTGCATGACAGAGCACCTTTCCTGTCATAGCGAAGACAACGGCCTATCTTGCAAGTGTGGACTTGTTGGACGCGAGCGAGCCTTAACTCGTACTGTTGACACTGGGCGTCATAGTCGGGTGAGTCGGGATGCGGCGGCCGACTGTACGAGATCTCCTTCTCCTTCGGAATGCCTTTGACCGTCTGTGCAGATTCAAGGCCGGGCAGATACGCTCGCAAATTTGCGCCAATGTAGGCGACCACGCGGGCACGAAACTCTTCTGTATGCAGCATGGCGTGAAGCTCGTCCGTACGCGGGGTGTCCTCGAGCCACACTAGCATATGCAGATGCAGCGATCCGCGTCCTTGCGACTCTACAGCGCCGACGTATGCGACTGGCCGTCCGAGCACCCCCATGGTGGTTTTCACAGCGTACGGCGTGACTCGAATCTGGAACAGCGTCTCGCAGATGGTGGTCACTGTGAAGTGGAAGAAACGCGCGGCAGCGAAGGGGTCGTCCGCTATGGCTTTCGCACGCTCGTCTGCGTTGGGGCCAGGGCGCGAGAGGAAGTCGTCCATGTCAATGTCGGCGCCTGCGAAGACCTGAGCGACAGGATCGTGGATGTCGTTGGGATTGATGGTCAGCCACATGGACGGCGCACCGTAAGCAAGGCAAGTCGACCATATTTGTGCTCTGATCTTGAACCGTCCAGCGTCGGTGCCTTGGACGCGTCCCGCAGCGCCGTAAACAAGGCGTTTCAAGAGCAGGATGGCGGGGTCGGTGATGGGCTGACTGTTGGCTTCTAGCTCGCTCGCGCGGCGCAAGGAGGCGTTTGTGATGGATGACAGGATAGCGACCTCTTGGTCGAACGTGCGCCGCTTCATCTGGATGCGAGCGGATCCAAGGGCCTGTCGCCGCTGTTGAATGCCGAAAGCGACAAAGGGGAAGGTCTCGTGAGTACGAAAGCGGCGATCGTGGTACAGCATGGCCCATTGAACGTGTTCCGACAGCGACAGACGCACAGACTGGACGCCTTCCATGCCGCCAACGCCGTAGGGAAATAGGCATGGGAACGCGCGTTCGAAATAATTGGCGGCATGGATTCGCCGCTCGGTGCGTTGGCGTCAGCCTCCGAGCTCAACGGCCGCCCAAAGTCGCTCACGGGCTGCCGGCCATGGCGAACAGAGTATCCTCCCTCTCCCGTGGTGCTCCACAGGTTCTGTAACCCCCACAGCATCATCTCGTTGGCCGTCATCCGGCTGAGATCGGTGTCGATGCTGCCTGCGATGTGGAGAGGGATGACATCGGGGCCTGCAGAAAGCACCAGGTGAGTGCGGCGACTCTTGCTGTGAACAGAAGTAGCTCACCTTCTTGTGGCGCAGTATCGTGTTCTGTGGTAGGAGGCGGATGAGCAGAATTGGCGTCAACATCGTCGTCATCGTCCTCGGGCACATATCCCCCATGCTCCTGCAGCGCCACATCACCGTCTGGAGTTTGACGCATAATCCTTAGGAGCTCGTCCGGCACATCGTCCTCGGGCAAGGCGCGCAGTCTCTCCTCGCTGACGGTGATGTTTCCATAATGTCGGTGCTGCCTCTGAAGCAGGCGCAACGCGTTCGCGACTACGGGCCGACGCACTCGAAACGTGGCCCGCAGCCACTGCTTGGGGAGCGGTCCAATCCCCATGAATGTCACAGAAATGACAGATGCGAGAACGGAAGGTAGACGTGGAAGCAAGCCGCCGTCGACCATGTCCGCAACGCCCTGGCCATGGAGCTTGTACGTGCTCACCGTCCCTCGCATACCACGCTGCAAGGTTTCGGACGCAGGGCGATATCCCGGTGTCTTGGGATAGAGCTTGAAGACGTAAACGCGAGGGAACAGCTGGGCGATGAGGAGTTGTTCGGGAATGGTGAGTATCTGCAACTCCTCGGGCACGCCACCTAACCACAAGTCGTTGGCCAGGGAGAAGCGTGGTGGCTGTGCGCGATCCTTGCGAAGCTCCTCTCGACAACTTCTGCATGTGGTGATGTACACGTCGGCTCCGTCGACTCGCACGCCTGCTGGTTCTAGGAGGCAACCGTCGTACAATGTATGCATGGGATGAGCTCGGCGGGCCGCAGTCGTGCGCGATGGGGCAAGGATCGCAATGCGTTCTCCTCAACACGGTCTGTCGCAAGGCTAACCTCGCGGGCACACACGGCACAAATGGCAGATGCAAGCGCGGCATTGGACGTGGCCGCGATGAACTGACGAGAGCACTCCTTGCGCTCCTCCTCAGTAGGCAACTGCAGGTAACGCGATGGATCGGAAGCGTGGGCAGGGGGCGCCTCAGTTCGCTGTGCGACCGCCGTTCCTGTTGAGTCTCCGCGCGTCGGCGTTTCCGCGAGTCCTCCTTCTGCACAGCCGCCCGCCGCATGGATGCGACGAGTTCTTCGGTCCCGTTGGAGATCATGTACTCAAGCATGGTGGCTTTGGTGGCCCTTGCATCTCGCGGTAGGACCAAGTGACCCCGGGCGAGGTCGGTGAGCTCTTGCTTCGTGAGGCAGGCGAAATCGTCCATGGGTATGTGGGTTGGGGACACGGTCGACGGAGGGGTAGGAATTCGCTAAGTACGCCACGCACTGGGTGCGCTGCGTTCAACTCTTGCAGGGTATTTCGGCCGACAAGTCCGTCTGGTGGCCTTACCGAAGCTCTGGTTGTCCTCCTCAGTTGGCGATACTTGCTGGGACGTGGCCGCGACGAAACACCCGCAGCAGGACCACGGTGAGCTTTGTGCCTTGCATTTGCACTCTTGCAGTACGCACCATGTATCCGCTGACCGGGTTCGCTGTGCATTAAGGTCAATCTGGACTACACGCTCCGCTCTGGACGCCTCCAAACGCCTCCAAACGCCTGGAGGCGTGAGCTCGTAGCAACAACGATCGAGAGGAGCACTCTGTTCACGATGCAGGCTGCATTTGCTCACATGCAGCAATCTGGCCCTCTGCTGTCCGTGACGAGACCTCACAGAACCAGTGGTGGAGGGACATGTCATGGCCATCAGGAGAGGTATAAGTACCGCACCGACAAACACAGAGTCCCTCAGTACTAATCCTCCTTCGTACTACCACTTTCCTCTCAGCACATCCGTTCGACATGTCGTCCATGATCCCTCGCACGCCCGCCAAGGCTACAGGAGCTCCTTCGACGCCCCGAGGCCCTTCCAAGCCACCTGCCGCGAAGTTCACAGGACCGTCTTTGACCAGCAGCGGAAGCGACTATTCATCCCTGACTTCTTCGCCGATGTCTCCCCTCACTTCGCCGACGCCTTCGCCGATTTCGTCTCCTTCGCCGAGCATCCAGCTCAATGTAGCCTCCCTGATGAGCCGTGGTGAGCATGGCGGGGGACTCCCGTTTGTGTCGGCGCGGCAGCTATACGAGGAGCAGCAAGTCACTCTGGGGACCACTCCGGTTGCCACCGGCACCTCAGTCGGCGTTGACGCGAGGTATGTTCTCCTCATGGTGATATCTTTACGTTCGCGGACCTAACATGGCATTTGCAGTCTCTCGATCGCCACGCAGCCTGTTTCGGCCGACGGCGGACATGGAGAGGGCGAGCCGGTGGTGCGGGTAGCCCTCCCGACGCATGTCGTGACCCACGACTTATCCAAAGCGGCCTGTGCCGCGACGGCCGACGCAGCCACGGGTTCTAGGTATGTCGTTGACTAATTTGTGTCACCAACGGAACTGACCGCATGTATTCAGTGGAACCGGCAGCGCGGTGCGCGTAGAGCTTGAGACGCATGTCGTGCCCGAGCAGTGCTCCAAAGCGGTGTCTGCCGCGACAGGCGACACAGCCGTTACTCCAGCCCAAGTGGTTCGGCCCGTAGGCCTTGCTCAGCACGGGGATACGGCGGCGACGGGAGCCAGGTATGTCCTCTACGAACCTGTACCACCGACGGCACTCACCGCATGTATACAGTGGCACAAGCAGCGCAGACGCCAGCGCAATTCCTTCGTCATGGAAGGGAAAGCAGCCGGAAGCGCACCCCCAGCCTGACGTAGCTACAGCGGACTGGTAGGTGGCCTTCCCCCTCGCATGACGCACATCCTGACCATTTTCTTGCGAAGCACGGCAGTTCCGTCGGTTGGCAACAATGTGCCCCTGCACGACACCACAGTGGACTTCGGCCGCATCGACCAAACAGCGTCCACCTCCAACGCAAATGTGGCTTCTGTCACCGCTAGCTCACGCCTCGCCATGAAGCTCGAGTACGCCCGAGTTGCGGCGGCCGCCCGAGAGTGGTACCTCGCTCAGGGGGCCAGTCTGCAGAGCTTGACCACATGGTACCAGAACGGGCGCGGCAAGATACGTGTCTCTGCAGCCGCCGCGGCGCATGCAGTCGAGGCGCAGGCCGCACACGCAGCGGAACCGGACATGGTGCCTTGCCCTGCGCCTCCGAGTGCGGCGGGGTACGGGACCATAGGGCAGATTGAGGACGACTGGTTCTTTGCGCGCTGTGATGGTAACTATCACGGGCCGACACAGAACGCGACGTTCAACAGAAGTTTCGCGCAGACTACTCTGACGTTCGCCTTGGGCCCTCCTCCTCGTCAATACCCGTCTCTTGTAACCGATTACGATGCCGCCCTGGGCACCCTAGTTTCGCTGCTGCCTCCGAACGCCACTGTCCGGTCCGGGCATGTGTACGAGGGCAAGCCGGAGAAGCACCTTCGGCTTAGGCACACTGTCTTCGAGGTACGTCGCAGTCGCGATCGTCCGTGTAGGGCAATGTTGACATTGCATTGCAGCCGCGCGCCCGCGCTGACAGCGACAGCGGGAATGCTGGAATGGCGGCGGGACAACAGAGTAAGCATCTGTGCTCATGCCCGCCTCTGTTGCCAATCTAACGTGCTCTTTGCAGTCACTTCCGAGTTCTCGATCGAGGGGTGGCCGTGTTACACCAATGAGGCGATGGCTGCTCGAGACGCCCTCGTCGAGACCCATGTGGCGCGCCCCCTGCCAGCATACGACGTGCTTGGCAATCTGATCCCGCCTTCTCGGTACCATATTGATCTGCGGCGGGCGACGGTGCTGGTTGTTTTCAGCATGACGCACTACGACATCGCACAACGACGCAACAACGGCGGTCACTCGACGAAGTGTAGATTGTGTCTCGACGTTCAGTATATCAGGGTCCTCATCCCTCCCACGCAATATTCGCCGGTGAAGCGCAGCAACATTCACCTGAGCGACCCAACGAGCTATAGCACGAAGAAGGCACGCGTGTGAACAGTCTTCCTGGCAACGTTGTGAGTACTTAACTAATGACTGTCCCTTGCGTTTCCTGCGCTGACGCGATCCAATTGCAATTGCAGTGTCTAGCGAGCTTTAATGAATTGTCTCTTCCGGGACGTTGCCGGTGGCGGACACACCCAGCGTCTCTGCCATACTGCTCCAATCCAATTCCGTCCTGCTTCGTACCTCCTTACATGCCGCCACGGCGTCGTGCAACAGCACATCCCGTGAGCCTCGATCCAAACCTAGATCAGACATGACAATGTATATAAATCGAAATTTCATTGTGCTATTCACGAAAGCCTGATTCCTCCGGTGATGACCTCGAAACGCGCAGCCTCCGACGATACAGGCGACGGTGACGTTCCCGTGCTCAAAGCTCCCCGGTACGAAGTCGTGGGCGGGCGATGTGTGTGATCTTGGGTGCTGACTACTGCTGACTCTTGGGGCGGCAGCAAACAAGCGGTCCCCGCGTCGCCAAGAGCCACCGCGGATGTCGCTGTCCAGACAGACGCTCGCGCGCATTGGCCGACATTGCAATGGCTGGATGTGACGACCGCTCAGTAAGTGCTCAACGCATACGGTTTGACAAACAAGCTGCTAACATGAGCTCGGGTATCAGACGTGTTGAAGACTTTCTGAACTACGAGTCCGAGCACCCTTCCCCGTGGTACGCGATCGCAAAGCTGCCGCGCGGCACGTTTTGGACACCTATCTCGCGCACGGAGAATATCCTGACGAGCCAGGCAGTGGTGCTTGGAGTCTGGACGACAGGACAGATCACGAGGATTGGGATATACAGTGGCATCGCAGACTCGGCCACTCGCACGCAGTTGACCATTCAGCTGGTCCGACAGGACGACCGTGCCGCCCTGCAGAAGCTGCACTCTGGTGCGCGCATGTCCACGGCGGCGACGACGGACACCATCATCACAGATAAAGTGAACATTGTGGTCCGCGAGGAGGACATGGCAGTGAGTGTTTGCATGTCAATGTCGCATGGGCAGGTCTGATATACCTACAACAGGTGCTAGATAACGTATACGATGCCACTGTGCAGTTCCGGGCGAAGACGAAGATGAGCACAATCCATCCTGCTCGCTTGAAGGTTGGGGACGTGGTGTTGGTGGAGAGTGTTGCGGTACGGACTTCGAAAGGGTCAATGTGGTCTATCGCGCTGCATGCGTATGCGGTGTCGTTGGTAGTGAAGAAGGCGGCGACTGCAGCGACTCCGACGGTAGCGATCACATCAGCGCCGACCGCATGTTTCGAGCACACTTTGTAACTAGGCGTCGGGGGACGTACGGCTAGGGCTCTCCACGTCGGTGGTCTGACACGCGTCCTCGGGGTATAGGTTGCACGCGTGCGCAACGTCGCACTCAGGCGAATTTGCTGCACCACCACCGAGGCTTCTCGCCGATGGTCTTGTGAGAAAGTTGTCATGCAAAACGACTGCGTGGGTGAGCGAGCGTACTCACATGGATGAGGTCGAAGCCGCAGGTACGCGTCAGGACGTCTTCCGCCGCCACAGTGGCTGCAATCTCAACAGTGCACTATTTCGTGCCTGAGAGTGTTGCTTAAAGGATTGCATGTTACCTCTATGCATCCCCCCATCCGCCTCCACCCTGCCCCCTCTACCCTGCTTCCTGGCGTAGATGAGCGCGAACCCGCAGAAGCGCGGACGGTCGAAAGGAAGCCCGGGCCCGGGCCATGCCTCCGGGACGAAGCTCCCACGGTGAGTGGGTTTATAGGCCTGCGTGACGTTTACCGTCTTGTTGATGTCGGTTCTCCTCTTCGTCATCGCCGTCCCCTCAGCTTCAAGCAAGAAGCCAACGATGAGGGCACTACCTTAACGTGGCACTGGTCCAGCGCGAGTCGCACATGCGACTCGGAAGTGGTGAAGTCTCGGACCTATGGAGTGACCAACGCGTGCAAGACGGAGGAGGACGCGCCGAACAGCACGGCGACGCACCAGACAGCTCGCCCGTCTAGAGGACGTCAGGGAGGGGATGATAACGTCGATAGATGGCTTTCGGCGAGCACGCTGGCGTGAGTGCTTTCGTTGTTCCACATTCTGACATAACTGATTGGGAGTTATAGGCTGCTGCGTGTGCTGCAAGATTTCAAGGCGACCGGCCCTGATCCATGGTATGCCATTGCCAAGCTGCCTATAACAGGAACTGGGTGGGAGGTCCGGACGGCAACGCAGTCGATACTAACCGTCGACGGTGTGCCGGCGAGGCTGTTCACGATGGGGCCTGTGACTGCGACGTGTTTCCAGACCACAGAGGAAGAAGCCGAACCCGGTTCGCGCATCACTATCAAACTCATGAGAGCCCGAGATCGCGCAGCTCTAGGCGAGATGCACAACAGAGCGCGGTGGGGTGCACCAGCCGAGACCGCCTACCCGGTCGAGCGGTTCACCGCGATAGGCATGCATGTACACGACCAGGTACGTCCATTCTTTCAGTGGTGCAGCATGGCCGCTCACGTCGCGCCAGCCCTTGCTGAATGTCTTTGACGCGACGACGTCACTCCGGGCCCGCGAGGACTTGTCCACCATGGATCCGCTGAAGTTGCGGTGTGGAGACCTGGTGATGATCGAGTCGGTGGTAGTGCGCACGCAGCGCGGTCAGGGATGGACGGTGTCATACCACACGGACGGCGTATTCTGCCTCGCCCGCCATCCGCAGCGGCAGAAGAGGTGTCCAATAATACTGAGTCCCTTACACGTGCCTCCTGTACGCTTCCCTTTGTGGCTGTAGACAATCGCGCGCGACGAATGTACTCTGGTGACTTCACCATATGCAACACCTTCGCTGTGGTCACGTGAACCACCTCGTCGCACACAAGGTTAGCGCCGCGGGACGCGGCACTTCCCTAGTGTGATGGGCACGCGATACCTGCATGCGTTCGGTCAACCGTTCGACCTCCCTCTGGATGCCAACCTAGTTTCGTTCGCAATTGTTGGCAAGGACCGCGTAGCGCATGCGACGCTCAGATAAATTTCATCCTTCTACACTTGGAACCTTCAACAGCGCTATCATCCATTTGCAGGTCAGCCCGTCGCCCGCGCCGCTCCCTTCTATCATTGTGCGCCGCGAGCAAGCTGACACTCCTCTGCTACAGGGTCAGCTATATGTTGCTTTGAGCGGTCTGTGCTTCCAGAGCACGCCGAAAAGCGTGTCGTAGTTCTACGCGTGCTGCGCTCCCTCGAGGGCGATCCCGTTCGACTCAACCCGTCGTATGCGGGACCGCCGCTCCCGCTTGAACTCCTCCCTCGCGAAGGTCAGCTCTTGATGGTACGACGTCATAGGGAGGTGCGGGTATGGGCAGCAGATGTGGAGCGATCAGGAGGGAAGTGGGCGAACACCCCCGAAGCGTTTGCGCTACTCTTCGAGAATGCGCTTGAATACGGCTCCTTGGCCTGACTTTGGAGGCGGATACCGTGCCCGAGTGAACGCCCGCCATCCTGCTGCGTGACACGATTGTCGTGTACTCAGGGCCCTCCCTGGAACATCCTCCTACCACGTATCATAGCGCACTTGCCAGCGCGATCTCTCCCGACGTGCGTCCTCCATCTCATCGCACAGTTCTGACTCTCGGCTCTCTCCGGCTTGACTTCGAGGTTCAGACGAGTCCCCGGCGTGACTGTGAAGTTCTTACACGACGTCCCATGTTTGGACAATCGACTAACAGCTTACGCGCTGCGCGAAACCGCACCGTCATCGTGCTTGTCATGCGCAGACATTACTCTCTGATACATAAGTACTCATCTCCCGCCTCCCGCACAGCCTTCCCATTTCCGGATTCGCATTCTCCGGGCCTGCGTTTGCTCTGGCAGAAATCTGCGTGCGTGAGGAGAAACAGGCACAGAAGCCGGCGAGAGCTCGTTCACGCCGAGCTCAATGATCTCCAGAGCCACAGCGACAACCTAGCGCTCCCCTCGCGCCGGAGACCGGTCAGGGTTTGGTAGGTAAGTTCTATACGCAGGAGGCCGGACAGCAGCGGTGCCTTCATTTGCGCTCGCCCACTCTCCTCGCCAGCATGCCAACAGAGCGATGGCCATCCCACGCCACCTCCGACAGCACTAAACGTCCAGCAGTCTTCCATCTCATCATCCGGGGCTTCTTCTCCTCCTCGCGCACATACTCGTACCCCAAAATATGGGTACTGTCCTCGGATCAATTCCTCGCCGCAGCCCACCGTTCGGTCATACAACGCTGGCGCACGCAGATCATACTTACACCCACCGATGCACAGCTATCATCGCAACTCGCCACCCTGGTCTTCCGACTCCGATCCTCTCTGTGTATACCGGTAGTAGGCCCCCAGCGCGCAGTCCCATACACTGCTCTTCGTGCATCGTGGCCACCTGGGACGTCGGTAAGTACGTCACTCTAAGACCGATTAAGGATATGCATACGCTGGCCCTGTCTGTGCACAGCACTCACCTATGCATCCCACGGCTATCTCGGAGGCCAGTCATGGAACCACACGCTCCGCCGACAGCCATGCCGCCGGTCCTGCCTTCGTAAGTTACTGCGCCAGCAGCGCTCATCGCGTCTTCCTGCTTCCGCTGGCAGATATCATCATTGCGGTCTGGGAAGGTCGTCTAACCGTCCGTCCGTGTATAACCCTTTCCAATCCGGGTCGGTTACCATGGTCCAAGTACCGGTCCGTGTCTGATGGTCGAATCATTCCCGTCAGCAGGCGGACGTCGAACATAACCACGTAAGTACTCGCCATACCGTTCGTGGCCCATGTTCCATCTGATATTCGGCAGCAAGAGCGACCTGCGTCCCGCGGACATACACACCTGCTCAGGCTTCTCGGTGGCGTACCAGAATCTGTGAAGCATGTCAACTTCCCGCGACCTTCTCACAACGGATGACTCACTTCAGCCAGCTTCCGCTCCCAGGCGCACTCAACACGTAGCATCCGCAGACGCTTCCTACTACGGACGAATGAGAGACATCTTCTGACCGACAGCCTGCAGGGGACGTCTTCAATCTCGTCGACCGGCTCTATCCAGTGAGTATGCGGGCACGGCCACAAGTCCGAGTCGTCCTGGCGCCTGAAGCCCGGATGTCACATCGAGAGATTGCTGACATTACGGGGCCGCGAGACGTGGACAACCCCAGCCCAGACCTCTGCGGTTGTGTGCGAAAACCGCAGGTTCACTTGTTCGCGGAGACTTCGGGCACCCTCTAGAAAGCTAGCCCGCAGGTTTCCATCCATGCGCAGGCAGGCGGCGAGCTGCGGACGGCCGAGCGTCGGGTCCGGGTCCATGGTCTTGCCGTGAATGTGGCAAACGATGCAGAGAGCGCGAGGTGGACGCGGGATGAAGACCAGTAGCTCGAGGCAGATCTGCACGGCTACTCACAGTGTCGAGGTCGCCGAGCAAGAACATTTCGAGGTGCAGATATAGCCGCTCGAAGGACCTCCATGTCGACATCGACGCCAAGAGCGGTTGAACGAGCGTCGTGGCGAACTCAGAGCGTCGACCAGTACGAAGCGGCGTGTATGCGTGCCCTTCTGAATCGGTTGCATGGTGTTCATGGTGTTCAGGACCATCAAGTGGGGCAGGTCATTGAAGAGATCAATGGGAGTCGGCGGACTGGCTGGTCACCGTGATGCGCGTGTGATGAGCTAGCGCGGGGTCGGGTCGTGCGGATATCCTGTCGAATTTCGAGGACAGAGACGCTGTCAGTAGCAGTCGGAAGAAGGCGAGGATATCTATGTCTACTTGCGGCCTTGCCAGATCGTGTCGCAGTGGCCGGCCCGATGTCGAGGACGAGTCCAACCGTCCGCCGTTCGCACCCCAGGTTCCGAGACGGTGTAGACACTCGCGCGGTGTTCGATACGGGTTGCACAGTCCGAGTGGCCGGATTGGACTTGTCTCGCCTGGGGTCAAAGTCAGAATCGAACTCGATAAAAGCGGTGTGAGACTAAGTACGGTGCAAAACCCGGTGGATCCGCCTGAACGTCTTCACGCCCGCACTCTGCCTGAAACTGAAACTTCAGGGGTACTCCGGGTCGCAGCCAGCGGCGTTCTCTGTCCAGGTTGGCGGAAGTCGGCTGTAAGGTAACCGGGCTCGTCGCGCATGCGCGCGTGGCGACTGTGTTAGGGTCTAGTAGGGCCGTTGCCTTGCGCTGGGTGGCCGGCCTGCGTCTGGCATCTGTGAGTGCGCGTCGCTTTTCGTTCGAGTACTGAGACTCTCGGTAGAACGGTTCACATATGCCTCGACACCTGTACGCCTGCCACCTTGCTCCGTCTGAAGTCGTTCGAGCGGTGTTGAACGTTGACTGGCAATGGTCGGACGGAGGATTCTACATGAAAGTCAAATCTGAGCTCACACTGGTCGAAAGCGGCGCTAGCGCTGCGGGCCGCGTGTCCGCCCGGCCCCAGTCGTCTCGACTGAGCGCCTGACGGTCGCTCGCAACTTCAACCACTACCAGCCTCATTCAAAACGGTATATAATCACCCTGTGATGTTGTCGCTGGCACTGATATGCAACTCTCTTTAGCTTTCTAGGTTCTTCCTGCTGGGGCTCATGTTAGGCCATCTAGCGTCCGCGTGTCGCGCCCTAAGTCCTCGGCCGTCTGCGACGCGTCACAGCGAGCTCCGAAAACGCATCGGACGACCTCCTGATATCTACATGGCATCACGTCGACTTCTCGGTCTGCCACGTACTGTTGCAACTCTGGGTGCGGCAGCGGACGGCACTCCTCCCGGAACACGCAACGTAGCTCGACTCTTAGGTCGGCCACTCAGCAGTTCCTACACTGTTATCCGCACCTTGGACCCGGCGAAGCTTACGCCAGAAGATCACCTCACAACAATACCCCTGGCGCGCTCAGGCGTGCTCCTCTGCGTCTCCCCGCATTATGATGGTCACCCCCGAGTCGCCCTCGCGTACTCCGAGCCAGGCTCACAACAAGACCCACGGGCTTCGTCTCGCAGCACGCTCAGCGGGTTTCTCTACTACCACCAGCCCGCTTGTGCTCCACCTCTCGCAGGCGAGCTCCGATTCCGTCTCACCGCCTCGAACGACCCTGCCAGCTTCCCATTCGGGAACGACTTCGTGACAAAGCGCGGACTTCCGTGGTTCATTCCCCTTCCAGGCATCGCCGGCAGTCAGAAACTCGCGCCCATACGACACTTCCTGACCAGTGTCGAGCAAACCGTCCCTGCGCAAGTCATGGATCTCGCACAGGACCACTATCTCCTGTTCCGCACTGGAGATCTCGCGGGCAGCCGATACCTGCATTCATTCGGCCAACCGTTCGACCTATGTTTTGATAAGACGACCGTTACGTTTGTGCTTGTTGGCAAGGAACGCAGCGCGCGCGCGGTAGTGACAGATTTCACCCGCTTCGTAATCGGGGTGGCTCGTGACGCCGTGCAACATCACCCATTCTCAGGTCAGTATCCAGCTCGTACCCTGTTCGACATCACATGGCATCGAATGAACTGACATCATGCTCGTAACAGGCACAGCTCTGTGCTGTTTCGAGCCGTCCACACTCCCAGAGCATTCCGGCAAGCGCGTCGTCGTTGTACGCGTACTGCGCTCCCTCGAACGGGATCCCCTGCGACCCAATCCATCGTATGCCGGGCCTCCCATTCCTCCCGAGCTCTACCCGCAAGAAGGCCGGCATTTGATGGTGCTGCGTCACCGGAAACCTCGGATATGGGCAAGGGATGTGGACGAGCACTGGCCAAAGAGGGCTAGACCGCTTGTCACGCTCTTCGAGAACGCCGTCGAGTACGGGTCTCCGCAATGTATATGAATGTCCTCTCGCTTGCTATTTAGGCATGTCATCGGAATCAGCGTGGCGCTACTCAACGTCGGCCTCGCACTTTCTCAAAGGACGCACCCGCAGTCGACCTTAGGCACGCATGACACGCATCAGTCTGTCAGGACGTCCTCCAGCCCGCGAACGCGCATGACTCATCACTCCTCTGCTCACGATCCTTTCCGCAGACTTACGAACAGTGTCTTCGCACTCGAAGAAGCGGCGACGGTTCAGCCGAGAGCGGTCACTTTTGACCGGCCACCCGTCTCCTCCCGGCCGTCGTCGAATAGACTGTCCCTCAGCGCGTCACGGACCACACACGGGACCACTGTTGCAGATGTGGTGCTAGAGATCTCGCGAGCACACAGTACTTGCACTCGTTCGCGCAGTCGTTCGATCTGCCCTGGATACGCGCAACCGCTTTTCGTGCAGTTGTTGTCAAGGAACGCATAGCACCCGTACAGCTCACGGGTGTTACTTCGAAGGCGGGTCCGCCGTTTCCCATTCTCTGGTCAGCGTACACCCCATAGCTACTTGGTCGTTCGCGTATTTCGCTCGATCGAGTGGGACCCCATGAGGTCCGACCCTCGTACACCACCGCACGTCAGCAGTTCCACTACACGCCCGACCACGCCAGCCCGGACGGCGTAAACTTTCAAGTTGAGCTTCGTGATATAGTCTGGCGAGAGTGACCGCGGCGCGGAGGACCATCATGCTCTCGAGGCCGGCATTGGCGGCGACTCGGGATCCCGACTTTGACGTGTACCCGTCTCCTTAGTCACTTTCGGCGGAAGCGACAATCCTGAGAGCGCACCAGTGCATTGGCCCGCTGCAGCGTCGAAGGGGTATACGGGATGCGTGAAGCGCATCACGAGTGGGCACCACGCTCAATCCACGCACGGCGCACGACGAGGTGCCCCAATGCCAGCAGTTCGACTGCACACCGAGCACGCCAGTCCGGACGGCGTACTTTACACCTCGAGCTCCGCGCTCTCGTTCTTCATCATGGAGTACCGCTCCGGAGATCCGAGTAAGGCTCAATTCCCGATGGCCGCAAGACAAAACCGTGTGGATGGCGAGAATGGTTGCAGCTGGATGTTGTGTAGAAAATCTGATCATGCCCGGGAGGAGGTACATACGGAGGTACCAGACCGTGTTACCTGTGGAAATAGCGAGAACGTCGAGTGCGGGTCATCCTTGACTCGTATGCTCGAACTTCGACTCTGATTCGTCCTCGTCCCCTGCCATTTTGGTACCGCCTTGGGGTTCAGAGTCGTAGACGGTAGTACAGCTATTTCCAAAACAAGTGGCCGGGCGCCATTTACGCACTGCACTTTTGACGCAGGAAATTCGAAAAATGCGTGAAATTGTGGTGCCCTCTCGGGCGTGCGGAGTCGAACCTATGAGTATAGAAGAGTGCTGAGTGGCCTAGCAATGGCTTCAAACGAAAGTTTGGCAGGGAGAGACTGCTCTGAAGGGGCAAGGAGGCGGCCTTCGCATCTGGCGCCTATGCTCCCCGGTGACGAGGTTCGTATGGGGCGAGCAACACCTCTCTGAGAGGCCTATAGAGCCCTCAGATAGACAGAAGAGGCTCTCTGTGTGGAACTGGGGTCATAAAAGGGGTGAAAGTCAGAGGAAATGTCGCGTGAGATGCATTCGGAACGATCCATGACCTACGTATAGAGCGTGCCAATGCGCACTCCTATGACACCCCCTCGGTCTCAGAACATCCATAGAGCTGGGAGGTGTCTTGCATGTTCCTTTGGCACCACTCAAGAGACGTATAAAGAGACATACCGAGCTGCGACGAATTTCTGAATTGTTTGGGTTTTTCGCGTCAAAAGTGTAACTCGCGTCGCGCGGCCACTTGTTTTGGAAATAGCTGTAGTCTACCGCGGCGGAAGCGAAGAGGGCGTATCGCCCGCTGCAGGATCGTAGAGTAAACATGAGAGTTCATCACGGTGTCGTAGTGAGGGTCCAATGCCTACACGAGCATAATAGCGGGGACTCGGAGGTAGACAACGGAGATATCGCGGCGTGTACCACGGTCAAGAGACGCGTTGTTCAAATTTGGCGGGTCAAGTAGGAGCGAGGCTCGAAAGATCAATCAAACGAAGGCGACCTTCATGCAAAGAGCGGTAGAATTTTGCGATACTTAGCCTTAGAGACGTGCTCATCACAAAGAACAGGGCGCGTACTGGCGAAGCACGGGTGGAAGCAAGCTCGGGGTAGGCGTCGTGTTTCAGCGAGAGGAGTCGCAAGGGTCGACCGCGAGTGCTCCTGCGATCGAATTAGATGAACTGCGTCATCATCTCCGTCCTGAGCGTGTTGGGCCAACGAGTAGCCTTTGGGCATTCATATATTAGTAGACAGATACCAAGCGACGATGATCGAACTTCATACCCATTGCGAGGACGAGCTGGAGCCATGCCTGTACAGACATTGAGGCCAGTGGCAAGCGTCGACAGTACGTTCGTCCTCGTCATCCACTGCATGACACCAGTGCTAGCAAGCTGCGAGACTGCATGAGACGGGGTAATGAAGTAGATTGTGGTGAGCGGAAAAGACAAGAAGCACTGGCGCGAGGCCACCGGTGGCGGTGGCGGTAACTTCTCTCTTGACCTCGATGTCGTCTAGCTCGCATACACCGTACTTCACGCTACCCAGTACACGCGCCCCTAGGTCTCTCGAGCTTCCGACGTCGACTATGTCTTGCTGGCCGGAACTCTCGCAGTGATGCACCAAGCCCCCCACTCCAACGTTATCTCCCCGTCCCCGAACCTGCTCTTCACCTCCTCCACCAACGCCGCTTGGTAGTGCGGTCGCACCCTCTCCTTCTCCTCCTCACTCCACGCCATCCCAATTACGTTCATCTCGCCAAATATCTTGAGATACTCCTCGGCATTCTGCGCCTTCGACACGGTCTTCCGCAACACGCTCTGCACGTCCTCAAACCCGACCTTCCGCATCTCCTCCTCGATCCACGGCACGTCCGTCCAGTCGTCGCTCCCTTTGAGGTCTCCCTGGACGTCCCTACTGAACTCTTCAAATGGCGGCACGCGCGGGGCCCCGGGGATGCGCGCGACCGCCGCGGCGGCGATGGGATACCACCCGACTCTCTCAAACCTCGTCATCGCGGTGATACCCTTGGGACGGAGGACGCGGAAGGACTCTTTGAGGAACGAGCGCGGCTCGGCGAACCCGGGGAAGGCGAAGTTCGTGATAACGTGCGTGAAGTGATTGGAAGGTAAGTCCATCCTCTGTTCAAGTCGTCAGCACCTCCTCCTCCGAATACAATCCTCCCGTCGACTCGGAGTCGAGCTCAAGATGCGGACGTACCCATGCATCGACGACCCTTGCGCTCGCGCCCGCCCACCCGCTCTCCTCGATGCGCTCCTGCACGCTCTTCACCATCTCCGGCGACAAGTCCCCGCACATGACCTGCAGCTTCGCCTTCGCCGCGGGCGAAAGTGTCTCGTAGAGGTTGAGCGTGACGACGGCCGTGCCGCATGCGTTGTCGAGGATGACGAGCTCCGAGCTTCCGTCGGCGCGGTCGAGGCCGCACTGCTGGATGAGGTACTGCGCGAACGGGCTGGTGAGGGCCTCAGCTTTGTTCCTGTACTTCTTCACGCCTTCGGGGTCTTCGTAATTCATCGCTGCTGGTGTCTTCGTGGGTGTGATCGTGCGGGGACGGTTCACGCTGTCGCTGGGCAGTCGTCCCTTATATGTATCGCGACGCGGCGCGGACATACACTCTCATCAGACTGTGAGTCCACATAACATCATCTTGATAACAATGATTTGCAGTCCAGCGTGGAGGCTGTCCAGCTGGCCGCTGCGCGAGTGATCTCCTGTCAACATCGGCGAGAAACGATCACCTGAACGTCGTTCAACACGAGCGCGCCGCTTGTTATCTGAGGAACGTGGTACCCGCATGCCGCAGTCAACGACCGCCCGACGGTATCCTCTCCTTCTCCCATTGAACCGGGGTCGTGTAAACGGTCTCATGAGTCATGCTAGACCGGTACCCTAGATACCCCACGCTCAGATGGAGCTCTCTGAGCCGTGGACGACTGCGAGGATCAAGGCATCTCTGACTGCGGCAGCGTCAGGGCGTCCGTGTAGTGCGGGATTCAAGCACCGGATCGGCCTTGAAGTCAACGAGTAACGGCGGAGTGCGGGAGGTGCAGTACATACCACACTCTTCATGCCGGCTTTTTACTTCGAATGAGGTAGCCACGTCGTTGCATTGAATGGTGAGTACAGCCGTGGTTGACTTACTTGGGTTCCGACTCGAGTTCGCGTCCACTGCGCGATATGATATTATAGTGCTGTGAATGCACCCGAATACACGACCTTGATCGTGAACAAGCAGTAGCGTGTCAGCGATCACCGAGGAAGATCTCGAGGTCGAGGAAATGCAGAGAGGCCTAGTGTACCATGAGAGAAATCGCGAGCCTCTTGACAGATGGGGTTTACGCGCACGAGCCCAAGACTCGAAGGCCGGCCCACCACCAGTGTTCAGCTCGGTCCATTCCGCTCGTCCTCGCGAATCCGTCTCCATGGTCGATCCTCTCGAGATCCAGAGTCACAGAAGCGAGCCTCAGGACCCGACCTCCGCTGGGTCTCCGGGGCTCCGCGCCGTATAGCCTACAACCTCGAAGACAGATTCACCCGAGCGTCCTCGCCGGATGCAGTTCTCGTCCGGGTCGTCGGAGTGCGGAAAGGGAATGTTCCAGGTGTCGATCGCAAGGCCACAGTCTCGGGCAGCGGGAATTAGCAGGAGCGGGACGAGACGCAGCAACGTCGTCCGGCTCCGAACGTCGGGGTTCTGCAGGAAGACAGTCCTACGAAGGCGTCCCGGAAGTCAACTACGGTCCTGATCTCCAAGTCCTGGCCGTGCAGCTTGATGTACTTTAGTCGCGGCCATGCGGGGAACGTGTGCGCGTCGATGTGACTTGTCGACCGTCCACGAATCTCGAGCTCGGAGGGTGCGGGTATGAACAGGAGGAAGAGCCCTGCTAATAGATCGATCGGCGGGTGCGTGCAGTGGACTCCGAGTCAGAGAACGTGAAGTATCGCGCGAGACGGGACCCTGTAGGTCAATGTTTACAGGACGAGCGGGGTCGATGGCGACCTGTTGGTCCAGGCGATGTGGAGCCCTTGCAGCTGGCCATAAGATGAGACGGCGACGAGTGGAGGAGCGAGTCGTGACTCGTTGATGAAGATGTTCAGCTTCTGGCGGAGCGGAGCGGCTGCCTTTAGTGCGTACCATTCGGTCCAAGGTGTATAGGCTCGGGTTGATGAGAGAACACCCAGCGATTGTCTCTGTATAGCTCTGCGTAGTAGTTGGAAATGTTGCCATGCGTCATCCGAATCGCAGAGGGACAACTAGACCGGCTTCAGCGTAGTAAGGAATAGTCGAGAGTCGAGAGAGCAGCCAGCCAGGGCGTGATCGGGATAGTCGAAAGAGTACAGATGTGGCACCAGAATACTGCGCAAGCTTGGGTCAAGCGAGCCGACAACCATGCGAGTCGGCGAGGCACTTGAGCTGTAGGTCACGTTAGCTATTGCTGTCATTCATAGAGGAAGGTAAATTATCAGGCTCACCTTGTCTCTTGTTAGCCTACGACTGTCGGGCAGCAACAGAGAACGAGCTCGAGATGGTCACTCGTACTATACGACTTTGGGGCGATTGGCCCCTTTCTGTTGGCTCAGGACTTTGTGAGTATAGCCCAGCAGCCACTACCTAACCCTAAACTCAGTAGCTTTTCGCAGCTGTGGTCGGAACGAAAATTGATGAGAAGTTCAGACTCTGTGGTTCATGACGAGGGCGCCTCGAGGGACACGCCGGGTTTAAGCGGCCCGGCTGCCGTAGCTGGCGCCTCCCTGTACGTTCATCGGTTCTGAGCGTCTGATGCTCGTCGCACCGACCACCATCATGTTGCGAAACGGTGAGTGAAAGAGCTGGTTTCGCTCAGGTCGACGAAGGCATTTACAATCCGAATTCTACAGCGTCTAGACGCATCTATCTGAGCGGTATGACCCCCGATCTACCGCTCCAACTCATTGCTCGTCGCGCCCGGAGTCAAGTTCAACGTTGGCTTTCGAGTCAGCCGTCTCGCGGGCTCCAACTCGGATTGCGTCGTATTGGTCACGTTTACAACAACGAATTGCCGCTCAGTCGAGGTTTACCTCGTATGTTTGTATCTCTAGCCGCGGCCGCACTGGGCGGGCCCGCGCCTCCCGACTCGGAGACTCCGAGCAAACCCGAACGTGGGCGGCCGCTTAGCGGCTCCTCTACCGTTATCGGCACCCTGGACCTATGAAGCTCACCTCAAAAGATTATCTTGCGTCCGTGTCTTGGGCCACCAGAGGCTCCAGTGCTTCAAATTACCACCCCGACGTCAATCAGTATCATGATGGCCGCCCGCGAGTGTCCCTGGTGCAGCCTCCTTCACAACGGGACCCAGACCATCCTCAAAGCAATATCGGCGGCTTCCTGTACTGCCATCAACCTCCTCGTGCTCCACCCCTTGCAGGGGAGCTTCGGTTTCTTCTCACCGCCTCCCGCGATCCTGCTAGCTTTTCTTCCGGGGTCGATATGACGAATAAACGCGAAGTTCGCTGGTGCATTCCCCTTCCCGCTATTGCCGGAAATCAGACGTTTGCCTCCGTCAGACACATCCTCACCGCCGTCGATGCCACTGTCCCTCAGCAATTAATGGATCTCGCACGTAAACACTATCACAGATTTCACTTTGGCAATCTGCTGGGCACGCGATACCTGCATGCGTTCGGTCAACCGTTCGACCTACCTCTGGACAGAGTCAACAATGCGTTTCCAGTTGTTGGCAAGGACCGTGTAGCATATGCGAAGCTCAAGAATATCTTATCTTTTCACACTGGGAGTCCGCGCCCCGGAGACTCGGAGCCCCTCGAGCGCCACTTCCCCGTATCAGGTCAGCCTGTCACGTACTTTACACCTACAGTCCGCCGAGCGCGCTGACATTCCGCTCTCAACAGGGACAGTTATATGTTGCTTTGAACCGTCTTCGCTTCAGGAGCACTCCGGAAAGCGCGTCGTAGTCCTGCGCGTGCTGCGCTCCCTCGAGTGGGATCCCATACGGCCCAATGCATCATACACTGGACCCCCGATCCCTCCCGAACTCTACCCGCAAGCAGGTCAGCTCTTGATGACGTTCCGTTACCGGAAGCCGCGGGTATGGGCAGCGAATGTGGACCGTTCAGGATGGAAGCGGTCGAACACTGCTGCTCCGTTCGCCATTCTCTTCAAGAATGCACTCGAATACGGCTCCTCGGCCTGACGGGGTACCACGCCCGAGTCCACACCGGCCACCATCCTACACCCTGATACAGTCGCTGTGTACTCGGGTACCTCCCCGGAATACCCACCTACCACGTGCCATGCAACAATGACAAGTCCGATCCCTACCGCCGTTCTTTCATATCCTTGTCACATCTCGATTCTCGACTCTCTGCTCTCCTCGGCTCGACCTCTGCGAATTCCTGACGTCACCGTGGTTCTGGCAACACACGGTCTTCCAACGTCCCATGCGCGGGTACGACGAGCAATCGCGCTGTTATCACGCGTATCCCGCGGAGTAGCGAGGCTCGAGCTCTTCGTAGCCAGCTCAGCTTCTCCAATTCGAGCAGCTCATCAGTCACGACGGCGAGCTTCTCCCGCGTGCATATACCGCGTCAACAGTAGGCTCCGGACTGAAGCTCGACGTCGAGCTCGGACTCCCACTCGAATCGACTTC
Organism: Lentinus brumalis; assembly: GCA_001792895.1. NCBI lineage: Eukaryota > Fungi > Basidiomycota > Agaricomycetes > Polyporales > Polyporaceae > Lentinus > Lentinus brumalis. Next base: position 2,177,757 of record MARA01000006.1, on the reverse strand, counting down.
ACTTCTTCAGGCTCTTCCCGCCGGTACTCGAGCTCACCATCGTTCCTCACTGGGAATTCGCTCGCGGACGATGTTGATACCGACTCGGATGTCGCAGATCCGCAGCCAGCCGCTCCTCAGAATAGCGGACGTGCTCGCTGACCCCCTAGGGCTGCACGTCTCGCTCACACGGAGCAAGCACTCTTTGCTCCTGCAGCTGGTCGCGGAATTGTTGGCGGCTCGCTGAATGGCGAATTTCGGAGGAAACATGGACGAACACAGCACGAGCGCTCTCCTCGAGGAGGGCATGTCGAACTCCGGGGCGCCGATGACAACGAATACGAGGACCTGCACTCGGGCCTAGTGTCCGATGAGCACACAGATCATGGGTCACGGTGCTCGTTGAGGAGATTGTCGTGCGCACGACCGTCACCAAGTTGGCATCGCCCTCTGCCGAGGCCCGAACTGGAAGTGAGCGTTATCGCTGTCAGGGGTGGGGCGCAGATCCGATACGGGGAAGGATGGGCTGTATAGCGCCTCGTCCTCGGAGGTGCTCACGGAGTATCTGAGGGCAAAACGGAGAAGCATGGGTGGCAGTCAAGAAGGTTGCTCGGGCGGAGGACATCGTGGTGGCGGCGCTGAGGGAGGGCTTGTGACTGACGGGGCGTGAAGATCATACGGGGAGAGGCTTGACAGGAGGCGGAGTGGACAGGGAACCATTGCATGGAATTCTGTTGATGCCGGGCGCGTGAGTGCCGCCGTGACGTTTCCATCTTCTGGTGCTGTATGGCACTGACTCCGGCACAAAAAAGGCAAGAAACTTGAACACTGCGTCGCACCGGTCCAAGCTCTTTAGCAGTTGTCGTTGTCACCCACAAAACTCGCGCCCAGGACCGAGTCCATCGGTATGATTGCCGCTTTCTGCACCTACGAATAATATATCGAGCGAGGTTGAGGCCTTGGGCTTGAGGGCTGTGATGGGAATGCGAATACTTGGGTATCTCGTGGGAGAACACCGCTGATATCTTTCTGAGGGAGGCGCCTCGGTGATAGTAGTATCCCACGAGGCAACACATATCGACACGTCACCCTCGGACTCCTCGACACTTCCCCCTACCTTCCTGACTGAAACCCGCTACCGGTGAGATCTAACCAGCTCAAGATGGCGGCGTACTGCTGACGTTGCTACATGTTTCAGGTGTTGCCTCACACTCATGCGTCTCATCGTCACCGAGACCGGCCAGTTCGTCGAGATAAACGACCCTGCCAAACATGTATACGCCATCCTCTCGCATACTTGGGATCCTGAGGGCGAACAGTCATATCGGGAGGTCAGAGAGACACAGCGCTCTGTGGGGATGGAGATCCTCCCGGAGTCCGCGCTCGACGCGAACTTCTATGCGGATACTGTTCCTACATCCGCATCTCCATTCGAACCTCGGGATGTCGATTTCATCCCAGCAACGTCACTCGATGCGGCGGCCCAACTTTTTATGCTACAGTTCGAGCTCCAGTGCGCACAGCTTGGATTAGACGTGGAGGCTGTCACCAGACCCCCCGTTTCCCTGAGCGCTGCGAGCATCGAGTCCTCCTCGCAACTGCCGAGTCGGTCCATCCTAGTCCATCCCAGCATAGCCCCGAAGATCAAGCGGGCGTGCGCCGTCGCCCGTCAGTATGGATATCGCCTCTTGTGGATTGACTCGTGCTGTATCGAGAAGGAGAGCAGCGCCGAACTCTCGGAGGCGATCAACTCGATGTTCAACTGGTACCATCGTGCATCCGTATGTTTTGCATTCACTCCCGATTTTCCCTCCGACCTCCTCGAATGTCCTTTGATCAAAGTGGGTGTCATAAAGACTTTCCGCGCCAGATGCAGGTGGTTCAGGCGAGGTTGGACCTTGCAAGAGTTGGTCGCCCCGCGGGAGGTTGTCTTCTTGGACATGGATTGGCACTTCCTGGGCACCAAGTCGGGATTGGCGAACATACTCTCTGTGGTCACGGGTATCGACATTGAAGTCCTCACGCACGAGAAAGATCTACACGAAGTGAGCATTGCGGATCGGATGAGGTGGGCGTCAGGCCGGGAGACTACGAGGGTAGAGGACCGGGCGTATTCGTTGTTTGGGATCTTCAACATCAACTTACCTATCATCTACGGGGAAGGAGACCGTGCATTCCTCCGACTGCAGAAGGAGATGTTGCAGGTCATACCTGATCAAAGCCTCTTCATCTGGAATCCGCGTGACATGCCCACAATGTCCTTCCTGCCGAACGCGCCGCTGAGATTCCATATGCTTAGAGACGCAGACATAAGCGGCCTTCTAGCAGGGTCTCCAGAACTATTCGCGGAGCGTTTGGATTTGGAAGTGGGGCGTCGTTCTTACAATCCTCCCGAGCCTCAGCTTCGCTCCTTGTCTTCACGGGACCTGGCGTCTCGTCTCGGGAGACCCTACTCACCTCACCCTTCGTACACCATCACTCCCAATGGCGTTCACACTCGCCTCCCTCTCATCCGGATCACCGACGTTTTCGCCGACATCTGCGTAAACTACCAAAACTGGGGAGAGGTATATCTGGTTGTGTTGGCTTGCGAGTTGATCGATCTCCCAGGCTCTCTGGTGGCCATGCCCTGTCACACTCTGCGTGATGCGGACGAGGATAACTGGGACTCGGATCCTGAGGAGTATGTGTGGGGCGCCTCGTCATCGTCGTCGTCGTCGTCGTCGTCGGAGGCCAGCGCAGCGCGAGACCAGTCCGACGCCACGCACTCGGACCACCCGCATCACCCGGAGCCTGACGGTACCACGCCGGTGTCTCTCCACAAGTTCAGACTCTCCGTACGCACTGATGATTCGGTGCAAAGTTCTTGGTCGGAACCATCATCGTTCGTTATCCTGACGCCGGAGCTCCTCCAGCGGATTCGTGACGCACCGGAGCTATCCAGTGAGAGGCAGATTTCCATGTCCCTCACCCGGCGTTCCGACCTAAAGGAGCGTTCCGACCTGCACACCAACTTACCCCTATATTGGCCCTACGACCTGCCACTACAGAACAGGCGTATCCTGGAGATGTCAGGATATGTCGTCAACATAACTCCCCACATCGGCACTGAGACCCGGGAGTGGGATGGATGCTATCACGACATCGACTACTACGTCGTCCTCGTAACTGTATCCAGAGATTGGTTCTACATCCAGGTCAGGATCACTATCACGGACGCACGTTGTGGGGAATACGACCTGAAGGTGGACGTCGGAAAGAATCTGTCTGGCGACCCGTGCTCCTCGTCATCGTCGTCGAAAGAGGAGCTGCTGGCCTCTTTCAAGGGTGAAAATCCTCGCTCGAGTACTTCCACGTGGTGGGACAGGCCCACAATTCCGCTCAAGATTGTGCGAGAGGTCCCTATGTACAACCACTGGCGCGACCCCGTGACCCTACGAATTCTACTTTCCTATCACTTCCAGCTTCGTGCATGGCATCTTAACCTGGATTTTCTCCATTTCGAGATGCACAGTGTTGATATATGGGATACGACCGACTCGGAAGCTCAAGAATCTGGATTCTTCCGCCCCTCCGACTCGCTCACACTGGAGTGTGACCGAATATGGCCGGAATGGCGTCGGGTATGAACCTGTAAAAAGTAGAGTCCTGCGTCAATAGTCATGCGAGGCCTGGGTGGGCAGTGCGCTGAATGCCCGGCCGTAATAGACATGTCGTGGACATGCGCGGACTCGATGCGATCAAGGGACCGCCGGCAGCTTCGAGGACTCAGCGAAGGATGCCCTCGGAGTCGCAAGAAGAGCGATGGTACACCTCGCTATGACCATACTGCACCTCTGAAACGGGCGACACGACATTGGCGTTCATCCCACATCTCGATGAGCGGCCGCACGTCCGGGTGGCAGCCGAACCGTACCGTAGCCGAACCGTACCAGTAAAGACACAGTGCAATCAAGATTCCGCAGACGGGGCGAGCGAGAGTTGATGAGATGGACGACTCGAGACAGGCTCTTCTCGACGCAGCTCTCGAGGCCGTTCGCTGCCGCTGTCAAACGACAAAGCGGGCGTCGCGTCGGCCTCATGAATGCACTCTCGATCGGAGACTGCTGCGTGCGTGCTCGAGACCCGGACCGAATCACAGACGTCCCGGACGCCGTCCGCGGGCCAAGGCGATCGGATGAGACCAGACCAGACGACGATTCTTTCGCCGCACTGGGAGGCGGAGTACTTGAGCGTTGCTGGGAGCTAGGTTTAGGATGACGGCCTAGCCGCGGAGATGTAAGGCGGGTGTTAGGGGAGCGAGATGATCGGTAGCCGGAACGTCGATGCCCATGCGAACATGTCCGTCCGAGTGTGCACTGCGAGTCCGGGAGGTGGCATCTGCCGTGTACAGTATCACAGAGTGCGCGGGCATAGGGACCCTGTCGAGGAGCATGTGGATACTCCTTCCTGCGGACGCACACGGCCGCGGTTTGAACGCACCGAGAACCTGAGGCTGCTACTGGGGCAGCAAGAAAGATGTTTCAGCGAGAGCAGCGTCGTGCTCTACATGCAGGAACTTTAAGTGCTTCAATATCAATCACGGATCGATATTGATGTGCACGTACCGCCGGCAGTTCGTACGAGGTACGTCTGGGGATGGAATTGCACATCACACACGTCTCCGAGTGGACCCTTCGCACGGATTTGTTGTCGCTGGCTTGAGCTTGACGGCTAGGGCCCGATGTCGGTGAGCTTCCAGGGGCCGAGCGGTTCAAGACCTTGACCAGAGACCGCTGTGATTCGCTGGCGGCGTCGCTCTGTCTGGTGTCCAGCCCGAGAGCACTGGCCGTGCGCGTGCCAAAAGCACTGGAGGAAGCGGCAGCCGGTGAGCGGCGACTCTGTGCCATGCCTACTGTCGGTGGACGTTTGGGTATACGCTGCGCCGTGCGTCAGACGAACGGGTCGCCAGGTGATGTCCTTGGACGGCTTCGGTTCGATGACGGACACGGACAAGTCGTCGTCTCCCTTCTTGCGTGCCGAATCGGTATCGTGTCTAGTACACTGGAGTGCAGAGAGAGGGCGCGGGCGTGGTCGTCCGGATGTCAGAGGAGGACAGGGTAGACAGGAATGACAGCCATGTGTGAGCGCATCATGTATGGATGGGCGACTCGCGTTCGCAGCTCTCGAAGGCCGCGTCTCGGCTTCGTCTCGAGATGACACTTCGGCGCACCGCAAGCAGATCCACGCAGAAGTCTAGTCGATCATGGTTTCTCCAGGTCCGAACGCGACACGCTGGGACCAGGGAGACGGACCAGAGGAGACGGCACGGGACGCAGCGGGCCAGAGTGCCAGGTCCTGCGCATGCGGGAAATCCATAACCTTCCAGTCGTCCGAGACGAAGAGCGCGCCAAGTGTTGCACGTTCAGAGCCTTCAAGCTGCAGCTCTATGTTCGTCAGTTATATGCGTCCACCAACTGTGCTCTCGTAGAAAAAGAATGCGCGGCACGTCGTCGGGCGGGCCCAGCACTCCCGGTGGGTGCGTGTAAGGCCGGACGGGCGCGATGTAGCGCAGACAGTGACACTCGCAGGAAGGGATGCACGGCGGCGTGCCACACCGCAAAACGACGCATGCCGCAGCAGCTACCGCTACATGCGAATGTGAGTTCATCTGTCCGAGAGGAACGAGAACGCCTGCGTCATTCACTTGCCGTGGTAGACAGAAGTCAGGGGTGAGCTCGCTGTCGCTCTTGTCCTGTTTACGAGGCGAGTGGCTCCAGGCTCCACCAGACATGCACGGGCTGTGGCTGTCGCTGCGTCCGCGCTCGCGCTCGCTCGAGGGGATGTCGGCGCTTGCCAGCTGTAGCGGAGGACGTGGTGGTGGCGATATCTGGCTGCGATGCTCGTGCGGGACGGTCGGAGAACGTGGGGTCGAAGGTGGACGGCCCCGCGGCTAGAAGATCGACACGACGAGAGCGTAAGTATTTGACGCACCGGGCGACTGTTCGCAGGTCCATGCAGCGACATGATGGCGGCCTCGGAGGCGGGTTGAATGACGTCCATACTTATCGGTTGATGATGGGACTCATAGGCACCCACCGTGCTCAGAGCCTCTTGTCGTCTTGCACGGCTCGTCACTGCCAGCTGGGCGCGCCGTGCAGTAACCGCGAACGATGCTGTTGCACGCGTCCTCTTGCGCGCCATGTTCGAGGAGCGAGGAAGGGACTTACTGTACTCCTGCTGCGTGCCGCAGAGGACGGCCGCCCGCCGCCGCAGATAACAGCGCGGGCCGCGTCGTGTCGTGTAGACTCTTGAGCCTTCGCGCACACGTGACCGTGTCTGCATGGGGCCTGGGAGTCGGACGGCGGCCGTGCGCGGTGCGGAGCTCCGTCGCGAGCAGAGGGTTTTCCAGGATGTTCCAGTGTTGTGTTTCTTATCGTGGCGAGGATCAGGACGCAAAACGGCGTGCGCTCTGGAAGGTAAGCTCGTGTTGCTGGGGAGACGACTACGGGATACATGCGATACTCATACACTGCGTTTGGGCTTCCGTTGCGTTCATTCGAGAGGACGTGGGGAATTACTGGGGCTTGAAGGAGCCGGGGAGGACCTCGATCCAGTACCTACGTGATAAGTGAGCAACGACCGAAGAGAGACACACACACGAAGCGAGACGCACCCATCGGGGTCGAGGATGAAGGCGATGTGCTTCATCTTGCCGTCTGTGAGCTTCTTCTGGAACTTGACGCCGAGCTTCTCAAAGCGAGCGCAGGCGGCCTCGACGTCGTCGACGGTGATGGCGATGTGGCCGAAGCCGCGGCCGGGGTCGGAGTTGCCGTTGGCGTAGCCGGCGAAGTTGGGGTCGGACTCGGTGCCGTGGTTGTGGGTGAGCTCGAGGATGCCCTCGCGCTGGAAGCGGTTCTCGGGGGTGGTGGGGGTGCCGTTGTCGAAGGCGAGGAAGTAGAGGGTGAAGGTCTCGAATTTGTTCTCCGCGACGAGGTCCATGCCGAGGATCTGCACGGGTGTGAGTAGGTACCCGGGAGGGCGTAGGAGGGAGGAGGACGGACCTCTGTGTAGAACTTGAGGGACGCCTGAGGGTCCTTGACACGGATCATCGTGTGGTTGAACTGGGCGGAGGTGAGCTTGTGCGTGCCCAGAGAGCCGGGGTGCGCACCTTGAAGCTCGCGGTCTCTGCTGTGCGGGGCATGGCGGGCGGTCTGAAGCTGGCAAACGAGCGAACGCTGGGAGAGACTCGCGGGGGACGGGGGAGATATCTGAGGGATCTGAGCATGGGAGGACGATGACGATCGATGACGCAGCGCGACGGACGCGACCGCGTGACTGCAAACACGGCCAAACATCGCGGTCGCGGTCTGTTGAGCGACCCACGTGGCCCGTCTGGTCTGCGTTCGCTCTCTCCCTCGTCTTTCTCTCCAACCGCCGCGATGTCCCCGCCGTGTCCCTCGCCGACGCCGCCTGTCCGGGCCTCGTCTGTCGCAAATCTGCCGTTCAAGTACCGCCGCAAGAGCTTTTCTGAGGACAACCCTGACTACTACCTCGTCCCGCCCTCCCCGTCTCTCTCCCCTTCGCGCTCTCTCTCGCTGTCCTCTTCGCCTCCGTCCTCGCCCACTACGCTCGCGACCTCTCCTGCAGGCCCCTCGCACCTGGACACCGCTGCGATTCACCCGCCGTCCAGTCCGACCCGCCCGTCCGCCTTCCACGGCTACGGCTATGCGTACAGCTATGCTCCCGCCCATGACTATGATCAACACCACTACAAACTCCCGCACACCCGCCCGTACGCTATCATCCCACTACCAGCGGTATCTGCCCGCTCCAACGTCTCCGCCGCTTCGCCTGCGACCTCTGACGGCTTCCGCCCCGTCTTCCCCTCGCGACGCACCCCCATCGTACGTCCCTCTCATCCTTTCTTGGCGTGCACATACGCGTGCGCGCGCACATCAGCCTCCGGTCTGGGTTGCTCCCGGGCTGCAGGCTGCTATCGCCCCCCAGTCCGTCTCCTCCGCCGCCTCGTGCCCGTCCTCTATCCGGATATCGGATCGGATCAGCCCATGACCAGCCCCCGCGCCGACGCACACAGTTCTGCGTCCCATAAAGTTCCCGCGTCACAGCAGAGTTCTACAAGACGCCGAGCGCGTCTTGTGCGAGCGGCCTGCGTTGATGCAGTCTCGCACTCATCAGATTCACGGCATCTGTTCCAGGTTGGACTCGGCATACATATCTGCCCGTCGTTATAACCCCCTTGATGCGCTGTCCGATCCCCTTTCCCCTCCCCTCGCTCTGACTAGTCGCGATACTGATCCCGCGCATGTTCCTCTCCCTCCATCCAGATGACGAAGACGACGACATCGAAGACTACGCATTCGGCTTCGACTTCGACGATCTTCTTGCCGGATCCTCGCCCTCACGCCGCATCTCCTTCAACACCTCGGACGAGCGCGACAAGCCCTTCGTCCGTCCCCCGCCCAAGCTCAAGCCTCTCGTCGCATCGACGTCGACTTCGACAGCGTCCTCGCCTGAACCGCTGCACCCGCCCATCGATGGACGCGCAGTCACGCGCCCTCGCGCGGCAGAACTTCGCGCGAGAGATATTCAGGGCGAGAGCGAGCGCACCCGTGCCTCGGCGCCACTAGTCCCGTCGCCTCCGAGTGCCACTCCGATCTGCGCACGGAGCCGGACCCGGACACGTTCGCCCGCTGTGTCTGCTCCCGCGTCGCCGGAGCATGCTGACGCGGACGCGGACGCGGACGACGTGCTGCCGCCGTCTTCGCCGATCGCGTCGTCCCCTCTCTCTTCGCCCACGCGTGCGTCTGAGCGCGAGCGCGAGAGCGAATCTCTGCCGCCCTCGTCGCCGATTCCCATACCCACCCCGCAGACCCCACCCCGGCAAGCAGACGAAGACGTGGAGATGGACATGGAGGAGCTGTTCGCGTCGCCGCCGTCCCCGACGCTGGACGCGTTGCGCATCACGTCGAGGATCGCTCTGCGTGCGCTGATGAACCCTGCGCCTGATCTCGTCCTCCCGCATGCCGCTGAGTGCGTACCGGCTGCAGCTGCACCAGAGCGTTTACGTCCACCTGTGGTAAGTGCTGCAGCTGAAGAAGAAGTTTCCGTTGCGGAAGAGGATGTGTCGGTTGTGGAAGAGAAGATGGATGTCGAGGTTGAGGTGGAGGTGGAGGACAGGATTGACGGGACGGGGACGTCACGCCTCTGGTGCTCGGTGAGGCTGAGCAGCCCGTCGAGGTGGCCGAGGTGGACGTCCTCGAGATCGTGGAGGAGCAGGATGTTCAGGTGCGTTGTGCGTTGGTCCGAGCTTGTGCGGTGTGCTCACGTTGTCGATGGGCTGTAGATCCTCGGGCCTGCAGAAGAGGTCGCGGAGAGCCTCGCGGAGCCAATCGCGGAAGTTGCAGTCCAGGTGCGTGGTGCATGTATGGTAGTTCGTACGCAGTGCTCACGCTGGCGATGCAGATCCCCGAACCCATGGCTCTGCCTGTCTCGCGCGCTTCGTCTGTATGTGGGCAGCCCGCTGAAGAGGCCGTGGAGATGACGGAGCAAGTGGCGAAAGTCCAGGTGCGTTGTGCGTTGGTCATGAGCCTACAGTCGGTGCTCAATCCGTCGTCCGCGTGTAGACCCCCGAACCTACCGTTTGTGTCTCTCGCGCCCCGTCGGTACTACCTTTCCGTGCTCCCTCGGCCCTCCTTTCGCGTGCGCATACACCTGCCGCGACTGGTTCTCGCGCGATGTCCATCTCGGTCTCCCGCGCGCACACGCCTGTGTCCATTTCGGTCTTCCGCGCGCACACGTCTGCGCTCGCCCCCCTCTCCCGTTCGCACGCACCTGCTCTCGTCCCTCTCTCTCGGGCGTACACGCCCCCCTTCGAGCCGATGGAGGAGGTTCCGTCGTCCCCGCTGTCCCCGGCACCGTCTTCGATCGGGGATGCGGACGTCGAGTTTGACGAGGACGACTTCGTGCTCCCTCCGGCAGCGATCGCTGGACCGAGCAATCACAGCAGCCGTTCCGTGTCGCCCGTGCGCATGCCTCCGCGCAAGAAGGCTCGTCTCGATGATGATCATCGCTCGGACGTCCCGCGCCCTCAACCCGCAAAGCTGATGATGAAGTCGAGCACTAGCAGTCTTGCGAAGCCGACGACGAAGGTCAAGAAAGTCAAGCGGTCCCGCACGCCGACGTTTACGGATAGCGAGAGCGAGGCGGACGCGCTGCCTACTGCGAGTTTGAAGCCCAAGAAGAAGACGATGACGCAGGCCGCTCCGATTGTGACGGTGAAGCCCAAGGTCTCTGTTAAGAAACGGCCGCGGACCGTGTTCTCGGACGACGAGAGCGAGGTGGACGCTCGCGCCTCATCCTCGTCCCGCCCTGCACCAGCATCGACATCGGCACCTTCTCACGCGCCTGCTGCCACCATTCCTCCCCCCGCGACGATGAAGCGCAAGGAGAAGGCGGGTGCGGAGCGCAAGCGCGAGAAGCCGAAGAAGGCGCGCGCGCGCGAGAGGGAAGCGGAGTCTGACTTGGACGTCGAGAATACACCTCTGAAGTCCTCTCCTTCTGGAAGCGGGCGGACGAAGGCGCCGGCGCCGGTGAGACCGAAGGCGAAGGCGTCTGCGCCGAAGAGCGCGACGAATATCGCGCGGCCGGGCTTGGTTGCCTCTGCGTCTGCGTCTACGTCTGCGACCGAATCTGCGCCTACGCACGTCAAGTCTCACCTGGAGGAGCACGAACAGGAAGATGATCAGATGACAAAGACGACAGGCAAGCGTCCCCGCGAACCTGAACACGAACCGCGCCCGGCTGCCTCACCCGTCAGAGGGAAAGCCCCCGCGGACGCGTACGATCTGCCCCTCCCTGCCGCCGAGCTCGAAGGGATGCTGATCGAGACGCTGGGGACGGCGCGCGCGTCGTCGATGGCGACGTCGGCGCTGTACAGCGCGGTGATGGCTGCGCAGCCTGCGTTGCGCGAGATGGCGCTGCCTGTGCGGAGGGGTAAGACGCCTGCCGCCGCCGCAGACGAAGACGACATGGAGACGGAGAACGGGAACGGGAATGGGAAGAAGGGACGGGGACGGGGGCGCGGGGCGGAGGCTGCGAGTCGGCGGGCGTGGGTGCCTGCGATTGAGGGTGTGTTGGAGGCTGGGTGGGCGAGGTGTGGGGTGTTTGGGAAGGTTGTGAATCAGGGGACTGTGAGTGTTCTTTTCGTCTATCCGTCGATCTTCGTCGCTTTCCGTTGTCCTTCATTTCCGTCTTCCTTCGTCGATTTCCGTCTTCCTTCGTTGCTTCGCGTCTTACGTCGTTGCTTTCCCTGTCCCTTGTTCACTCCTTCATCCTCGCGCGGACGAACGCTGACCACTTGTGCGCTACAGGACGCGACGGACCACGAGCTTGCGCTGGAGGCGCGGTGGTTCTACGACCCGGACCGGGACGACGACGCGGAGCGGGCGAACGTGATCAGGAGCATGATGCGGCGGCCGGGAAAGCGGAGCGAGACGAAGAAGGCGAAGCATTACTACTGGCGGCCGTTGCCCAAGATCTCGCGGTGGGATGGGGAGGACGAGCTCTGAGCGAGCGCACGAGGTGCGCGGGTGGATGGGGGTTAAGTTATGCTGTTATGTGCGAGTGTCGTGATGTTCGTGTTCGTGCGTGTTTGTTGTTCGTCGTTTTGTACTCGTTTCTGAAGTCTGAAGTATGGATACGTACAGCATCGCTATAGTGTTAGTCGAAGTATCCTCTATGAACGAACGCTCTGTAGGCGATGTAATGATCACATACTCTCAAGTTCCAACCTACTTGCTTCGGAAGCGGCGTGCGATACGTTGCTGCAAACTTCGGATAGAGCTACGTCATACTTATGGGCCTGCTATGACGGGAGCTGGCATACGATTCCTTGCAAAATAGTAGCCCGAGGGAAGTATATACTTAGTCCCCGCGACCACTGGCAGCGGACAGCAGCGTACTTACTATGTATGACGCATACTGATAAGTATTGTGCCGGTGTCGTCTGCTCATCGGTTTCCTCGATGAGACTCGAAGCCAGGTCCGAGACGGCGACGTTCCTTGCCATTGCATGTCAGAAGGGTAATACACATGAGCGGTGGGAGGCTGCCGGAGGTCGAGTCTCGCGGATGACGACCGTCCGGGACGGGCTAGTATAGCGGCGGCGGGACCCTCGCCAACGAAGTTCTACACCGCTCAGCCGCACATGGTAAGTACTGATGTCCTCGAGCATGCGCAGCCGATGGTCCAACGCCTCGCCCGGTGCCAGTGGAACATCTCAGCCGTGCGAGGTGGCTTGTCCATCTGCACTGACGGTGTCTGCGGCGGCGGCCGCCATGAGCAAAGTGCGTAGTGCGACGAGTGAGATGTCGACGCGGGCACCCGGCGTACCTGTGAAGCCGTGCTCCACGCTGACCTGAAGAGGGGAAATGGTCTTGGGCAGAATCGCCTCCGATGTGACGGGTGGCGCCGTGGCAAACCTGGAAGATGTGCTGCATTTTGACGTCCGCTATATGGTCCTGGCCGACAAATGTAAAAGCATGCGCGGCATTGTCGAAAGCTAGATAAAACGGTTGGCCAAACGGATGCAGGTGTCGCATACGCCTCACATCGCCGGACATACTTATATCTGCGACGGTGTTTCCGTGCGAGGTCCATCACTTGCTGAGGGACGGTCTGATCCGCGACGATCAGGAGATTTCGGACGGGCGCGAATGTCTGATAGCCAAGGATGGATTGAAGGGAGATGTACCACGGAACTCCGCGTCTTGTCATGCTGGCTGGGTCGCTTGAGGCGGTGAGACGAAATCGGAGCTCGCCTGCGAGAGGTGGTGCACGAGGAGGTCGATGGTAGTAGAGGAAGCCGCTGATTGTAGAGTACTGTGCGAGCGGTCTGGGTGTGGTTGTGGTGACGACTCGATGTGGTGGAGGTAGATTTGAGCACGATCATCGGGGTACGCCTTGACCCTGAGGAGAGTACCAGGTTGTGTCCATCGAACAGACACGAGATGGTCATCTTGCGTGAGCTTCCTTGGGTCCAAGGTACGAATCTTGTACCCGGAGTCGCTCAGCGCTCGACTAGCTTGATTTACACTCGAGGTCGCTGGAGGAGTGCCACCTGCGGCCATGCCTAGAGATGCGAGAGCGCGTGGTAGACAGGGGACTCGAGGTGTTGCAAGTGTTCTGTAAGGATTAATTCCGAAACATTGCCTTGAAAGGCCAATGTGCAGCTGAAACTTGTGCCGCATCATACATTGATGACTCGCGTACGCCAGCTCCGACGAGCCTCGCATGGCCGTTCGATGGTTCTGCGCGGAGTCTTATGTGATGGTAAAAGCTCTCATGAGCATCATCACAACGTCGAGTGCAGGCGGAGACCACGTACCGTCCGAACGAGGATGGTGGTTCAAGCAGAAGTGATCAGCACTGCGACCGTGAGACTAGTACTGATGGCCAAATTCAGGCGCCGCGGGGGGCGACTCGGACACGCACCTCATCATCAACCACAAAGTTTGAACTTCTCATTGGATCCCATCCCGAGCACAGCTACGAAAAAAACTCGAGCACACTACGTGGTTATACTTGTACTCCCCTCCAACTTCCCGAGTAAACAGATGGCCGGCGATTACCCCAGCATGGTAAAACATGAGCCATTGTCTCGAGCTCGTTCTCTGTTGCTGCCCGCCAGGAGCCTCACAAAAGGCAGGGTACGCCTGTTACTGTGCATTCTTCTATTACTGACAGCACTAGTTAATGTATCTTACAATCTTGCGCAGGACGCACGGCAAACTCGTCCTGCCGCTCGCACTGGACGTCTCAACGCACCCGGGTCGCGCGATGCTCCGAGGTCTCAGAGTTGGAGTCGTCAGCCTGCAGCCGCAAGCGAAGCTCTACCTCCTCCTAGCTACCCGCTCTGTCCGAGCTCGAGAATTGCGCAAGGTCGAAAATTCGCATCGTCGCTCAAACTCTAGACACCCCGCCACTCGCGTGACCGCGGCTTGGGCACCAAAACTCCTGCACCGCCGGAAGATCCGCACGCCAAAGTCGACGATACTGGCGAGCGTTCTCTGGTCTGGCCAGTGTGTCGATACAGGGACCTCGAACGAGTCCGCAAGAGATAATAGAAGTTAGAACGGTAGACGGATGGAAGGGGCTACGTACGAATGGCTACAACATAAGTCGTGGTTCAGTACTAATAGCAGTATCACCCTCAAGTACCCGCAAGTGGTCACGTCGTGCAGCTTCGAATCCAAGGACTTCCAAATGCAGGAGGTATGTACGAAGGTGATAGTCCTCGGAAAGTACGATCCGGAGAGTGACCTCGGGTCCTGAAGTGCCGTGGAAGGGAACACGGACGTCTTGCAAAGCCACGTCTGATCCAGTCTTCTCAACGCGATCTCGTAGAGGGTAGAAAGTAGCAAGCGGCTCAGATCCTCGTTCAGTCGACGAAGAATACGGATCGCCACCGGTCAGATTCCTCCCCGACAGCCACCGTGAGGCGCTCTATCCGCATATGCCGATATAGTACAGTAAGCTTGACCTGGACTGAAAATGCGTCTCTGGATATCTGTACGAAGACGACCGAAGCGCGGCCGGAAGTTGTCCATGGAGGATGATAGATCCGGGAAGTCATGGCTACGACATATCCCGATTTCTCCAGAACACGTCTGTTCTGTAGGTGTGGTCCGCGACGCTCGGGTATGAAGCCAGGTATGTGTGATAGTTTCGGCAACTCGGAGCTTGACGCGCTAGTGAGGGGTATGGAGACTTGACTCACGCGCAATAGCTCCGGTACATTGCGAACTTGCTCGACGAACTCCGGTGCTAGGATGACGAATGGATGATTGCGTCGGCGGATTTGGCCGCGGCCACCTTTGTATAGACGGGACTTGGAGAGAGACTTCCGCGCAGAACCATCTCCCATCTCCTGCACATCGTCCTGCACAGTGCATATCATGGCCACTAGAGAATTTGGCCACTGAGTTGCCTCGCACGCCAACACAGCCAGATATGCCTCCTCAGATTTGCCGCGCTCCTGGTGCACATCGATGAACGGGATGTCTGCGATCCGGATGAGAGGAAGGTCGGTATGGACACCATGGGGAGTGATGGCATACGAGGGATGTAGTTCGGGTATTCCTAGGCGGCCCGCCAGTAACCTTGGAGGTACAGCGCGGATTCTGGATACAACGCGACCTGGTCCGAGGGGTAGATAGCTAAAATAGAGATCGCGAGAAACGTCTGGTCGAAAAAGGTGTGGAGAGTCTGCTAGAAGGTCGCCCTCGTCCGACGCAGTGACCCACGCAGCCTGACGCAACCCGGGCTGCTCTGACGATAGTACCGAGCCCAAGTCGTAGCTTCCAAAGATATCGCGACTCCAGATAAACAAGCTTTGATCAGGTATGGCCTGCAATATCTCTTTCTGCAGCCGGAGGAACGCACGATCTCCCTCGCCGTAGATGATGGGCAAGTTGATCCCGAAGATCCCGAATAAGGAGTATGCCCGGTCCTCCGCCCTCGTGGTCTCCCGGTCCGACGCCCAGCCCATTCGATCCGCGACGCTCACTGCGTCCAAGCGTTTCTGGTGCGTGAGGATTTCGGCTTCGATGCCCGTCACTGCAGCGAGTAAGTACGCCAGCTCCGACTTGGCCCCAACGAATCGCCAATCCTTGCCCAGAAAGACCACCTCCCGTGGGGCGATTAGCTCTTGCAAGGTCCAACCCCGCTTAAACCACCTGCAATCGTCGCGAAGACTCTTGACAACTCTCGCGGCGTCGTCGTAACTAGTGCCGACAAGATCGAGGGGAGGTCGGGGATAAATGCGAAACATACGGTCGCGCAACGGTACCAGCTGAACATTGAGTTGATCGCCTCGGAGAGCTCAGCGCTGCTCTCCTTCTCGATACAGCATGAGTCGATCCACACAAGACGATAGCCGTACGCACGGGCGACGGCGCACGCTCCCTTGATCTTCCAGGATAATCTTGGTTGGTCTAGGATGGATAGTCGAGTCGGCACATGCGAGGAGAGATCGACGCCCGTAGCATTTGGGTGCACGGAGGAAGCGAGCATGATTTTGGTAGAACCGGATGGGTCTAGCGTCGAAGACGTAGGACCAGTGTGCAATGGGCGAGCACGGTGAGAAAGAGCCTTGATTACAGGTGCAACAGAGCGCTGCATCTCCTTTCCCCAGCGTGTAACGGCGGTCCGTACCTTCTCACAGGAGGAGCTGAGAGCGTGGGTTTCGGGGGATGCGGAGCTCGAGGGAAATTCAGATGGAGGAACGATACTACAAACGAAGCTCTCGACAATGTCCTCGTCCAGCACGGATTCTGCACGGAGGGATGTAGATTTCGAGTCAGATGTGCGAATGATACGGGTAAAGAATTCCTCGTCGAGCGCGGATTCCGGAAGGATTGGGATCCCCACAGCGCTCTGTATCTCTCTGACTTCTCGAAATGACTGTTCGGGCTTGTCGGTAACCCAAGTATGCGAGAGAATGGCGTATACATATTGAGCGGGATCGTTGATCTCGACGAACTGCCCGGTGTCGGTGACGATGAGGCGCATGGTGTGGGATGCAGTACCTACAGCGATGTCAGCATCCCGCCAGTACTCCGACCGAGTAAGTAAATCTCACACTGTTGCCGCTCGCGCTCCCAATGTTACCGTCCGCCGGGATAGACAGCTGGAGACTCGAGTGAAGGAAGTAGGAGAGCGAGTCGATGGATCCAAAGTAGGAGAGGCGAGGAGTGTTACGCAGCACCTAAGGTTCACGTATGCCTCGTGTGGCACCCGTTGCAGCGCCGTCCTCTCACGCCATGACAGAAGTATAGAAGCCGTGGGACACGCGATACAGGGCACACTGCCAGACTCGCCAACCATGCCGCGCCTGGCTGTAGGAGCAATGAGTGCCTGCTTCGTGGGAGCGAGACGCAGCCCCTGGAGGTTGGCGCGCATGTCCGCCATGGCTGCGGCTGCGGATCTGCGACATCCGAGTCGGTATCAACATCGTCCGCGAGCGAGTATTCAGTAAGGAACAATAGCGAGCTCGAGTACCTGCGGGGAGAGCCTGAGGAAGTAAAGTCGGTTCGAGTCCCAGTCCGAGCTCGACGTCGAGCTTCAGTCCGCTGGAGCCTACTGTTGACGCGGTATATGCACGCGGGAGGAGCTCGCCGTCGAGACTGATGAACTGCTCGAATGGGAGAAGCTGAACTGGCGGCGAAGAGATCGAGCCTGATTACTCCGCGGGATACGCGTGATAGCAGCGCAGTTGCTCGTCGCATCCGCGCAAGATGTGAGTCGGCCTTTGGAAGACCGGACGTTGCACCAGAACCACACCGACGTGAGGGATTAACCGAGGTCGAGCGGAGAAGAGTCGAGAGTCGAGAATTCGAAATGTGACAAAGATGAGGAAGAACGGCGGTAGGTTGTATGGTACGTGGTAGGAGGATGTTCGGGGGAGGTACCCGAGTACACAGCGACTGTATCAGGGAGTAGGATGGTGGCCGGTGTGGACTCGGGCGTGGTACCCCGTCAGGCCGAGGAGCCGTATTCGAGTGCATTCTCGAAGAGAATGGCGAACGGAGCAGCAGTGTTCGACCGCTTCCATCCTGAACGGTCCACATCCAGTGCCCATACCCGCGGCTTCCGGTAACGGAACGTCATAAAAAGCTGACCTGCTTGCGGGCAGAGTTCGGGAGGGATCGGGGGTCCAGTGTATGTTGGATTGGGCCGTATGGGATCCCACTCGAGGGAGCGCAGCACGCGCAGAACTACGACGCGCTTTCCGGAGTGCTCCTGAAGCGAAGACGGTTCAAAGCAACATATAACTGTCCCTGTTGAGAGCGGAGCGTCAGCTCGCTCGGCGGACAGTAGGGGTAACGTGCGTGACAGGCTGACCTGATACGGGGAAGTGGCGCTCGAGGGGCTCCGAGTCTCCGGGGCGCGGACTCCCAGTGTGAAAAGATAAGATATTCTTGAGCTTCGCATATGCTACACGGTCCTTGCCAACAACTGCAAACACAAGTTTGCCTCTGTCGAGAGGTATGTCGAACGGTTGACCGAACGCATGCAGGTGTCGCGTGCCCATCAGATTGCCAGAGAGGAATTTATGATAGTGTTTACGTGCGAGATCCATCAATTGCTGAGGGACAGTGGCATCGACGGCGGTGAGGATGTGTCTGACTGAGGCAAACGTCTGATTTCCGGCAATAGCGGGAAGGGGAATGCACCAGGGAACTTCGCGTTTATTCGTCATATCGACCCCGGAAGAAAAGCTAGCAGGATCGCGGGAGGCGGTGAGACGAAACCGAAGCTCCCCTGCAAGGGGTGGAGCACGAGGAGGTTGATGGTAGTACAGGAAGCCGCCGATCTTGCTTTGAAGATGGTCTAGATCCCGTTGTGAAGTGGGCTGCACCAGGGACACTCGCGGGCGGCCGTCATGATACTGATTGACGTTGAGGTGGAAATTTGAAGCACTGGAGCCTCTGGTGGCCCAAGACACGGACGCAAGATAATCTTTTGAGGTGAGCTTCATAGGGTCCAGGGTGCCGATAACGGTAGAGGAGCCGCTAAGCGGCCGCCCACGTTCGGGTTTGCTCGGAGTGTCGTCGGGAGGAGCGCCGCCTGCCGCCGCGCCTAGAGATGCGAACATGCGAGGTAGACCTCGACTAAGCGGCGATGCGTTGTCGTGAACGTGACCAATACGACGCAATCCGAGTTGAAGCCCGCGAGACGGCTGACTCGAACACCAGCGCTGAACTTGACTCCAAGCTACAATTTGAAGCGGTAGATCGGGAGGCATACCGCTCAGATAGACGTGACGAGACGCTTCAGAGTTCGACCTGTGAATGTGTTCTGTGTTCGTCAACACAAGACGCGGGGCCAGCCCTTTCACTCACTGTTTCGAACCAAGATGGTGGTTGGATGCGACGCGCAAGTGACGCTCGAAACTGATGAATGTACAGGCGCCGACTACGGCAGCCGGGCCGCTTGACCGTGGAACCTGTCACTGCGAGCGGGTCTGCTCTCCGAGATGTTCTGGCTGCTTATGCATATGGCTGGGACATCGCCATTCGTCACTCACCGTGCGGCTGGTAAGTCCCTGCGGGATACGACTCGAAGAATTCACCATATCCGCCGAGGCCCGACCGTCAACTCAACCGCATCACGTACCGTTCCGAACGAGGATGTTGGTTCCAGGTGACGGGGAACTGTACCGTGCCATACTGCAAGGTGAAACCGGCAGACTAATGAGCAATGAGCAACTGTGCGGCCGTGTATGTAGCTTCATGCATCATGTTAGACTCGACATGGAGCACCGCCTCGTTAATCTCCTGAGCGGTCGTTTGCCGCTCGAGTAGATGCGTCTCGATATTCGTGAGTTGAGAGGACATCATCAGACGTCCGGCATGTCATCTTGCAGCTACGTCAGAGTGTGACACCGCTTAGTGTGCAACGGTCCACAGAGCTCTCTTGGCCTTGGCCGCTGCTTCCAGTGCCAGACTCGAATGAGATTAGAACGAGAGATAACAAGCATTACGACGCACTCACTAGCACTCAATCACCAAATGTCAAACGCAGCGCTCCTCCACCCCTTTCTCCGCCTCTCGACCCTCTCCCGCACCTGCCCCCTTCCACGCGCACCGTCCAGCTCCTCTCTCACCCGCACAGCCCGCTCCACGCCCTCCCTCACTGCGTCCTCCGCGCCCTCCTCCGCCCGCGCAACATCCTCCACCACCTCCCGCGTCTCCTCTAAAGCGCGCACCTTCACGCCCTCCACCCCGTCCTCGAGCACCTCCGAGGCCTCGGCTCCATACGGCCCACCCTTCCCGGGAAGGACCTGCGCCCCGATCCCGACAGCGAGGACACTCTCCTCGGGCTCGGCGGACGGCGAAGCCTGCGTGACCGTCGTGCGCACAACACCCTGCACGGTCGCCCGCGTATGCGTCTCCACAAGCGGATCCGTCTCGTCCGCGTCGTCGTCGGAAGACAGGTCGGAATCTGTCTCTTCGTTATCGCCTTCGTCAGCACTTCCATGGTTCGACATCCCGACCTCCTCGAGGAGCGCATCCCACCAGTCTTCCGCGCCCGCACTGCGTTCGTAAGCACTTGCTCCGTCAGATCCGGCCGCCTTGCTGCGTGCCCTCGTCCGCAGCCGACCTCCGAAGTCCGCTGCGGCCTCCAACGCGCCCCGTATCTGTCCACGCAAGACCCAGCCCACCGCCGTACGCACCAAGGGCCCGGCGAGCGGCTGCACGAGCAGCGAGTTGAGCAGCCAGTGCTTGCTCCGCGTGAGCGAGATGTTCAGCCCCGGGACGTCCACGCGCACGTCTGTCACCTTGAAGAGCGGCTGAGGCTGTATATTCGCGTCCTTCCCGTGGCCGTCGTCCGTCGGAGGGTCCCCCGTGAGGAACGATAGCCAGCTAGAGTCCCGGCGAGAGGACGAAGCGGTGTCGAACTCGAGCTCGACGTCGAAATTCAGGCCGGTGCCTGCCGATGACGCGGGGTGTGAATGCGGAGATGGCTCGCCGACGTCAATGCTGATGAGCCCTTCGTCCTCGTACGACGTGCATGGGAGAGGCATCCCGCAGCATCGCGCGCCCTTGTATAGTACATAGTACGCGACGTCATGAGCGGAGACGCGCATGCCTTCAACGTGTATCCGCGCTCGTGTCCGCGTCCGTGTCTGTGTCCTCGTCCGTGACTCCTGTAGAATAGACTGGTGTGCGTGGTCGGCGGAGTGACTCGTGCCGGCAAAGAGCGTCATGAGAGAGCTCGAACTCCTATGCGGGGTATAACCATCCACGAGGGTATTGTCCACCTCGACCACGACCTCGTTCCAGTTCTCCACCCGTATGCGATCTGGGACCAGCGAAGCCTGCACGCCGAGAGTTTCGCCCCTTGAGCCGCTACGGGGGGCAGTGAGTAGCAGAGCGTCAATCGCAGCCTCGACCGTGCTGTTCACGAATTCGACGCGCGGCATCGGGATCGCACTCGCGGCTCGTAGAATGCGCGGGAGCAGCCACAGCACAAAACCCCTCAGTGCATCCCGCTTAGCCCGTTCTGCGCGATTGCGGGCAATCTCGGGGGCGGTCCACAGCGCGGTCGCAGTCACCCCAGCAAGCGAGGTCGCCAGGTGGGATAGCGCACCGATGAGGTTCTGCGTATTCCGGTCCTTCTGCAAGCCAGTGGCGAACGCATCGAGCTCGCTGATCAGTGTTTGAATGTGATGGACCCACTGCGCATCCGGGTCCGAAAGCGACCGGTCGACGATCCGCCGCGCCTCGTCGTACAGGAACTCGATCCGCACTCGTCCGATCTTCGACGATGCGAAGCTGGGATCGTCAAGTGCGCGGTCGAGCCAGTCGCCTAGAGCAGAGAACCACTCCCGCATCGCAGTCTTGTTCGGACTCTCGGAGAGCGCATCGGCGGGTGCACTCACGATGTCGAGCACGAGAGCTTGGAGAGCCCCGAGGAGGGGGTCGACCGACCGCCCAGATGCGACGCGTTCGAGGAGTACCTTGAGGTCGCTGAGGGCCCGAGCGAGGGACGGGTCGGCCCATACGACTGGCGTGACCTTGAACGTAGGCGCCTCTGCGTCGGACGCGACGGACGCCGCCACACGAACTTTCGCAGCGTACTTGCGCGAGAGGGCGAGAATGGTACGGAGGGCACCTTGGAAGGACGGCTGGCTATGCGCCCGTGCGATGGCCTAAACAGAAGTCGTGAGCCCGTCGTTGCACAGAGTATCAAGTAGCACGCTCACCTCCTGCAAGCGACGGATCACTGCCGCCTTGAGCTCCTCGGGGCTTTGGTGTTGTATATTCGCACGTAACTCGTCGAGCTGCTGGCCGACGATGCCTTCTCCCATGAGCTCTTCGGATACCTTCTCGCCCGCTTCAGCAGCTGTGCTCCTGACATCTGCGATGGTACCTCTGCCCGGACGGACAGTCTCCTCGACCTCTCCCGCGGCCTTCTCCACTGTAGCTGCCACGACTTCCACGCGAGCTGCAACGTCTGCGACCGTCTCGCGCGCGACAAGCAAGACATCGGAAAGGATGAGCCGGAAGGCGGCAGAAGTGGCGAGGATGTAGACAACGGTATACGCGGATCGGAGCAGCGCAGCGGCGTCCTCTACTGCCTCTTCTTGCGCAGGAAGCTCTTGCGCTGCGTGCAGAGTTTTGTCTTGTCCCTTCGTGTTTTGATAAGAACGAAGACTGCTTACCGATCGCGTTGATGTCGAGGTTGCCCGGGTGTGTAGCCTCGACGGCCACATCTGCGCGCACAGGCGTAGATGTTATGTGTCGCAGTTGGTATACCAGATCCTGGACCCTGTTGTCATCTTGCAGTGCAGTGTAAGGAGACGTCCCATGTCACCAGCAGAGAGAGAACGTTCAAACGACTGGGAATCATCTCCATGGATCGCCCCGGCGAGGAGTCGGTCACATGATGATCATGGTGACCGGATGGGTGGAAAGCGTAACCGTGCGCGCTGTCCACCCTCCGCCCACTGTCAAGACACTTGTCCGCCCTCGCGTTGACTACTGTCCGCTACTCTGCCATGAACGTATATCTCCTTCAGCTCAAGCACTAGTGCTCACCACGCACACCGAGCTGGTCACCTGGAACAAGCTCGTCTTGAACGAGCTCGTGCAGTGAATATTTACAGGCGGATGCATATCGTCCAACCACCCCGGGACGACACGCCACCGCGCCAGGCGGTCAAGGAGTCGGAAGGCGTGCAGCGTCGGCGAGGGGGGAAGCATGACAGTGGCGTGAACTCTCGCCAAAGCTCTCGTGGTTCGCAAACTCTGCCTAAAGACGACTCACCGTTCTTCTCCATTCCGAATTCCAATAAAGCTTGCAAAGCATTCCTCATGCTGCCCAGAACCTCCTTGCCAGCCTCGTTGAGTTCCTCTTCCTCCGCCTCTCCGGGTGGACGCCCCTCTGCTTCACCCGAGTGCATGTGGAGCACGTCCGATGCCAGCGCGTGTCTTAAGGCCCGGTTGACCTGGTCCTGCGACGGCAGCTTGCCAGCGTGAAGCGCGGCCACGAGATCTGCAAGCTTGTCCAGATGGTTTTTCGGATGGGGAAGCGGGTTGTCGGTATATGATGGCACGCGTCGGTCGTGCGACAAGAGAGGATCGTGATCGTGGTCGTCGGCGGTGTCATCTCGGCAGCATGAAAAGCAAAGACCCATGGTACTAGCTCAAGCTCTCGAGGGTCTGCGTCTGCAAATTCGTCCGCGAGCGAGGAGAGCAAAGTACTAGGTGGTGGTTGAGAAGGAAGAGATATACCGCGAGTGCCATGGTAGTCGACGTTTTAGGCAGAGAGCCGTGCTTGGACAGTGGACACTTGCAGCAACTGATGACGTCGAATGTAGTTGGCGCTTGCGGACACGGTCACATGCTCGACGCGTCGCGCTCTGCCATGGATGGCCCATGACCGTGGTTTCAGCGTGTACATGATACGTACGGTACACGACTACATCTCCGCCGTCCACGGTGCGCCTTGTCATCAGTGGTCAGAAGCTCGGACTCATAGAAGCTCAGGCGGTGTGACTCAACTATCACTGGGTCCGATCGGACCCGGAGGAATATATTGCATCGGATACTTAAGTTCACAGCTCACTATCGTCTATCTGAAGCTTCTCTCTCTGCCTTGAACTGCAGTTTCAACATGGATTCTGAACTAGACGTGTCAGTTCTGCCCGACTTCGTCCTCATCGCCCCTCCCCCACGCACCAATCCTCGCACGAAAGTGACCCTGCCCTCTCTGTGCGCGGCATGGCGTCTCGAACTCGCAGATCTCCCGGAGGCAGTCTCATCCCGCTTTACGGTGAAGGAGGCACAATTAGACCCCGCAGCCCTTGCACAAGAGTTGGGGATGTTCGAGTGTCTCGTCTCTCCAGCAAACTCCTTCGGTATCATGGACGGAGGGTGAGCATGATATCACTTCTGTCGTGGAGACGAACTTGATTTGACATCGTTCGCGCCCTCCTAGGTATGACATGGCCCTGTCCATAGCATTCACGGTCGATAAGAACATCTGGGCACTCACCAACACCGTCCAAGACGTCCTCCAGCGCAAACACCGCGGCTACCTCCCGCCCACCTCCTGCACCCTCGTCCCTCTTACGCCCGAGCTCACAGCCTCGAACCCGCTCGGCTGCACCGTTCTCGCCGTTGTTCCTACCATGCGCACCCCGAGAACGTCAGCTGGCACCTCGACCTCGTCTACGACAGTATGTGGAACCTCCTCACCGCGCTCTGGCGGTGGAATGAGGGCGAGCGGCCGGAGGGCGCCGAGCCGATCAAGAAGGTCCTCATGACGGGCCTCGCAACGGGCTACGGGGAAATCTCGTTCGAGAAGTGCGCGAAGCAGATGTCATTGGCCGCGCGTAACTTTGCGAGAGGTTGGGGAGATCACCCAAGGTGGAATGACCTTTCGAAGCCGGTGCACGAGATGAATAGCACCAGGTCCGGCTGAAGGCTGTCCCCGCGCTCAAGAGGAAGAATCAAAACCTTGCAGCTCCCGTTCCATAAGCGTGTAGAGTACCTGACAACAAGACCGAAATTGCGCTGCCCTTCGCATCCTCTCTGATAGCCACAGCACGGACGAACAATATCTTGTTAAGCCACCTGGTCGGAGTTTCGCCAGGACCGCTCGTCTAGCGATCAAGGGGATGGCGTACCAGTGCCGGTCGAGTACTGAGAACTGCGAGTTCGTGCGCCCGCTTTTGCCTCCGTGTCCGGAACCTTTCGACAAGTCAGCCAGAACGAACCAGCAGTCATGATGGAATGTACCAATTGTGGATGAACTCCGTGCCCACGCCCAATTCCTCAGCAAGCTGGATACGCTGCCTTTTGCCCGGCGTCCCGTGTTTTACGAAGTAGGTTTCAAGAGTGGCCTTCTGAGCGTCGCTAATCCGTGTGAGTGGCTTGGCACAATTCCGACGGCCGTTCTCTGCATGATCTCTCTGTCGCTTTGTTTGGAACCTAGAGAACGCAACATTCAGGGGAGTCAAAGTCAGAGAGCTTCAGAAATGCAAGGGGGCTTACCATACACCAATTTCTTCTGTCAGCATTCCCGTACTCTCAGAAAGTTCAACACGTTCCTTGTACGAGGGCGATTTGTTTCGATCGCGATAGAATTTACCAAGTATCATCTCGGCATCTGTCCCTGGGTCCTCGTGAGTAACGGAAGGCGCTGCAGGTACAGTAACAGCAATGGGAGGAGAAGGTCCCTCGTCGGTATGTGGATAGTACCTCAGTGCTCGACCCGCCGTGGGCACAGCTGTTCCTGCCTCCGGCGAATTGCCGTACGAGTACACTGCATTCCTGCTGACGGCCGGAGCAAGATGTTGCAGAGAGCCTCGGGGAGACTTATCCACACCACTGTACGCAGGTTGAGCGCTACAGGTGCGCATAGCGTAACCACTCTGCGCCGTGGCTGTCGGCCGACACAGTTCTCGTGAAACTCGGGCGTCGTTTCTGCCGTGCTGTATGACCTGGGGCGAGTGGAAGAACGGGGCGGCCCTCGGTGCAAGGGTCCCCATAGAGCCGGGGTGACCTCCGGGAGGTTGGTTTCGACTTCCATCCCAGTTTTCGATAGCAGATTCTGAGCTGATCTGGCCGGCAGTGGGCGGTCGGTAGTAGATAGAGGAGCCGTCGTCGAGATACGGAGAAGCCATAGTGGACAGGACCGGGTGGGTCTGGCGCGATGTGCGAGAGGTCATGACGAGGGCAACCCATTTCTGCGCTTGATATACGTAGCAAACAGAGGTCAAAGCAGAGAGACAATGAGTGAGCCTGAGATCTAAGATCCACACCAGCATTGACCCTGTCGTCCGAGTTCCGGTTGTGAAATTGGAATGGTCGTGCTGACGATGCGAAAGACATCATAGGCATGCATGGACCGGAATTGAGGATATTGCAACGATGGTACGTTTGATTCCATTAATCGCTGCCACCGCGTCGAAGGGACATCGTGGCCTGAGTCAAAGGCAAGAGTTCGCGTGCCTCATAAGTAGACGCCGGGGCCGAGACATAATCTGAGTGCGCACGACGCTCCATGATTATCACAGGAGATAGATACACGAACATGCAACAGGAGAAGGATGAGATAACAGACGAGAGTATGAAGTCAACGGCGTGACTATCCGCGAGCCAATAGTGTCTTCAGGAGATCTTCCAGCGTCGCCAGCCGCGCGTCGAGCTTCGCCTCCACGCGAGCAATGCGCTCTTCCACGGTGAGTGCCTTCTCCTGGTCCGTGTCGGCGGTGATAACCTCTGGACCCGGTGCAGAGACAAGTGTATGCGACCAGTCGTGGCCACCTTCGCCTTGCGTCGGATTCGATCGTCTGAGAAATAGCCACTCCTTCTCGCGTTCCGTACGCTCGTTGCACGCATAGCATATGACCGTCCTCTCTGCATCAATAAATGATCAGCTTCCCTACGGTGCACGAGAACTGATTTGAAACGTGGCGTACCGTCGCATGTCAGACAGCACCAGTACGGCGGAGCGCTGATAGACGACTTGCAAACGCCGCAAGCCAGACCAAAGGGATCTGGGCCCTCGGTGGTCGTCTGCACGGCGCTGCGCGCCTTGGACAGCTGGAGTTGTCCCTCGGCGTACGAAAGCGCCATTCTGGCCGCGACATAGGTGGGATGGCGGTAGACCCTCCAGTTCACGGTGCGGAACTGTATCATGTTGTGCGCCGGATGGTGGACCTTCTCATCCCGCGTCGCATGCTTGTTCGCAGTGAAGCAATCGATGCACAAGTCGATGGTCTGGTCAACTTCTTCCTGCGAGCAATCGAGGCATAGGAAACGAGTGGGCGTCATAGGATAATCCCCGCATGCGTCGCAGGATATACCGCTAGCAGAAACGCAGACCGTCAGTTGATTAGGACTTGCGGAGACGAGCGAAGACGTCCGACTAACTCGTGTTCGATATCTCGCCGCATCTGGTACAAGGCGATGCAACGCCACAGGTGGAGGTCGTTCGGATGTATCTCCTTGATGAGTTGAGCCCACTCCTGCGCCTCCTCCACGTCATACGATCCCCAAGACTCCTGGCGGTGCTTCAATAGTTCGATGTATCGCAACCGTTGCTTCCGCCTGGCCGATATGAGCCCCCAATTCAGACTCTTACTCTGCACGATCCGAAGGGTTGCGTTGAGAGCGAGTTTCCAGAGCGCTCTTGGGCGGTTCTCCGCAAACTCCTCGTTCGATGGGCAGGAAAGCAGGTACTCGACAGGGCGGCGCTTGAGGAAGAACGTGCCATGCATGAAGCCCGCCGAAATTCCGGTGTCCGCAGTTCCTGTATCCGACGCGCCGTCGTCGGACTCCTCGTCGTCGTCGTAATCCTGGTCGTCCGCTTCCCCGCTGTCTTCGGCAAGTTCGTCCACGCGTATCTCAGGCATTCCTGCACCTGGACCTGTGACGCTGTCCTCACCCTCAGTCTGCCGAGCAGGACCGTCAACGCTGTCATCAACCATCAGCGGTCTGAAGTCTACATTTCCTGAGACAACTGACCTCTCCACCTCACCCGCGCCGATCATCTGCTCAGGCTCATCTCCTTCGACCACCAATTTCCAGTCTGCGTCGGGCGGGCCCCACTGCCCCTTGATCTCGTCCAAGCCGGGCGCCACGAGGCCCTCGTAACGCCATATGATCAGCTGGCCGTCCTGAAGCAGCAAGTACTCTTTGATGAACGTGAGGCGATCGTCGTTGAGGGTTCCGTGTACGGTGAATGGCCCGAGCGCGTCGGTACCCGAGCCAACGATCGCTCCGGCGTCATCTTGGGACGAGACAGTGAAGCTGACAAGTCCGTCGCCTTCCTGACCCTCATAGTCGTACGAGCCGCTCCAGTGCCCGACGAGAGATTGCGCAGCTGTCGGATGTGGGGAGGTCGCGTCATCGAATGTTGGATCGGCGACGCGGTCGATGTCTTCCGTTTCGGGCGCGTAGAATAGCGGGAGGTCACCGGTTGGCGAGTCCTCGTCGGACGTGGCCGCAGGCGTATACATAGGGACGTCGTCTCCCACCATGTTTGCGTCCGATTCCGGATCCCTGGTCCAGTAGTCGCTGTAGACGGCCTCCTCCAATGTGAACGAGTACTGCGGTGCTTGAATGAGCAAGGGATGACGGCTACGCAGACAGCCATTGCGCGGAGTCTACGTACGAGACCATAGAAGAACTTCTTCATTTGTTCCTGGTTGTCCAGATTTTGCAACTTGTTTACAGCTAGATGGGACGGAAGTCAAGCATTGTCCTGCGGGAGACTCTAGTCCGCAATCACTGACCTTTCAGCGTCTTGACCCGGTCTTCAATGGCACAAGTGACGACATGGAGGGAGCCCTGGATGATCGATAGTTCTTTCAGGTGCAGAGTGGTAGTTTGCGCTTGCTGGACGATATACAGGCTCCGTTTGAGGAGGAGCAAGATGAGTGGCATGATGTACTACGGCGATCGCAAGCAACTGTCAGTAGCTTGGATACCTCGCACACCGAGGACACACTGACCTTCTCCGATCTCCCATCTCCCGCGACGATCTTGAGAGTATTGGCCTCGTCAATGACATACTTGACTCCCTGGAGGCTACGATCGATCTTTAGCTCGTTTTCGACTATGTAGTCCTTGAATTTGAGGAACATGGAGTCGGACTCCCAATCCGTGTCGTCCCATTGCTCGACGTCGCGCAGTCCCGACAAGAAGTCCTCGACCCAGCGGACTTGCCATGACGAGATGAAGTCGGCGATGATCTTGCGGTTCGCGGGCAGTGCATCGATGGTCGCTCCGACAATGTCCGCGATGGCCTTGCGGATGCGGCGGAAGTACCATTGCACCGTCATCTCGAACCCTAAAGCAGCCCTGTGAATATCAAGCCTGAGGATTATGAAACATAACGCACCAAAGGTCCAGTACGCGATCCAGTGGGGAAGGCTAAAATGACCGTCAGCACTTCGGCCTGGATCAAGGGGTCAGATAGCTTACCTCCATTTCTGCGGCCGAGCGGCCGTGAATGCATTGACCTCCGCGATAGTCACGAACGAAGAGACATCATCGTCCAACGCCTCGATGAGCGGCTGAATCCGCAACACTGTAATGTACTGCAGAGCCCACTCGTCCTCTGGAGCGGCGTGAGGGTCAGTGCGGTTCGCGATGTCCGCAATCTCCTCAATAGCCTGCGCGGCGGACGCAGGGTCTACCCCGTCTTTCTTCTCCTGGGCAATCACACGGATCGCCGCGAGCGCCGCGTGGCTGCCCTCAGCGAAGTGATCGCGGAGCGCCATGACAAGGTGCTTGGCCTTCACGCTACCTTTCCAGCCCTGCTGACCAGTCAGCTCTCCAACAGCATACGACGAAGTGCGTCAGACGTACCATCTCCTTCCAGACGCAATACAGGTCCTGTGATATGTGTGAGGCATAAGTACGAACACGAATCCAAGAGGGCACTCACGCGATCGACGATGCGCTCGTGCGGACCAGAGAGAATGGTGTCGATGACCCGATCCGACTCGTGCTTGATCTCAACCTTCACCTCGTCCACCTGCATCTTCATCGCCTCGAACTTCTGGTCGAAGAACTTGTTGTCGGCGAGGACCTGCTCGACGTCCTTGTTGATCTCCTTCCGCAGGTCCGTCACAGTGAGGACAGCGTCAGGCGATTGTCCGGGCATAGCACGTCTTGCATTCTTCGCTCCCTTTTCGTCCTTGTCCTTTCCCGCACCGGCGCCCGTTTTCTGCTTCGCAAGCACCTCCTCGAGGAGCTTGTCGTTCTTCAGCACGGCGTCCAAGCCGCCTGCTTCTTTGGAGACGAGCGCGGACAGATCGCGCTCCTCGGGGGACCGCATGCGCTCGAAGACGACCTCCATCAGCTTCAACACGTTCTCGTTGAGCTCGGTGAAGGACGTGCTCATCGCCGTGAGAGTGACGTTGGCGGTAGTGATGCCGACGCTCGCGTGGATCTGGAGGTCGAACTGGATCCCCGTCTTGTGGTCCGCGAACTGCTGCGCGACCTCCGTGAACTTGCCCTGCCATTTCGTGCTCGTGAAGAACTTCACTGTCGTTCGGTCAGCAAGTGGAACGACAAGAGTCTGCAGAGGCATGCGTACCGGCCGTTGGACGCTTCTGGTAGCTGTCGCACACCTTCGCACACCGCTTGATCGTCTCGATGATCGAGCCCAGGCGCTGCTTCAGACGGTCTTCGATCGAGAGACCGTCCGGGCCCGGTTGTTGCGCATTCACTACCTGCTTCAGCCTGAGCCGACCGATTAGCATCGGAATACGCTACATCGCCAGCGAACGTACAGAGTGAGCGTTTGCATCATGTCGCACATCGTGAGGTTGAGCGCGACGACCTTGTCGTCGTTCTCTCGCCGAGTGAGCTCCAAGGTCAGACCGGCCTTGAACAACGACACCGCGACTGCCCTGAAGTCAGCAGCTGACCGCGGGGCAACTTCGTCGAACTCACCTTGTATAAAAGGATGCGCCTTGCCAACTTCGTCGAGCACTTTCATGAGCACCTTGCTGTGCTGTACAAAGTTGCTGACCTGGTCCTTCACGAAAGTGAATGCTTGCGCCGCAGCGTCGCCTTGCGCAATTGAAACCACAGAGCTGCCGGAGGCTTTCGTGATGACATTTCCTACAGATGCGCTCAGTATATGCGATACGGTGCAACAAGGGCCGTTCTCTTACCGAGAGCGTTCAGTCTCTTCTCGCCTTTCGATGCTTGGTAGGACTGGCTGGCCTTGATGGCGGCGTCGGCCTGTTGGAGCGCTGCGTCCGAGAATTCATTCGACATTGTCCTGACTCCTACTAGGTTTGTGCCGCCTCTTGAGACAAGTCGACGTCGAGCACTGCTGCGGGGAGTCTGAGCAGAAGGGATATGAAATCGTTGGCACGGAAGTTCTCCCACTTTATATGTCACTCGTCGTACCTTTTCAAATACGCCGCGGAAGGTTTCTTCGGTTCCATCCTTGTCCGGAACGTGTGCTTGTGCGATTTGATGAAGACATATCGATACGTCCAGCCTGATAGAGCCTGATCGATGCACTGTCGACTAGCTCGGTCACTGACAACTATTGTAAATAGTAGGTGCCGATCTAGGACCGGAGAGTGATGCGTGTTGTCCTGTGCCCTCACTTGGCCCTCACCCTCGTAACCTCGGAAAGCCGACAGGCCAGACATTCAATGCATGTGCGCACTCTGTCGTCTGCACCAAATGATAGACGAGGACAAAGGTGCACGAGGATGCCATCCCACCGGTACCGCTCATCCTTTCGCCCGACACGAGATGCGTTCGGGCAATAGTCGATCCGTCATAATATTGGGTTGACTCTTGTCTCTCGTAGACAGACGATTGGGTGGGGATTTGAGGATGTCCGAGGACGGGCGGCCCTTCACTACATACTTAGTGTCAGTGTCATTGTTAAGCACCGCCTATGATTGCAGTTAACTTGTCCCAACTTAACCTCGTCCTTCATGTCAGCGCGCTCCGGTAGGCCGTTTAAATGGGCAGCTGAGGTATGTATGTAAGGAGCAAGTATAAGGAGTCCAAGTCGCGAGCGGCGTCGCCACGCTTGGGCCGGCGTGACGCTCAATATTGTGACACTATGCACGTGATTGGAGCGCGTCCCTGCGTAACGCGTCTGGTGTGACGAGTATAAGGTTTGTCGCCACTTGTCTCCATACCACCACCATCGCCTCCGCCGCCTGTTACCAAGGGTGCGCATATAGTCTGATCAAAGACTCCGCTGGAATCCATAAATCCTCTGCGAAGTTCTTCGCTGCTGTCATAGTTCACCCTACGAGGACTTGTACACCTACGAGGATATGCACACCCACGAGGACATCAACGAGGCATACGACGCGGTTTGGCGGTCTTGGGACCACCTCTTATAGCTCGGTACGTCGGTATATCACCTCTTTTATTGTTTTACAACTCTAGGACTTGGCTGAAGACTGAACAGCCCGAGCCTGAATACCGACATCGAGCCTGAATGCCGACATTAATTGTCTTCTGGCAGGCCACGCATACTGCTATTCGCCCAGGTGAATATGAAAACACCCCTCAATTTACACGCTTCTGACTTCTCCGACAGGTAGCCGCCGGATGCGTCTTCAAAAGAACGGCAGCACAAGCAAGTGCTGATCATGCTCAGCGCCCTTTTCAAGGATCGTCTCTCGTAGCTGGGATCTCTCCGTCACTACCAGCCCTCAGCCCAGAGAAGACAACACATCCTTCGTCGCCGCTTGGAGTTGCCCCACATACTGGACGCATATGTCGACATACATGTCGTCACCCGAGGTGAGCGCCATGATCCCCTTCGCTGCGCATACTCTCACCCATTTGGCATCAGGATATGTCCGAGAACTCAAACTCTCCGCTTCAGTCTCTTCACTGCGGTGCTCCACCACTCGCTCTCGACTCTCATTCACGTC
Organism: Lentinus brumalis; assembly: GCA_001792895.1. NCBI lineage: Eukaryota > Fungi > Basidiomycota > Agaricomycetes > Polyporales > Polyporaceae > Lentinus > Lentinus brumalis. Next base: position 2,145,323 of record MARA01000006.1, on the reverse strand, counting down.
GGAGTGGGCAGCGGGTTACTCACCCCACCTTCTCGCGATCGCTCTCCCCGCGCGGGTCACTTCGGTCTGGTGATCACCTCGGAGCATGCTATGTGCCTTTCAGCAGACCGGCTGCGACCCTCGCCTGTTCCAGTCGCTGCGGCGTGGACCCTCTCTTGCGCAAGACAACGTCCTTGTGATCGCCCTCCTGCGGTTCTGCAGACCGACTCCCGCGGCGAGCTTCGCACCGCTCAGCGGGCAATCCCTGCGGAGAACGGTCGATACCCGGATTATGGGAGCGGAGAAGGCGGAAAGAACGCTGTTGCGTCGTCCGTTAGCCATGAGGCAGCCGAGACGTATGAACCTCGACGTTTCTAGCTGGAAGGTGCCTGGGCTCGTGGCCAGCTCCAGGACAACACAACCTGAAGTTGTCCGGCCGTCCACCAAATATCGCCATGATGCCATCGAGTCATCGCGAAAGATCCACCAAGGTACGCTCGAGTCGCGACGACGACGATGCGTGCGAGGGTCTGGAAGACATACAGTACTGCTCGATGGCTGACATGAGCCCTCAGTCGCGCGGTGAAGCTGGATCTCGTGGCTCGTCCTCAGGCCCAGGACGCGTCGTGCGGTTCCACGAGCGTGTCGCCGTCGGAACACCTCTCTACGAGCGACACCTCCGGAGCGATGGCCGAAGACACTCGTTCGTCAAGAGGGCTCTTCCTGGCTTGTCGCGGGGCCTGTGCCGGTGTAGAAGGGACTACAAGAACGTTAATCTTGGATCTGGAAGCACGCCGGACGAGCAGACTGCAGTCGTATCCGGATATCTCGCGGCGAGAGACGCCCATTAGAGAGGAAGCGCGCGGGAGAAGGCTGTTTAGGGCAGGTGTGATTGAACAGCGTGAGCGTGGGGAGACGGCGAAGCAGACTCCGAGGCCAGCAGGCAAAGTCTGTCGAGGCTCAGCTCCTGCTCAGCTCGCTCGACTGGCCCCGCAGGCTCTCAGCTGGCCATCCTCCGTCCCTGCTTTCAACGCCTCGTGTGCAGCAGTCAACTACTTACGCCCCCTCCCCTCCCGGATCGCCATTTGATTCTTTCCTGCGATACCCATCATGCCTCCCCCGCCTCCGCCCCCGCCTCCCCCGCTTTGTCTTCCTTTCTTTGGCGGCAATAAGTCTCGCCGCAGGCTCACCTACTCCGAGCGCTCCGCGACAGAGGACTACAGCTCTCGTCGCTCCAGCATCGATCGTCTGGGCACCGATTCCTACTCCCCGACCGCGACTCTCACTTCACGCGCCGAGAAGCTCACCTTCTCCTCCGAGACCGAGTCCTACAACGTCCCCAATCTCGATGTCGCACATGAGGTTACCCCTCGACCGACCCTCAAGCGGTCAAACACCGTCGCCGGTACGTCGTCGAAGGACAAGTCCGCAGGCAAGAAGTGGGGATATGGATGGGGTATCGGGAAGAAGGACAAGAGCAAGGGATGGACGAGAAGGACATGATGGCCGCTCAGCATGACACCCCGCCCCCACGGTACAACTCGCCAGGCTCTGAGATGCGTTCGCGCGCGACATCGGGCTCGAAACACTCACGTTCCTCGCACTCGATGAGCCAGGCCGACTACGGCGGCCAGTCGAATGCGGACGGCTCTCTCAACCGTCACCCCTCCATATCGACCAACGGCGGCTCGATCCGCTTCGTCCCCCCTCCCGCCCCACCGAAAGGCCCGAAACGGTCAGACACGTACAAGTCGAACACGACAAAGGCGAGTGGGAGGAGCGCTCGCCCGACGCTGTACCCGTCTGAGTCTTCCAGCACCCTCGTCGGGTCTGCCCTGGAGCGCAAGATCCGCGATGAGGACCCGATCATGGCGAGGCAGGACACCAGCAGCAGGCTGGAGGCCCTCCGCGACCTCATGCGGCAGCACGGGCTGGACTTCTAGTAAGTGCTTCGCACGCTCTCGCCGTCGCCGTCGTTCTCAGTTCGCGCGCAGCGTCATCCCGAGCGAGGATTCGCATGGATCGGAGTACATCGCTCCCCACGACAAGCGTCGGGAATGGATCTCCGGGTAGGTCGGTCTCGCGGTCTTGATTCTCAGATCGCTCACTCTCTCCAGCTTCACCGGATCCGCCGGGCAGGCGATTGTGACCAGGAACTCGGCGTACTTGCTTACCGACTCCCGCTATTGGCTGCAGGCCCGTGAGCAGCTCGACCAGAACTGGGAGGTTGTCGACGTCGGTGCCCCTGGGAACGTGCGGGACTGGACGGAGTGGATCGTCCAGCACGCAAACGACTCCAAGATCGGCATGGACGCCCGTCTGATCTCGTACGAGAAGGCGACAGCTCTGAATAACGAGCTCAAGCCGAAGAACTCGAAGCTGCAGTATCCGCCGCAAAATCTCGTGGACCTTGTTTGGCGTGAGAAGCCCGCGCGGAGTCGCGAGCCCATCTACGTGCATAAGCGGAATTTTGCTGGGATGCCTGCTAATGATAAGCTGTCGCGGGTGCGGAAGTGGATCACGCAGCAGCGGCCCTCTGTCCCGTCGTACTCGAAGGCGGCACCCAAGCCGTCCCAGATGCAAGTCGCAACCTTGATCTCGAATCTCTCGTCAATAGGTGCGTAGGTCAGTCAGCCTCCTGTATCACTCGTGCTTAAGCGTCCTCCGATGGACAGCATGGTTGCTCAATCTCCGCGGCGACGATATCCCTTTCAATCCGGTCTTCCATTCGTACCTGTTCATCGGACTGGAGACTGCGATTCTGTTCATCGAAAAGTCGAAGATCGATTCTAGTGTGGAGACGTACCTCCAGTCGATTAACGTCTCCCACCGCGACTACAACGAGATATGGACGTTCCTGCGTCGGAAGGAATGGGGCGAAGGCAACGTAAGTACATGTCACCATCCTCCACTCGCACCGTAGCTTACGCCGTATTGCCTCCCAGGTCATCATCTCGCCGCAGACTTCTTACGCGATCTGCCTCATGATGACCAGCTTCCGCTACACCGTGCTCCCGTCGTACGTCGAGGAGATCAAGGCCGTGAAGAACGAGGTGGAGATTGCGGGTTTAAGAGACGCCTACCTCCGGGACGGTATTGCATACGTGCGCTGGCTTGCCTGGCTCGAGGAGAAGCTCCAGCAGGGCTACGACATCACCGAGTATGAAGCAGCGTGGAGGCTCACGGAGTACCGTCGTAAGAACAAGAACTACATGGGTCTTGCGTACGAGAACATCTCGGCGAGCGGACCTAACGCCGGTACGTGTGTCCCTCGAAACGCCGTCTTGGATGCGCAGCTGACGCTTGCCGTTGCAGCACTGCCTCACTATGTGCCGCATAAACACACGGCGCGGATGATTGACCGCGATACGCCTTACCTCAAGTGAGTAACAATTTATCATCTTGGCAAGTGCGATCGCAGCAGGACTGATTGTCAATGCTCTTGCGTTCCTTCCATCCAGCGACTCGGGAGGACAGTACCTAGACGGCACCTGCGACACAACACGCACTGTGCACTTTGGCCGGCCAACGCCCGAGCAGTGCGACGCTTTCACGCGCGTCCTCCAGGGACACGTACGTACCCCATCTCGTCCACGCATGAACGAATTATGCTGATAAGGAACACGCTCTGGTCGCGCTGCTATATAGATCGCTATTGACTCCGCTGTCTTCCCAGAGGGCACGTCCGGTGCCAAGCTGGACGTGTTGGCGCGTAAGGCGCTCTGGCAGGACGGGCTGAACTACATGGTGCGCTTCTTGCTTTCCGTCCCCTTCGTCCGCTGGGTAGGATTACTAACGGTATGGCGTGTTCAGCACGGAACCGGACATGGGTTCGGCTCGTTCTTGAACGTTCACGAAGGCCCGCAGTCGTTTTCTAGCGATACTCCGCTTGTACATGGACATGTGATCACCAACGAGCCTGGCTTCTGTGCGTGTTATTCTCCTTGTTCTTCTTCAAATGAGATCTGCTCACGCAACGTCCCGAAGACAACGCTGGCAAGTGGGGTATGCGCATCGAGTCTGCACTGGTCGTCCGCCGCTATAAGGTATGTAGCTGTTATTCCTGTGGCTGCGGGAGCCTGACTGACCCGCCTTTCCTCATAGACCAGAGGGCAATTCAACGGTGACGTTTGGCTCAAATTTGAGCGGCTCACCTGTGTGCCGATACAGACGAAGATGGTCAAGGAGGTCATGCTGTCCAAGGAGGAGCGCCAGTGGCTCAAGGTAACACCTTCCAGAACGCTCGAGTGCGACAACTCGCTGACGGAACTTCCGTCTCGTAGGACCACAACCGCGAATGTTTAGATAAGCTCGAGGAGCCTCTGCGGAAGCTGAACGACAAACGCGCAATAAAGTATCTGCACAGGCAGGCCGAGCGCGGAATCGGCATCTCTGGTGCTGGCCCTGGTGGTCTGACCATCGACTGGGACTGAGTCCCGCCGAAATTCGCTCCGATACGACCTCCTGATCTCCGCGCCGCGAACGCAGCGTATTCTTATGTGTCTTTTTGGTTCGACAGTCATTCTGTGGATTCCAGGACGCTGGAGCATGCTCGCGCCGATGTTGATGATGCCCCGTCCCCGATGACCGCTACGTATCCTTCCTCTTGAGTTTGCCTCTCACCTCTCTATCGCTCTCCCGTTCTCGACTCACGGAGTTGACTCCGGCCATGCTGTCTCAATTCTTTCTGCTTTGCGCTATGTCTGCACGACATTGTACAAACTACGTATCGCTACACTAACGCCAACTAGGGATGTCGTAGGGCATTCCCGCTAAATCCCATACTTTGTCCCTCGTCTCTTTCCGTCTCTTCCTCGTCTCGCCCCTTCCCTTCCGCTATACACGACTATACTCACCCCTCCTTACCCATACCTACGGATCGGATCGGATATGCTCTCGACTCCTCTTTGTTAGCTTCACTTATTGCGTCCGCGACGTGGCGCAGTCTGCTTCTGTAAATCGTTTTTGGAATCCTCACCCCCCTCTCACCCCCGCTGCCTTTCTCCCCTCACAGTCCCCTAACGCCCTGATGTGTATTCAGATAGATGATGTTTAGCTTCGCTCTTGTGTATGTACGGGTGGAATATATCCCTTCCGCCTACTGTGCACTAGAGGTGCTGAAAGTAGTGGAAAAGTCAAGCTTGTTCATGTTTGCTATGTCGGTTATCTTGCTATCAAGGCAGCGGCAGGGAGCCAGGTGAGGCTACATAGCTTGCGAGTCTAGTCAAGAGGCTCGTTTGATGAACAGCTAACCGACAACTCGACAGACTCGTACTACCATGTTGAAGTACTAGTGACTTGACTTAAGTTACTAGGTCCAGTCGGCCAATGCCAGAGAGCCCTTCTGTCTAAAGTTCAGTGCAGTATTCGGCGCCTTCTAAGAGTGACAGTCGATCACAAAGCGAGATAACCTAGTCGTTTGACTCGTCCAACCAGTTCGCTAGTCGCTTGATCCCTTTCGTCCGCTCCGGCTCAAACCACGGGAAGCTCATATAGTCGTGAATGGCGTCCAGAGGGAAGTCCCGGCGAACCTCCGCGCCATCCGCCTCCATCCTATCCACCAAGACGACCGAGTCCGTATAGATATACTCTGCCTCGCCCGCAGAGACATACGTGCGGGGGAAGCCGACATAGGAGCCCTTCACCAGCTCGTCCGGCACCGACCCGGGCGCGACGTACCGGTTCGTCCGCGCCTCGATCTCGGAGTCCTTCTCCAGCGCGCCGAGGTACGCACTGCGCGAGTAGGCGACGCTCACGCCGAGCATGTCGCTCTTGCTATTCCGGTTGTGCGACGCGCCCGGGTCCGACTTGCGCGTCTCGAAGATGTCGAGCCACGCCGAGCAGATGACGAAGCGGCCGGGCGAGGGCAGGTCGGGCAGGCGGCTCTCGACGAGGTGCCGCACGAGCGCGAGCGCGATGTTGCCACCTGCGGAGTCGCCGATGACGGTGATGTTGCTCGGGTCGAAGCCGAGGCCGTGGATGAGGTATCGGTAGGCAGTGAGGGAGTCGAGAACGGCAGCGGGGAAGGGATTCATGGCCTTGTCGGGCGGTGCGGCAGAGAGGCGATAGTCAACTTCGAGGATACGCGACACACTCTGGCTGTGAGCGACGAGTTTGACACTCAGCTGCACCGCCGCGTTCTCCGGATGTCCGCTGCCCATCTGACAGCAATTCAGTCAGCAAGTGAACCAGTGCGTAGATGACTCTTCGCTCACGATGAAGCCCCCGCCGTGCATGTGCATGGCCACCTTCTCGCCGTCCTTCGCCTTCAGGTCCACCGAAGTACCTGTACCAGGCTTGAACAACCAGAAAGCGAGCACCTTCTCCGGTCGCACGCCGTTGATGTTCGCCGCGCGTCGAATCTCTCCGCAGAACGCGGTGGAGTTGTCAGCCAGTCCCTCTATCCAGACCGCCCGCGCGTCCGTCAGCTCTTGGTCCACCTGGGGCCGCCTCTCGGTATCCTATATCGAGGACAATGGGGAAGAGTACTTCGCGGTGCAGGTCAACAAGGACAGCCTGCCAGAGTGACCACGAAGAGCGGGGCCGGTTGTGGGGACGGAGGTAGCGGATGCACCACCAGGGCACTCGGACCAGCGCTGTGGCAAGCATGTACAGAAGATAGAGGCCTTTGAAGGGTTGGTAGCGCAGAAGATGACCCATGGCAGAAGCAATTGCAGGAAGGAGTACCGCAGTGAGGAGTCTTGGTTCAAGTTGCGGTTGGGGCTCGCAGATATCCAGATATATGGACTTAGTCATGTTCAGTCGGAGGCATGGATCAACCGGCAACCAGACTACCAATCCGTCCCCTGGCGCGCCGGGATATCGGAGAGCTGTTCACCGCACCGGGAAACCTGCTGCACAACTCAATCTGAATCAGCGTGCATTCGCAGCAGGTGGCCACATGAGCGTCAATCTCGAACAAGTGCGAGACGGTACATACTGCACTAGAAGCACCAGCCAACGCTCAATCCCCAGTGGCCGAGAGAGAGTCCACGAGGATGCATACCCCGGAGTCGACAGTCCGCGAAGGCCTACCAGAAGCAATCATTGTCCGAAGGAAACCGCCTCAGATTTTCGATAGACATTTCGTACGCTTGGACTCCTGTTGACTCCGATGTTTCGGGCCAGTCCAAGTCCAAGCACCGACTAACTCGGAGTACTACCAGGCTAGATAGAACCTTGAGTGACACTGCCGCATCAAGCTGGCGATGACTCCATTAGTGGCAGTGAGTATGAGAACTTCTCCTGTTTGAGCAAGCTGCAGCCTTTTGAGTCATCGTGTAGAGCCAAGAAGAGAAGCTGAGAGTACCGGGACGATGGCTGTCGGTGGCGTGAAGCAAAGAAAGATGGTTGTCATGGGCGTCTGACATACCGGATCTGGAGTGGCCACGTGGTTTGCGGGTGGCTGAGCGAGAGAGGCGGCTGTCCTGCACGACGTCTCTTACCCAGTTACCACAACATCCAAGTATCGTAAAGTCCTCTACCTCCACCGACTCTCGTTCACATCTTCTGCAGATCTCTTCTTCTCTTACCCTCATCAACTCAACTCGTCGACCTAACATATCCACGAATGCGTTTTGGCGCACTTCCTGCGCTCGTCGTTCTCGGCGCAAGTCTCGGTAAGTCCTCTGCTTCTCGTTCAACCGCCATTGCCCTCACGCCCTCTTCCTCACCCTACCCCGCCATATTGCTTACTACGTCTGGAACGAATGTCTCTTCATCGCCCCATCAGTCGCTGCAAGTCCCATCAGAGTGGTGGTGACCGAAGTCTCCTACGGACATGCCGCCCCCGAAGCCCACGATGTCGCCCACATCCCCACCCCCATCTTCCGCCCCATAGAGCTGTTCCCTGAGGCGAATGGGAACGGCAAGCCCCACCGCCGCCCCTTCTGCCAGTCCATGAAGGATAAGGCCCTCGATGCCACCAACGCCTTGCGCCAGATGCTCGGCCTTGAGGCGATCAAGCCCGACATACGTCCTATCATGCATCCCATCCCCGCGATGCCGCGCCCTCACCACGTCGAGGTGCAAGGTGGCGCTGCCACTGGCAAGCACGCCCTTCCTGTCCTGCCTTTCGTGGGCACCCCTGTCCGCCCTGGGTTCGCTCCCGAAGAGGAGGGGGACATCGTTGAGCACCCCGCTCACCGCCCGATGTGGATTCATCGGCCTCACCACCGTCTCCACGGCTCGTTCCTCCGCCGTGTCCATCACGCTCTCATGAGCCTCGGTCCCTGGGAGGGCCGCGCGGTCGCATTCGTTCTCGGTGAGTAGCTCCTTCGTCGTCTCTCCTCTGTTTCATTCCGCAATCCAATCCCCCGTCCCTGCACTCTTCATCCCTATCCCCCACTGCCATCTCCGCAAGCGTCGCGCATCATTGTTGTCTCCATTCCTCCATCTTCTCGATGTTGATACGGGCGCTAATGATGTCGGATATATATAGGATGCGGCATAGGCGTGCTCCTCCGCATGGTCTGGGTCATGGTCCTTGTCATCGCCCGCGCCTTCCGCGGTGCTCGCGACGAGGACGCCGAGTACGAGGTCGTCTTCGACGATGCCGAGCTGCTCGTCCCGCCCCCGCAGTACACCATGCTCGAGGGCTCCGAGGCCGTCCCCGTCCCGGTCGATGAGAAGTCCGAGAAGCAGTAGAGCCTCTGACATCCCCGCTTCCGCATGTGGGGAGCCGGCCCTAGAAGGACAGCCATCGGACAGTTCTTGTGAGATAGGTTTGTTGTAACGCTTCTTCTCGCGCCTGGTGTCTACTCTTTCACGGAATCACTTTCCCTCCTTCCCACCTTATCTTTCGCTCGTCCCCATACATCACATATCACATATTCTGAGCCCGGAATTCTATCTCGTCTGTCGCTTGTTACGATTTACGATTCATGTTTGTCTGCTTGTGTCCCAATCGAACAATTACGCCGGAATGGCTGACGGACCTATATGTCTAGCCGGTTTGGCTCGATGGAGGCACTGGTGTCTACTTGTACGATGTTTCGGAGTTGAATGTATAACTTTTCGGCGCAAGTATCGATCGTCGGCCCACTGACTATGCTTTAAGCTGGTATCACTGGCAATCATGCGTATATGGCGAGTGCTTTACTTTTGTACGCATCATATACATTTGAGCTGAAAACGCTGAATGGCTTCCTTCTCAACTCCTTCTAGCTCTTTGCCATCACTGCGTCCCGCTGTCCGGCCCTCGGGTATAGCCGATGGTGGCACGGTGCGAAGTTCGTCCGGTGGACAACGCAGTGCTCAAAACGACGCGTCTCTCTCCTCCTACCTTCAGTGGACAAAACCACACTGGAAGTCTTAGTCCTTCTGCACAATGACCGGATCTTGCCACTTGTCAATGCACACCATTCAAGATTGGCGCACAGGGTCTTTGCTTGGGGCCACGCTTGGACTGCTTGGACACTGCCCATGTGGCGCCTGGCTCACGCTTTGTCTCTGCAGACTGCTTTGGCCTCCGACTCTGCTTGGTATATGAAGAGCAGCATGAAACAATGGGCTTCCCATTTGAACTGCCTGCACCTTTCGACCGACCATGTCCGACCACGACAATTCCGACCAGCACCAAATACCACCTGCAAACCACGCTCACTCGAGTCCGGACCACGGACATTCTAACAGCCCTCAACTTGCCTACACGGACGGTCCACCGACTGCCACGAGTTCCTTCGCATCCCAACAGGTCGTCCAGTTCACCACTGTTAACCACACCAAAGTCTTCCCGAAGCTCCTGCCCGCCTACGGACCTCCTGCCTCCTGCAAGCCAGAAGCCACGGCGCCACCACTCACCGACGGATACTCAAAGCCAGACCATGGATACTCACCGTGCACAGACCCCATGTCCAGCGAATACAGGCCGACACATCTGCGCGGGTATCTCGCTAGCGAGAGCGCATGGACGGTGCCCTATGGCATCGCCACAGAGGACGGGCAGCCCCCCTTCGTCGTACCCGGCGAATATCTCGGCAGGAGCCCGCGTGCTGGGGGCCGAGGTAGAGGTAACACCCGAAATCGTGCCGGTCCCCCTCGACAAGCTGTCACTGGAGTCGGCAGGAACACTCGGTCGCGTGCCCTTGCTGTCGGACAAGCACAGCCCGCCCAGGGATCCTCTGCTCTCCCCGTTGCTACCACTCGCACGCTCGCGGCCCAATCCCCTGCTCCTGTGAACGAAGAAACAGTGTCTCCGCGGGTGGAGAGAGCAAGGGTCAGTTTCTTCTTGCTTGATTCTATATGCGTGGATCTGACTTAACCACCACACCCCGTACATAGAAGATGCACAAGCGGCCACAGTAAGCAAGAGCCTGAGGCGCACGGCGTGCGTTCCTGCGACGGGATAGGTGATCCCTGTCACGGTTACGTTCTCGTGTATCCGCAATGGCAATAAACCACTTGACACAGCAATGAGAAGCGTCTCTACCGCACGCTCACGCTTGCGAGTTACTCCACTTCCCATAAATCGATAGCGAATACACATGAATGGACGTGATACGTTAGTAGTGGTACATTGCGATAGGGAACTATTAACGAGGGTAGGGAAAGATATGGCACGTACACAAAAGAATGACGACGGATACGTATACATGTACAGATCACGGCTCGATATGGACGAGAAGAGCACGACAGCGAGCCCAGCGAAAATTCCGGCGCAGCGATGGGCATGAGTCCTGAGTAGCAGGATGTGATAGGGGATGGGATGCCAGTGGATGATGTATGCTTAAGCAGAGTCGAAACCTTCTACGGTGACGTTCCACTTCCACCGCCCTTCTAGGTAGCCCTTCGCGGTGTCCTCTAGCATGATCTCGTTGCGCTTCTGCACGTAGACCTATACCACAAACATTCGGTCAGTACGCGAGAAGCAGAGACACCAGCGTTGCACTCACGGTCTTGTCGGTCACCTTCTGACGGAGGGTCATGATCGTCTCCGGGTCAATCGGGGCTTCGATCAGCTCCGACAACTCCTCAACAGCTCGCTCCAAGTCCCTGCATATATGCGTCAGATATCGTCGAACGTAGTGTGATGGATGAACATACCGCTGATTGTCCTCGAAAAGCTCTTTCTCATTGCCAGAAGCAAGATAGTACGCCATCGCGTACGTCCACTTGAGCGTCATGCGACACCTGAAGACGACATCCACCGCCTTCTTCATGAACTGCACCTGGATCCACGTGAGCTCGGACGTGACCTGCATCTCCTCCATCTTCTTCTCCGTCTTGGTGTAGAGCTCCATCGACAGCTTCGCCGATTGCTCGTGGTTCGCCCATCGGTTGTAGTACTGCTCGCCGTCAGCCCCTCGAACTAAACGGACATATGCGGCGATGGACTTACGTGCAGGTAGCGCTCCAGGGATGCTCGGCTCTTGGTCTGCGCGTCGCGAGCGTCCACACTGTTCTTCTCCTCGTAACGGTTGCAAGAGTACCACGACGTGCCGTGCTCCGTCCAGGGACCTGCAAACACCGTCATATGTCAGACGGTACATCGCGCAACAACCCCGGCATACCACGACTCACCCATGCAGACCCAGCAGAACTCGTACTTGCACTTCTTGCACGTCATGTGGTTGCACCCACCATTCTTCTCGATCGTGCTCTGGCACTTACTGCACTCCTTCGTGTTGCTCTTGATCCAGTTCGCCGTCTCGCTGTCGTCCCTGCACTTCTGCAGCCACATCTTCGCCACCGCACACACAACCGGCCGATGGTCCGTGTCAATCGGGCAACCAAAGCAGAAGACATGCGTGTTTGACGCGCCACAAGTGACGATAGGGACCATCGTGATCAGCGAAGACTTGGTCGCTGCCGACGGGCAGGACACCGTGTGCGTACAAGACGGGTATGGGCAGAACTTGAGGTGCGGGATGCACGATACGAACTGTCGCACGAGGAGCTCCTGATAGCGCGTCCATGTCTCCCTGTCGTCTCCTAGCGCCTTCTCGACGAACGGATCGAGCGCGACGATGTTGCAGTCCTCCGCCATGCATGTGATCTTGCACTCCGCCTCGGTGCGCACCTTGCTCGTGATGTACTCCTTCCAGCACGAGGCGCAGAACTTGTGCTCGCAGATCAACGACAAGAACTCCGTCTGGGTGTCGTCGAAGCAGATCGGGCAGACGAGCTCCTTAGACTCCTCGACCAGAGGGGTGGTACGCTTCGACTTCGGGGAGCTCTTCAAGTTATCCGCCGTCGTGCGCCGAGTCGTGCGCTGAGGCCCGGAAGAAGACAAGCGGCTAGAGGACGCCTTCGGCGGTGGCGGAGTCGGCTCTCGCGGTGGGAGTTCCACACCCGCCGCGACCGCCACCGAGGACGCGTTGTCCATGTACTTCTCGATGAGCCTCTCCTTGTTCCAGTTCATGTGGCGGAGGAGCTGCGCCGCCACAGCGGGCTGTACGACGAGCACGGAGAGCCAATTCGCATCAAATGGGGAGCTAGGATACATGTGCGCCAGAAGACGCACCTCAACGCCAAAGATACCGCTGATATGGTCGACGTCCGTCTGCATGATCTTCTCAATCTCCGGCTGACTCAGAGACGTGTAGTCCACCTCGTACAACTTCCGCTCGCTCCTCACGGCGACCTTGAAGTCGTCCCCGAAGGCATCTACCTCAATCTCAGAGGCCGACCCTGCGTGATAGGATACGAGCGTGAGTGAGCACGTCGGTTGAGCCTGGTCGTGTGTGAGCTCAGTATATGCGCACCGTCGTCAAAGTCCACCTCCATCTCATCGTCCTCCTCGTCGTAGTACTCGTTCTCATCGTCGGAAATCTCGTAATCGGAAGACATGTTGGCGGTCTGGTGGCGGCGGCGTGCAGGCAAAGGGCAAGTGGCAGTAGGCAACAGAGTCAAGTAGCACGGATCGGGTGCGGCTTCGCGGCTCTGCGTATGACGGCAAAGGAGGCGGAGTTTAAACCCCACCTTACTCAGCGCCTCAGGAACGTATTCGGAGTCTCGCGGACCCAGATGACAATGCATTCCCGCCGCCGGGCCCGAGCCTCGAGGTGCAATAGGAACAACGCAGACAAAGAACTATAAATGAAGCCGACGTCGCAACGACGAGCACACAATGGAGGATGTGCAAAAAGTACAATACGCTACTCTACGTACAACACATTATTTTCTTCTCGTAGATACTGCTGTCTGTCTGTCTATCTCCAGATGCATGCGTCGCGGTCGTAGTAGCGAATAGCGTCGTGAAAGCGAGAGGTAAAGAGAGGGAGGGAGAGTCATCTAGTCTACGTCCATCTCAGACGGACCATTGTCCGCCTTCTGCTCCTCCTTCTTCGGAGTCTCCTGGCCCTGCTTGGGAGTCTCCGTGCCGGGGGTCGCGGTCGGCTCGACCTTGGGCTTGGGCTTGGGCCTCGTGAGGATGGGCGTCGCGAAGTAGATGATCTCGTCCTTCTTCTTGAGCACCTCCGCGGCCGTGAAGACCGGGTCGACGTTCTTCGGCCGCTCGCTCTGGCGCACGTTCTGGTCCTCGAGCCACTTCTGGATCGTCGCGCACTTCTCGATGATAGACTGCTTGTCCTTCTCGTCGATGTGCGAGAACCGCTCGTCGTTCGATGACGCCTGCGCCATGTAGTTGTTGATCGTCTCCCGCAGCTCGGCCACGACCCGTGTCCGCTGCTCAGCCTCCTTGTAGCGGTTGATCACGGGGTCGGCGAGTGCGTGCAGGGCATCGAGACGGGCGGCGTAGACAGACTTGGTCGTGTCTTCGCCCTCGTCCGAGTACAGCCAGGACTCGGCCTCCTGGAGAGCAGCCAGGATCTTCTGCTTCTCCTGAGGCTGAACGTACGGCGCGTAGCGCTCGTCAAGGCGGCTACGGGTGTCGTAGATGAACTCCTCCAGGGCGTTCTTGCGCTCCTGTAACGAGAAGAATGGGTCGGCATCGTACAAAGAACTCGACGAGATAAGACACGTACCTCGGTGTCCTGGACGAGCTTGTCAGTCGCGAACATCTGCGCCTCAAGCTCCCTGTACTCCGCGATGATCGAAGGGTCGAGACCGGTGTGGCTCCAGACGAACGGCACGTCCTTCTTCTTGACGACCTTCTTCTTCTTCGGCTGTGCAGCCTCGCCCTCCGGTGCATCCACCTGCATCTCCTCCTTCTCCTCGATCTCCTCAGTGTACGCCTGCTCGAACGACAGGAGGCCGTTCGCATTGATGCGCGTCTTCACCTTCACGATGGCGTAATCGCCGTTCGGGGTGGGCTCGACGTGCTTCGCGGTGAACTTCGCGATCCACGGGTTGATGCCACCAGGAAGCGTAGAGGGGTCGGCGTACGTCGCCTCAATTTCGAAGGGGCCCTTGCGGTAGAACGTGAGGACCTTCGTCGACGGGATGTAGTTGCCCTTCGGGAACACGATGAGCTCATTGTCGTCATCGTCAGGCTGGCGCTCCCAGGCGACCTTGACGGAGTACGGGGTGATATCCTGCATCGAGAACTCGCGGACACGGAAGACGGGGGAGAGCATAGCGCACGCGAACGTCGCACCACGGGCCGCAGCCTCGTCCTGGTTGAGCGTCGTGGAGAGCGTCTTGCCCTGGGCCCACGCCTGGATCTTCGCGCGGACGGCGGGGATACGCGTGCAGCCACCAACGAGCTCGACGGTGTCGATCTGGTCGATCGTGAGACCCGAGTCCGCGAGCGCCTGGTCGAGCGGCGCGGTAAGGCGGTCGAGGACACCAGCGATGAGCTCCTCGTACTCCTCGCGGGTGAGGCGACTGGTCGCGTCGACGTCGTTTACGATGGACTCGACGTTGAGAGGCGCCTCAGCGTTCGCGGACAGGACCTTCTTCACGCGGTCGCAGCCCGCGGTCAGACGGAACATAGCCTTGGGGTTGGACATGACGTCGATCTTGTACTTCTCCTTGAACTCAGTGGCGAAGTGCTTGACGAGAGCGTAGTCGATGTCGCGGCCACCAACGTGGCGGTCATACGCGGTGCTCTTGACGGTCAGCTGACCCTTGGAGAACGCGACGATCGAGACGGACATGCTCGAGTGGCCGACATCAACGAAAGCGACGTGCTTCGGGTTCTCGGGCTCGGGGAGGTCGGACTTGGTGATACCGTACCCGAAGGCGACGGCGGTGGTATCGTTGATGAGACGGAGGACGTTCAGGCCAGCGATCTGTGCAGCGTCGAGGAGTGCTCGGCGTTGCACATCGGTATACCAGCCAGGAACAGTGATGACAACGTCGGACACGGCAGTCTTGAGCTCGTTTGCAGCAGTATCGCGAAGCTTGCTCAGGTACATGGCGGTGAGTTGTGTTGCAGAGAACACCTTCTGCTCGCCAAGGTAGCTAACCTATAAGACGAGTGGCGTAAGTCACGGAACGACAATGTCTGAAGGCCAGCCATCAGGGATATGTTGCAGCGTCGCGGACGGCATCACAAGTCTTGCAGCCTCCGACGACCCTTCCGCGCATATACCCGTTTACTGGAGGAGAGAAAAACGTACCTGCGCGCCAACGGTGCCATTTGCGTCTACGAGCTTAACATGGGCGAATTTCGACTCGACTTCCGTGATCTCAGGGTCGTTAATCGTCCGCCCAAGCAGCCTCTTCAACGAGCCAACGGTGTTCTTGAAGTTCGAGATCTCAAGAGTCTTCGCGGGCTCACCGATAGAGCGATGCTTGGGACCAAACGAGACGAGTGATCTGCACAACCGTTAGCATACCGTTCGGACGATTGCAAGCGCATACACTCACGGTGTCTGACGATTCGAGACCTCGTTGACGATGATGTCGATACCGCGGTGTCTCGCAACACCAATCTGTCGAGCAAGTCGCGTATTAGCAGGAGCACAATCGATCTATGCGCTAGACGCGCGATCGCGGGGACGCATACCTTGCTGTGGAGAGCACCGAAATCGATGCCGACGACGGACATGTTGTGTGGGGGACGAGTGGGGGGATTAGGACGTCGTGCAGGAGGGGGTCGTAAGAGAGCGTAAAGATGAGGATCGCAAGTGAGGCGTGCAGCCTTTGTGGCTCTTCGCTTTTACGCGCCCAAAATTTGGTGCCCGATCTGGCGTCACTGCCTTTTCCGGCATGTTCCAGACACTTCGCTCATCTTCCAATGCCCTCTGCCACGCCTCCTCCGCACCTCATCGATCGCTACACGTACTTACGTTGTCTGCGTAGTTACTCCAAGCCAAGACGGGAAGGCCTACGAGCAAGCAACCTGTCTATTAGAAATACAACTTCGTCTACGAACGTCTCTTTTACAACTGTCCACTCGGTCCAACAGGGCCAGTAGAATTCGTCGCAGTTTCGATGGGCTTCATGGCGGGGAACAGAAGCACCTCCTTGATGTCTACGTCGACGACGTCAGCGACTGCTCACAGAGGAACGGCATGGAACTTACTCGTCGAGTCCGTGAGGAACATCACGAGGCGGTCGATACCGATACCCCATCCACCGGTGGGCGGAAGACCGTGCTCGAGAGCGTCGACGAAGGTCTCGTCGATACCCTGCGCCTCATCGTCGCCCTGCTCCTTCTGCCGTACCTGTGACACGGGCGCTCCGTTAGCATGCTCGTGCTGTATTGCGAGACCGTGAGAGACGACATACCTGCTCCTCGAATCGCAGGCGCTGCTCGAACGGATCGTTCAACTCCGTGTAAGCGTTGCAGAACTCCTTGCCGCACATGAAGCCCTCGAAGCGCTCGCAAAGACCAGGTCGCGACCGGTGGTACTTGGCCAACGGAGACATGACTTGCGGGTGGCCGACTGCGGAGGAAGTCAGTAGCCGGCTCGTCATAACTCAGCGGACGATTACGCACCAATGAATGCAGGCGAGATGCACAGAGGCTCAATGAACTCGCCGACTAGCTTGTCGAGCAAACGCGCGTTCGTCCTCGGCTCGCTGCACTCGACATTGTGCTGCAACCCTCCGTCAGCGCGAGCACACACACCGATCACCGACAACAACAACAGACCTTCTTGCACAGCTCACGCAGGAACTTGTTCGCCTCCTCCGTGTGCAGCGTCTCCCCAGGTGGGAACTTGACCCCCAGCTTCTCCTCCAGCGTGCCGATCATGTCGAAACGCTTCCACGGACGCGCAAAGTTCAGCTCCTGCACCTTCTCGCTGTTCCTCCCCTCGGGGTGGTACTGCAGCGTCGTCTTCCCGCCCGTGAGATACTTCACCATGCCCTCGATCAGCGCCTCCGTCAGGTCCATCAGGTCGTACATGTCCGCGTACGCCATATAGAACTCGCAGATCGTGAACTCGGGGTTGTGCGTGAGGTCAATACCCTCGTTGCGGAACACGCGTCCAATCTCGTACACGCGGTCGAGCCCGCCGACGACGAGCTCCTTCAGGTACAGCTCAGGCGCGATGCGGAGGTAGAGGTCGAGGTTCAAGTCGTTGTGGTGCGTGATGAACGGCTTCGCGGTCGCACCGCCCGCGATCATGCTCGTCATCGGGGTCTCGACCTCGAGGAAGCCGAGGTTGTCGAAGAACCGGCGAATGTAGTTGATGATGCGGCCGCGCGTGAGGAAGATCCGGCGCGTGTCCTCGTTCAGGATGAGGTCGAGGTACCGCTTGCGGTAGCGCGTCTCCTGGTCCTTGAGACCGAAGTGCGACGAGGGCAGTTGGTGCAGGTTCGGCGCGAGGAGGATCATCTGCGAGGGGGTGATCGAGAGCTCGCCCTTCTTCGTGCGTGCTGGTGTGCCGACGACGCCGACGATGTCTCCGCGGCGGAAGAGGTCGTGGTTCGCAGCGAAGTTATCCGGGTCCTCGGCATCCCTGCGACACAGGGTCACACGACAAGGTGGACGGACGAGGAGACTGGAGACTTACTGCTTGTTCGCCATGATCTGCACCTTCACGCCCTCTCCGTGGAGGTCGTAGAAGCGCAGGTTCTGCCCCGACGCACGCACGTTGTGAATGCGACCGGCGAGTTGCTCCTTGACACCCTCCAGCTTCTGGCCGGGCTGTATCTTGCCCTCTGCGCCATACTTTTCGATGTAGTCGGTGATGGACGTGGTAACGTGGAACTTGTGGGGGTAGGGGTTGGGTGACTGGGTCTCCTTGAGCTTGAGGATCTGCCGCGAGCGAATCTCAAAGTATTGCTGCGGCGGGGAGTCAGGCAGTGGTCCGGAGTCAGGCAAGGTGTGCGTACGTTCGGGGTGAGCTCCTCCTCGTTCTCCGCGCTGGTCTTGGCCGCCGCTGGCTTCGCTGGTGCAGCCGCCGCCTTTTCCGCCTTCTTCTTCTCAATGTCGCGTGCCTTCGTACGCCGCTTGAGCTCCCTGATCGATACGGTGTTTCGTGAGTTTCTTCGCTAGGAGCGGTGCAATACATACGTCTTGGAGATCATCTCCCCCGTGACGGGGTCCTTGTGTAGCGCAGCTTGTTCCGAGGCCATCGTGCGGACTTGATAATGAAAGGGTAGTATCGAGCGAGGAGGAAGTGAAGTCCTATGCAGGATTGCAGGAGATCTGAGGCGAATCAGTCTCTGCATGCACTTTTTTAGTTATTCCTGAGAAATGAGTCACGGTACGCGTCGCGCGTTAAGGAAATGCACGCGTAGCTTATGTCAGGCGCTCCCACGCATACACGTCCCGTCACGCCGGCTATTGGTATGTTAGTCACGCGTGACTTGATAAGCAACGGAGAATATCGAGGGATTCGCGCGGGTACGATGTAAGTATGCTCCTCCACCCACGTCGAGTCTACAGAGTACTCAGCAGACAGCAGATGTAGTCCAGGATCGAAGGTACTGAACTACGCTTGTGTGGTATCTGTGCGGGACTTGCTCACCGCCAGCGTCTGGTCGAGGGCCATAGTCTGCCATAGTATCCCGAGGCTGCCGCACGGAGGAGACAACAAGTAACATTGATGTTTGCATGGAAAATGAGGCAGCACATGGATCATACTGTACGTAGCTACGAATCCAAGCTTCGTGTGTTTTGTCCGAGACTAGCTAGATGAGAAGAACATGTCAAGATGCAAGATGTAGATACAAGCAGACAGATAGCTTCAAACACGACGCCGGGACCGTGAGGAATCAAGACCGCGTCGTTAGCGTCCACATAGATGGTCATACATTATACGTATATTGCAGCACTGTTTTTCGAGTCCTGACAAAGTCGAGGTGGTCAGCTTCTCGCAACGATACGCAGAGCGACCGGCGAATGGATGTCACTCACATTCAAGGACGTGGAGGGATGCTGTACCGTCTATCGTCTCTGTCATATGCAGAACGACCATACGGCGGAGGCGAGCGCGGCGGAGGCAACCTCCCCGGGGGATCGCGCGGGTCAGCCCGGCGATCATACGCATAGCCCACGTCACGCTCTCTGTCCAAGAAATCCCTATCGCGCGGCGGAGCGCCAGGGCTCGTGTTGTACCTCGGGTCGTCGTAGTACCCGCCTCCAGACGGAGGAGGGGTTCGCAGGCGCGGCGGGGGAAAGTCCGAAGGCCGACGGGGCTCGTCGCCAGGCGGGTAGTACCCTCCACTCGGATACGGGTCCTCTCTCGCACGCTTGAGAGGCGGGCGCAAGTCGTCGTTCGCAGTGCTCCTGTGCACCGGGCTTGGGCTGCGCGGGCGTACACGGGAGAACGGCGGTGGGTCACTAGGCGGGAACCTGCCACGGTCACGGTCGACGTCGCGCGAATACCCGCGGTCGTCGGGATAGGCGTCGGAGAGTCTGGAGCTGAGCGGCCGCTGGGGCTCGTAAGGACGCGAAGAAGCCGGCGCCACGTCGGGCGGAGGAGGAGGGTACGCAGGTCGGCGGTCGCGCTCTTCACGCGTCTCCCAGGCGGGGTCACGGTCGGGGAACCGGCCATCCCGGTCATAGTCGCGCGAGCGGTCCCAAGAACGGTCGTAGTCATCCCCATACGGCCGTTCGCGATCGCCTTCGCGCCATTCACGTGTGTAACCATGAGTATCCCCAGGGGGCGGACGCCGAGGAGGAGGTTCACGGTCGCTATCCCGATAGGGTGGCGCTTCTCCAGCAGGTACCCAAGTCCGGTCCCGGGGAGGCGCGTATGCGTCCGCTGGAGGCGGCGAGGGACGACGGTAGGAGGCACGGTCAGAGAAGCGTGGAGGGTCGACGTCCATGGGATCAGAACGGCGATCACGGTCGGCTGGATACCTGTCGGGCTCCGGACGATATGGCGGACGTTCTACACGATCCCTCAGCTCACCAGCGGGGCGATACTCAGAGCGAGCTGGTGAAGCAGGCCTATATGAACGCGGGTCGTCACGAGCCACAGAAGAAGCTCGGTACGAACGCGGAGGAGCCCCGCGGTCACTCACAGCCGGACTAGGAGGACGGGGGAAACGACCTGCCCCTGCAGGGGCGTAGTGACGGTCTTCCGGAGCCAATGGTGGACGCTCAGCTGCCGGAGGAGCACGGGCAGGCTCAGCAAGAACTGAACGGTCATCAGTTCGTCCGACCGGTCTGTCAGCGGGAGGTGGGAGTCTAGCAGGCCGGTCATCAGGTGGAGGACGTAGAGGCCGAGTATCTGAAGCAGGAGGATTGGAAAGACGTTCTTCCAGAGAAGGTGGCTGGGTTGCTGGTCGACCAAGCCGTTCCTCCAAGCGCGGAGCAGGCTTATCATCGGGCCGTGCAGGCGGGGGGTAGCTCAACCTTTCTTGAAGTGAAGGTACCCGACTTATCCTCTCCTCGAGCGGAACCGGGCGGATGTTGCGTTCATCAGGTTGCGTAGGACGAGCAGAACGCTCCTCCGCAAGAGGAGGACGAGCAGGGACAGATTCGGTGGACGCAGGTACAGGGGCACGACTGATGCGCTCCTCTAAGACAGGTTGCCGACGGTCTTCAGGCCTTGCTGACCGGTCCGGAACAGCCGGTGGTGCTGGGGGGCGTCTATCGTCATGGGTAAGAGGCGGTCGGTCTCCAACCGGAGGTACTGGAGGACGACGGTCATCCGGGTGCCTGACTGTACGCTCAACAGACAAGGCTCGAGAGGGCGGAGGGGGTGGTCGTCGCTCATCAAGAGGTAGAGGTCTACGAGACCTGTCACTTCCTGCAGGAGAGGGCGGACGACGTCGGTCATCAGGTCGGTCCAACGTTGAAGGTCGACGATCATCGGGTCGGTCCAGCACTTGAGGAGGTAGAGGTCGACGATCATCAGGTCGATCGATGACTGGAGGAGGCATTGGACGGCGATCTTCCAACCGATCCACCGGTGGAAGGGGGCGACGATCCTCAAGTCGGTCCATACGTTCTGCAGGCGGAGGAGGCCGACGGTCGTCACTAGGCCTGCGCTCTGCATTAGGGGGCGACAGCGGAGCTCGTCTGTCGTCTGCAGGCGGCGGTCTAGTGGCACGGTCCTCCGTCACAGGCGGTACGGAAGCATTTGCGGGGGGACGGATGATGGCGCGTTCTTCCCCCAGGTTCCGCGGTGGCGGACGTGGCTCGATGTTCCGTTCGTCGCGGCCGCGAGCAGAATTGTACCGGGCTTCATAGCGTCGGTCGTTGGGCGGTGGGGGTCTTCGGTCATCTGGGCGTCGATCATCCCGGTAACGACTGTAGTCCAACCGACGATCCCTGTCACGGTCGTAGTCCCTGTCTCTACTGCGTTCGCGCTCGCGCTCTCGCTCACGATCAATGGACCTGGATCGAGGAGGCGGACCCCGACTGTCACTAATGCTTGGGCGGTCCCGGTCGTCATAGCCACGAGCATAGGTAGAGTCCTTAGGTCTGAGGTCTTCCTTGGAGTCGGGAGGGGGGATCTTGGCAGGAACTGAGGAGACAGGACTTTGTACAATCTCACCTGGGCGGCCAAGCGATGCTGGAGGACCCATCCGTGGACTGGCTTCAGGTCTTTCTATCTTGCTCGGAGGCGCAGCCGAGACAGCATTGGCCGTCGAGTCGTACCGCTTCACAGGAGATGCAGCCTGTGGTGTGAGATAACATTGAGCGCCATACAGAAGGAGATGAGGTGGGGTGGACGTTACGTTTGTCTTTGGGGACTCGCTGACAGACAGACGATGAGGGGGTTTCCTTGAGACATCCCGCAGATCGGGAGTTGGCTGAACCACGACCGTGGAAGACGTAGAAGGATGCGCAGACAGAGCGTCAGCGTGCAGCTTAGGAGCATCCTGAACAGTCAGAGTCAAGCCGGGCGGTGAGGGATCCGTGGGAACCTGCTCAGGATGCGGCGGGACATGAGACGGAGCAGACAACGACTTGGTGCCCAGATAGATACTAGCGAGAGCAGCAGGCTGAGGGACCGGGCGGAAGAACTCGTGGTGGTTGCTCTTGATCGTCTCCTTGAGTCGTTCCAAGATCTCCAAGTCGTTCTCGCCGGGCGGAAGCTGCTGCTGAGATTGTGTCAGGACGGAAGACTGCTGCTGCGTCGCTGGCAGGAAGAACTGCTGCTGGGGGTGCTGTTGCTGAAACGGCCCGCCGATGGATGGCATGACGGAAGGTATGTGCGAGAAGCTGTACGAGAACGGGGCGGAGAAGGGTGTGATGGGGAACGGAGCAGGAGAGATGCCAGGTGGCTGGGCGGCAGTGGTGATAGGCGTGCTTACGGCAAAGGGGGATGACATGAGGCTGGCCGACGGATAGTCGTCGACCGGGGAAGAGATGAAGGGGCCGTCTGTGCCGTCCGTGAGCGTAGTGACGGTGCGTTCGCGAGGAAGTGGGTTTCGGCCTTTGCGCTTCTTGTTTTGCCTTGTCGCCATCTGTGGGTCCACAAAATATTTGGCGGATCACTTGCGAGCGATAAGATGGCCGAAGGCCCGCTCGCGCCGTGTGATACTGTACCCGCGGGTGCTCCAGACAGCAGCGAGGACAAGAAGGGACAAGAGTGAAGAAGTTAAGCAAGAAATGCGCCGAGACGATGGGAGCGCAAGAAGAGCGGGTCCCGCAGCACCGACCTCTCAGCGATAGATCCTGCCTTGCTTATCAGGATCTATATTCGGCGTGTATGCGTGGGAGCGTCTGACTTAAGCTCTGCCTGATTACTTCGGCGCCTTCGCCCAATTGTGCTCACCGAATTCGAATCCTGCCATTGTGCTCGCCGCTCGCGCTCGTAACCCACCCGAATTTGTCCCAAGGTCAGCATATATTTGGCGAAGACAAGGTAGATTAGGAAGACGTCAGCGATGGTGCCCAGCAAGAAATGATGCGCATATGTGCACCTGTGGCCGTGCCCTACGCCGCCTCGCATCCTCCATCTTCGCTCAAATCTTCTCGGCCTAGGACGCGACAGCGGGAAGCTGGCGAGCACAGCCAGTCAGTGTTCCCCGCCGCTGGGCGTTCTGCGGGTGATGAGCGAAGAAGGGAAAGGTGCGATCCTGTGTCCCAGCCCATACTCCCGCTTTATATATCTCGTCGTTGCTCGATGACGATCCTTTCGATTGCAGCAAATACTGCGTCAGCAGAGGATGGTCGCCCCAAATGGTATGGATGCTACCATATAGGATACGCTGCCGTCTCTACGGCTGCTCTGGTGCTCGGGGTGAAGCTAATTATGCTGCATGCAGGCTCAAGGCATCTACTCCTGCTCTTAGTACGGACCTTGGACCGCTCGCGGTGCTTGTGAGCTCGATTTAGAGCTTCATCCACATGCATCATACAACACTAGCACTCAGTACTATCAGGTGCTCTGTATCATTGGGAGTGGGCATATATGGCTCTCTACGACTACACACTCTCCCCGCCCCGCAGCACCGCGAGTTGAGTTCCCTAATGGAATGCAAGAATATGAATGGGTTCGTGTGACCAGTGGCTACTCCTGCATCCGGGAAAGTTCCCTACGTACTCCCATCAAACGTTAAGTATCCAGAAATCCACTATACTGAATGTGACGCGTAGCAGCCGACCTCGATGTTCTGCGCTCATGCACCGTAAATCGGGCGGGCCGACACAGTACTTGTTCATGATCATGATCACGGAGTTCATATGACGGTCGGTGCCACAACAGTGATGCCGCTGAGTCTATAACCAGGCAAGAACATCGCTTTCGACGTCTGCGTCGGCAAAAAGCTTGAACAAATGTGCACAGTTCTGCGTCCCAGACCTCTGTAGGAAGCATCCGAGACTACTAACAACAGACTCAAGAGTTGTCCAAGTTCTTCGAGGCGGCAGTTGAAAGTGCGCGACGCACGCGGAGTGGATGCCGAGGCTTGCGACTTGGCCGCGGGGGCTCCCGTAGCGCGAAGTGAAGGTGACCTCGCGGGAGAAAGCCGGGCCAGGCCAGTATAGGTATGATGTGTTACGAGTGTGTGTGTGCGTACTCTGTCTTCGACGACCTCAAACCACAGATATATCCGGTAGAAATGTGGAGACAGTACCAGTGAGTGTACTACAAGTCCGCTTCCCTGATTGCGCACAGCAATGACAAGTTCTAGTCGAACAGAACGATCCCCAAAAGCTAGGCTCGTCCACATCCGTTTCGGTACTAAAAGGCGTCCACTTGAGGGTGACAGCTCGCGCGTCCGGTTTGGTAGGCGCGTCAAAGGCTTGCGACCGGACCGGCTAGCGAGCCTACACCGAACCGATGATGTTACACAGTCACGACAAGTCCGATGAAGCCTTCAGCCAGGCCCGACCAGGCGCTGCAGGAAATGGGCGAGAACCGGTGCAGAGGTCCCATCTTCAGAAAGAACACCAAGCTCCTCTTCGTCGCGGTAGATCTTGTCAATGTACGCCGCTGCGCCAGACATGTGCGCGACGCGGCAGCACGCGGCGTGGACGCGGAGGTACCGGGGACTGGGCTGCGGGAGGTGGGCGTGGGGGGAAGTGAAGGTAACCTCGTCGGGAAATGCACCGAAGTAGGGCTTGTGAGTTACGATGCGGTACGTGTGTGGCTAAGACGTGCCGTTAGTGCCGACAATCAGGACATGAGCATGATGTATGCGCACTCTGCCTTCGACGGCCTCCAACCACACGAGCAGCTTGTCGAAGTGGTAGTGTACGTTCACTTCGAGCGTCATAACGTTCTCGAGACGGTGGATGTTGACCCCGGTAAGCTCTTGCTGGATGTTCGTGCAGCCAAATCTGTTCAGCATGGTGTACGCGGTCACCACGAAGTTTCTCTGGCAAAGTGTATCAATATATGCGGCAAAGGCGGACATGCGTTGAGACAAATCTACGTTCTCTTCGGGATCCCGACCTTCCAGGAAGCCCAATGACTCCGGGAATATATGAGCGCAGTGAGTGGCAAACGTCTCTGTGTCTTGCGGCGTCATTTCCACCAAGCCTGCACCGAAGCTGGCGCTGTCAAGTCGGTTGGAGAGTTTGCAGCGGTAGCGATCCCTGATCAACGCCTTGAGACAAGTCAGCTCCAGAGGTCGAAGACAACTTAGTTAGACACACCTGGGCTTTGGCATTCTTGTGATCTCGTGGGCTAGGCACAACCTGCTGATCTATTGCGTTGCGGAGACGCTCGAATGAAGATCTCGTTGGCGGTGAACTAAGCGTTATAATTGCTGGCTTGTGCTGCTTGACTGAAAGCAAACGGACGTTCAGAGGCTCGTAGCAACAACCTCCCGGAGGAAGGAGAAGAATGCGCTCACACAAAGGGATAACATATTGCATGAATAACTCGCCGAGCTCGTAGACCTTCGCGTTGAAGTCGCCCCGCATGTTCACAAATTCGAGGACAAAAGGAGCTGGAGTGTCGCCGAAAGGATAAAGCAGAAGCCATCCCACTATGCGAGCGAAGATGACCTTCGTACCTGCCGACTCGTCGCCTTGGGCGTGACTTTCCACCGCTTGACGTTCAGCTACAAGGGCATGCCCATACACACTCCGCGCATCGGCGCTGCATTGAAATGCCGGATAGTCTCTTTCCGCAAGCTGAAGAGTAGGCAGAGGGACAGGCATTCAAGGAGAGCGGCTAGGGGGCCACATGGGGGTTAAGAGCAAGAGGCGCGTTCGTTCTTAGTACCGGGCGTCTAGCTGCCGTGCCTGATAGCGCGGAGAGCGAGATGGACGTAAGTAACGGTCAAGCGACCTTGGCCGACGACCACGACCACCCCGCCCCCGCCCCGCCCTCCACGACGATGACCACCGTGTCTCCCTTTGCACGCGCCAGCGTGTTTGACGAGCCCCGCCTCGGCGGGCGCGAGCAGAGCGTCAGTAATCCCCCGGCTGCGCATGGGGTGTCGCTCATATCCTGGCCACTGACTGTTGATGTTTTCCGATGCAGATCGAGGAGATGTATAGTGTCCCGGAGAGCTTCTTGGAGATCGAGGTGCGCAATCCGCAGACACACGGTGAGTGTCGTATTCCCGCTCGCGCAGTTCCCCACTTCGA
This sequence comes from Lentinus brumalis, assembly GCA_001792895.1. Taxonomy (NCBI): domain Eukaryota; kingdom Fungi; phylum Basidiomycota; class Agaricomycetes; order Polyporales; family Polyporaceae; genus Lentinus; species Lentinus brumalis. The sequence continues at coordinate 2,119,096 of MARA01000006.1, read as the reverse complement.
CCTTTGTGGCACGGGGGCCCTCGCATCGTCGAGCCGACTGCTGACCGGAGCCCTGCAACTGCGACAGGCTTTGGGAGGAAGATGTACACCGACTACGAGATCGTGTGCAAGGTGTGTACAATCATAAGAACCTCCCGCTATCCTCCCACCCTGAGAGCTCACATGCCTCTCCCGCTCTCCCCCGCCACTACCTATCCCCGTCTCCTACCGGCCCCCATACCCCAGACGAACATCCCGCCTTCAAGCTCCGCCACTCGGTCGTGCGCCGGCGCTACTCCGACTTCGAGGCCTTCCGGGACATCCTCGAGCGCGAGTCCACGCGCGTGAACATCCCCCGCTCCCCGGCAAGGTCTTCACGAACCGCTTCTCGGACGAGGTCATCGAGAGCCGCCGCGAGGGCCTCGAGCGCTTCCTCACCATCGTCGCCGGGCACCCCCTCCTCCAGGTGCGTCCCCGTGTGTGGCCGAACGTTTGCGAAGCGCGTGCTCACTGCCTCACTCTTCCTCTCGGGCGACTTCGTCCGTCGTTCCTGGTCTTGTGTTTGACAGACTGGCAGCAAGGTGCTCTGCGCGTTCCTCCAGGACCCTGGCTGGGACAAGTCGCAGTGGCAGTGATTGCAGATGCCGCCTTACATATCCGTACTCTCCCGAGTCTATCTGTGCCGCTTTCCCTGTCCCACCACCACCTTCATATCTCTCTCTGACCTGATCGTACTCACGTTTTCTGTCTGTTCCGTCTCTCTCAGTTTCGCTGTTTGTTGCTTTTTGTGTATCTGTTAGTACGAGACATCATGACATCATTCTTCATGACGCTGACGACTCGTCCACGCCGAACATCAGACTTGACGGTCCGCATGCCCGCGTGGACGCCTGACGTTAACCCAGGAAAACAGTCTATTAGATGAGCATAGTAACACAATGAGCGGAGGGTAGGGCAGTGGTACTACTACTTTTATGCTCGCGGGAGAGCGCATCTATGTCGTAAGCATGTAAGTAGGCCGGGGCGGAGCAGTAGGCTGTACGGGAGTCGGTAAATTCGTGTCCTGAGGCCTCATACGTATTTTGAGAATATGGGGATGAGGGACTGCGCGAGCGTGTAGCTGAACACCAGCTTCGGGCCCACGACCAGGATCTACAGCGAAGCAGCATGGTCAGTACCCGGCCCCCGCTGCAGAAGAAGGTGGGACGACACATACCTTTGGCGTGAGGCCCTTGAAGAGCGCGCCCGCGCCCTCGTTCTTGATGAGGTCCTTGACCACGGTCATGCCCGAGACCTTGCTCTCAAAGTTGGCGTTCTGGATGCGCGTCTTGATCGTGTCGAGGGGCGCGGCGACAGTGATCGACGCGACGGCGCCCGCGACGGAGGCGACGAAGTTCTGGCCCCAGGTCGCCTTGTGGTAGTCCTGGATGCCGAACACGTACTCCTTCGTCACTGCGGACGCGCCGAAGAGCTGTGGGGGACGCGCGGTGTGAGCTGGGAGAAGGTGTGGAGGGAAGCGGGAGAAAGAGGGGGAGGGAAGCGGGAGAAAGACGGGAGGAGGAGGAGGAGCACTTTTTCGGCCACTCGGACAGACACCGTAGACCCAGTCCCATAGAGGTCTAGCGCTTCGCGAGTCACCACGAGCCTCACTTAGAACAAACACATTCATCCTTCCGACGTCGTTCCTGCTACGCTCATGTAGGAGGGGTTTACGCTATGGAGAGCAACCGACCCACGGCGGATAAGGACCACACGCTACAGCGTGCCATGTAGGCGACGAATGCGCCAGGAATCCATCCCGTGAGACTCGGAACACATGCCGCATCTACCGGCAGACGTTGGAAAAATGACGGGGGAGGGTAGCGGGAGAAAGAGGGGGAGGGTAGAGAGGGAGAGGGGGACGTACTGCGAAACTCCCCGGGGCGTTGCGTGCCATTGTCCAGCCCCAACCGCGGTAGAGCGTCGTGCCCTCCTCCATGAATATACGGACGACTCCACGGCCGCGGAAGGCCTCCGGGTTTACTTGCCGCTTGATCTTGAGCGCATCCAACGGAAGCAGAACCTTCGCGCACGAGCACCATCAGACGCGCTGTCTGTGTGCTAGAGACTGACACGACGGGCGATGGCCCATACCGCCCCCAGAATAGGCACGGAATATCGCCTGACAGCCGTTTACCAAACAATAGGCCCTTTCGATCCTGTGTATATAAATAGTCGGCTCGGAGCGGACCACGCACAGTACGAGGTCCACGCTCTAGCGAGCCTAGGCGAAGGCTGCCATCATGGCGCTGAGCCTCGGAAGCCTTGTTTTTCGTGGTCCGCCCTGAACCGACCATCTATACACAGGCGCGAGAAGGGCCTAATCGTTTGGAGGCGCTCTGGACCTGTTACCAAATGTTTCTGGACCGGAACAGGAGATGATTTATGGCCGTATTCCGTGCTCATTCTGGGGCGGGGTACGGGCCATTGCTCGTCGTGCCATGGATGAGAGCACTCACGACTTCACCGATACCAGTCAAGCTTTCCCGCGAAAGCGCGTCAGGAGCGCGTTCTCGCAGAAAGCGGTCGTACGACTCACCTGCCCGCGGTCGCCTGTAGCATCATCTTGCCCTTGCGCTCCCCGAACGCACTCGTGAACGAGTCCTTGTAGTTCCTGGACAGAATGTCGCTGAACCAGGGCTGGCCGCCGTACTTGTATATCCGCTGCGTGACTTTGTACCCCGCTGCGTACCCAAGCCCCGGAAAGAGCGATAGCAGCTTGCGGCCGAGCGGCGCGCCCGCGTAGTCCTTGAAGATGATCGTGGACAGCGAGGCCACCTGTGTGTCGGATGGTGAGTACGCGTCGGGTGCCAGCGATGTGGTGCACGCGCACCTTGGACTTGTTGCTCATCAGCCGCTTCGCGATCGTGTCCACCGGGTGGAAGATGAGGAGCTCAGCAATACCTGCAGCGTACGAAGCCCGTCACATACGAAGCCATTGAAGTCCTGCGAATGGACGCACCTGAAGCCCCCGACCCGAGAATGCGAGCCGTAGCGGAGTCGCTACCCTTGACATTGAGCGTGGGGGACATGGCAAAGATGCGCGAACAAAGACGGCGACGACGCTGTCCGACGAGCACAAGCAGGAAGGAGGAGGAGGAGGAGGAGGAGGAGTCTGCACCGCAGCGAGTCAGGCACTCGACTTATTTCGCCGGTCTGCAATCTTGCCGCCACTGCGAACAAATACGCGACAACACCGCGTCCGAGCCGGGCCGTCTTCAGAGCCGCCCGCTTCACTTCAGCATCGTATTACGGTCACAGATGAGTCGGCTCGAGGCGGCATGCTCTAACAAGTAAGTACTTGCAGAAATAAAGTACTAGTGACGAGCTCCACTACGCAAATACAGCCATACATACTCCACGCAGAACAAATACTATGTCGTGCTGATGAGATCTGAGAGTCCCATCCATCAGCGGGTCGCTGACGCTATGTATAGACCGTAGGGTCGTGCGGGATGCGGGTGCATTCAACGATATAGCCTACAGTAACTCACCCAGCGCATACTTGACCAGTCCAGGAGACCGCACGATATAGAGATACGTATGACAGACCTCGTTGGGGACATGAGTACTTTCACCCGCGAGCCTGGTGTGTACCTGGGTAGCGTGTCTTTCTGGATGAAACATACATTGGTATGCAGGTCTACTAGTAGCTCTCGCTAGGTGTGCCTTGGTATCTCCGGGTCGGAACGTGCACTGTCCCGACGGTGTAGTGGGGTGCTTACTGTGGCCGCGTACGCTTCTTCTGTAGATGAGGGTGGTCAAGTCAGCGACGGGACACTCTCGCATCGAACATAGCAGGAAGGAACAGACCTTGGCCGACTTAGGCGTTCCTGCCTTCGCAGGAGCAGAAGTGCGTGCCGCGGAAGTGTGGCTGGCGGTAGCGACGGTGGAAGCGGAGGATCCCTGGGCCTGATCAGCCTGCGCACGCCTCGGGCGTCGTCCTCCAGCCGGAGCATGCGACGAAGAGCTGCCGCCTGTGCTCGCGTTCGTGCCGGCTCCTCCGCGACCAGCCTTGCTGCTACCAGCATGCGGAAAGCTGTGCAGATATTCGCCAGGTACGACGAAGGTATGCTCTGCATCTGCGGGGTCATAGCGTTCCTCCCATGCATTCGCGCTGTCTTCGAGAGATGGGTACGCCCGTGGCTTGCCACCAGGGATGTCGATGACACCGCTGGACGCAGAGCAAACGCCGACGGTGGTAGGGTGATACCCGCCCGGTACTAGAGGGACTGAGAGCCATTGCGCTCCGCGTGAGGTTCTGTCGGCGATCGAGGGAGGATCGGCGGTGCCATTGTTGGTGGAATGGACACCGTGACCTTGAGGCGGCGCGATCGAAGGTTTGGCCGGTGCATGGGCCCTGCATGGCGCAGCGTGAGCACTGGGAGCTTGACTGACGTTCATAGTTCCGGAAGCTGAGTCCGAGTGAGTGTGGTTTGCAAAGCGCGTCGGAGAGTGCTTAGAGTATGGTTCACTGCGAGTGGGAGAGTCAAGTGAAGGTGAGTGCATCGCATTGCAACATGTTCTTTATACTACCACCCAGAGGTCAAAGCGGTCTGAGCGTAGGGGTGATGATGTGCCACTCGATCAGCATTGACGAGCTTTGGTATGGGCCGTCCAAACAAAGGCATGTGCGTCACCTTGGACGGTGTGCATTGTGTGAAGGAGCTCGTTTCACTTTCGTCCCGACCGCTGGCGATCGTGGTGGTGGTAGGGAGAGAAGGGGGAAATACCGGGTTTCGGGAAGAATCGGCCCGGTACAGTGGCCGCTCGACAAGCCTTCAAGTTCACAGTTCACTCTTGGTTCACTCAAAGTAGTAGAACAGAACGCGCTGTGGCAGAGAAAAAGAGGAGGCTGGTTTCTTGCAGATGCGTGAGAGGCGTACTAAATAGATCTACACGTTATATACATGATTGCGTCGGTGGCCATGAGATCTGTCAGAGTCAGTGTCTGCGATCGGCAGCGTACAAGTACAGCAGGGAGGCTGATGCTACAGGCTGGATATGGCGTAAATTTGGGACTTTGATTGAGGAGCGTGACCGGGTCAATAGTCTAATCGTAGCACGGAGCTACTCAGATCGCAATCTTGACTTCCTCGATATCCTCGGACGATCCCTTCTCTCCATCCGAGTGGGAGTCCGATGGCGGTATGCCGAGATTTTCTGCAGCGTGGTGCGCCAGCCGCTCGGCCGTGTCCTCGCCGTCGAACAGTCTGGAGAGCACGTCGATGTCAGTGGGTCCGTGACCTCTGCTGAAGATGGTATTACTCACGCAGCAGTCTCCTCGAGGGTGCGCTGCAAGTATTTGTCTCGTGAGCAGATAAATGAGAGCGAGGATGGTGGTGAATACTTACGTTCTTGGTCTCGATCAGGTAACGCCAGATGAAGGCGATCTCGAAGGCGAGCCAGCAGACATATACGAGCTGTGTGCGAGTTCAGGTGAGTGGTTTACTGATAAGTTGTGAGATTAACGTACGTAGTACTTCCATCCGAGACTGATGTCGCTGTTAATCAGCACGCGTAGGACACAGTAGGGATACGACACTTACTGCGCAAGGGCAATCGGGTTGATGTACCTGCATGCACGTCAGTGAGGTGTTTCAGCGGTACCAGCGCGTGGTACTCACTGGTTGAAGATCAGAGACAGCGTCAGGGCGAAGTTGAACACTGTGAAGCCCTTCGCGCGAAGAGCAAACGGCAAGATCTCAACAGTGTACCTGACAGATTCGACGTCAGCATGGGAGAGACCTATGTACACGAGCTACCATGACTTACGAGACAATGAGGGGCGTGAACGCAATCTGCGGGTGAAGTCAGCGGGACATTCGTGGTTGCGCCAATACCCAACTACGTACATCGTCTGCGTAAGGGCGTGTCAGTCACGGTTGACTGCACACAACGAAGCAGGATACTACTCACAGAATGCGTAGAACAAGACTTGACGCGTGACCATCGACGTCAATCTCAAGGTACTCCTTGCAGACAGGACCGACCACTTACAGATCATGGCAATGAAGGCATGTGCTGCCATAACATTGCCCGTCTCCGAATAAAGCGCGAAGCACACCGTTTGCAGTACCCAGAACACGAACATGCCTATCCCACAACCAACGTCAGCAACTGCGCACCGCGACGAAGGTTTGGTGATGGAACACACCGATAGTGGATGCGATGAACAGCGGCCGACGCCCGACCTTGTCACAGAGCAGACCGGCGATGATGGCGATGATGAAGTTGTAGATGTTCAGGCAGCCGTTGATGAGCAGTTGGGTCGTCGGGTCGGTAACTGTAAACGACGTCGTGTCCATGTGAGTGCTGGGACGAACGACGAGGGGAGAGCTACTCACTGCCGATAGCGTCGAAGATCTTGTTCATATCTGCGGTGCACACACAAGTTCTCAGTCTCAGCCCATCCTCGTACTCGCCCGCTATACTACTCACAGTAGGAGCTATGTCAGACGCGGTCAGTCATTGTCGTTTTGTAGATGCAAGCGAGAGAGAACTCACATGAGGTTGTTCCCGGACCACTGCGAGAAGAATGCGATCGCAATCATGATCCGCAGACGTCTCCTGTTACCCGGGGACTTGATGAGGCTGAGCCACCCAACATTCGCTGCAACCTCCCGGTCGAACTTGATAGCAGCGCGGATCTCCTCGAACTCATACTCAACGAGCGGGTCCGTACTGCCGTAAACACGAAGGAGTCAGATACCAAACAACCAAGACACGCAGGTGTGTTTGAACGCACCGGTCACCGTTCGCATGATAGTACGCGAGAGTCTGCAAGGCCTGCTCCTCTCTGACGCGCCCCCGTCCAACGTTAATGAACTAGCGTGTAGGATGGAGCGGAAAGCACGTACCTTCCCTTGGAGCAGAGCCAACGAGGAGACTCAGGTATCACAAACCAGACGAGGAGAACCTGGACGACTGACGGCAGCGCCTGGAGCGCCGATGGGATCCTCCACGACCAGCTCGTCGGAATATGGAACGTGCCAAACGTCTGCAGTACACCCGGTCTCAGTCAGAACATGCTGGGCTCCCACAACGAAGGTCCTAGACGACTTACCGTCCACGCGGCGCTGGATTCGCGAAGGTGAAGGGTGAGTCAATGGTTAAATCCTCCGAATTCACAACCGGCCCGGCACTTACATGATGCTTCCCAAGAACCTGCGGATCAAAACACGCAAGGCGAGTCGGTATGTAAGCGGAAACGTAACTCAATGCAATGGTGCGAAAGGATCGACGCACCATAACGTGTTGTACAGCGACGTCGCGGGCGCTCGGTGCGTCGGGTACGCGATCTCGGTGACGAGCACCGGGGCCGCGGACGCTGCGAACGTGAGCCCGAACCCGATCAGAAATCTGTGTCATGCGTGAGCTTCAGTCGTACATATCCGAGATACGAAGCAATCGCATGGACGTACCGTGCCCCAATGAACATCCCCACGGAGTTGGAGGCGGTCTGGAGGACAGTCGCGATACACATGATCACAGCGCCGAAGACAACAGCTGTGCGCCGGCCCAGGCCGTCGGACATATATGGTGAGAAGGGATACGCTGCGAGACAGCCGATGTTCTGCGAATACGTGTGTCAGAATTGGCAGGTACACTCAGAGTCGAAATCCGTGAGGATGGCACCCACCTGGATGGCACTCAAGAGACCGAGCTACAAGTAATGTGAATATGTGGGAGGTTATTTGAGGTTTATGTCTGCCATACCTTCCCGCCAGATGGAAAGTTGAACGCTTGATTCCATTGTGGTAGAGACTGCAGACCGTCTACGCAGATGCTGAGCGCCAGGGATCACCAGCAGAGATGCTAGGGGGAGACGTACTCATCATGCTACCGTCGTATCCATTCGTCGTTGAGGTGATGAGCCTGAAAGTGCCGATATTAGCGTCTCGCCGGAACGGTGATGAATGCAGATACATACAAGAGCAGGATGCAAAGGTTGAGCTTGATGAGCCTCGTATTCTTCCACCACGATTTCGACCGATCGATGAGGTGCGCGTACCCCGCACCATCGTCGCCCGATACAGCAGCAGGTCCGCCCATGTTCCACACCAAGCACAGATATCAAGCTGACAGATTAGTTCCGAGCGCGACCAGAGGATCACAGAGGCCAAAGCACCAGATTTTCCGGAGCGAGTCAATCAGTCGTTACGGCCAGTGAGGAAGCTTGCGACGCAGCTGAAAAGACGCAGGGCAATAACAGCACCCCGCTTCACGCCTACGTCTTTATCAGTCCAGCGAGGATGCACCCGGCCACGCATTGCGTCCGCGCTTCGCGAAGGTCCCCGGAGGAATGTCGCGAGAAACTTGGACCATGGCCCCCGTCCCGGTGCGCACGACTCTATATGCCGCCATGGAAAGATAGCGCGAGGGCTGAGTGCAAAGATGCGATACCGCGCACCCTCTTCCCTGCGTAGAGTGCGGAATAGTTGCGGAAGGCTGAAGAGGAAAGCCCGCCATCGTGGGATGAGGCTTCGACGACGTATGAGCGCTGTGGAAGACATCGTGGCGTGGCAGCGCCGATCCCGCACAAGCCTGGTCCTGACCAAATAGGTGGGGCGGGCCCGACATTAACTGCGGAAGAGATGTGCGCTCTGCCTGAGGGTGGGGGACGTCACAAAGGGATGAGAGCCTGGGCGAGAAGTCTGCCGAGGAATCTCCTGTGAGCCTTCGATGTCGAGACAGTATGCCTGGAGACTGATACATGTAGGGACGCAGTACCTTTCGCAAGTGACTTTCAGCCCGCAAAGGGCCATACTGAGCATATTTCAACTCGCCAGATGGGAGACGGCGTGTGCATAGATCGTGATCGCCAAAAGCCATGCTCACACACCCACGCTCGGCGAGCGAGGGTGTGAGATGGCTTGGACACACTCGTATGTCCGTCCGCTCATCGTCAGATCTATAGATTCATGAAGTGAAAGATGCGTGCGATTCCTGGAGGAGCTCACCAGCTGAATCTTCGGCTATATCGCAGGTGGGGGTGGGGTGAATCACCCTTGGCGATGATATCTCGTCTCCATAGTGCCGTGAATCATGGCATGAAGAGTGACGTCCGCAAACCAAGCGCGTGATAGAAGTCAAGGAAGAGGTGAGTGCGGCCGAACTTGCCCCTTGGATGCGAAGATCCGGGTACTGAACAAGAGCGGAACTTCGACGTAGATGCCTGGACTCCTTCCTACAAGCTACGCGCATGATAAGCATTCAAACGAGAGGTCCTCTTCGCGACGGTCAGTCACGAGTGCCAAGGATGTTGCATCAACGTCAACACTTGCCCGCGTCTCCGCTGCGAGCAGAGTCACCCTATGTACGATGGTCAGGAAGCTCACATAAAAGCTAGAGATGACGCACATGTATGCAAAACTTTGACTGCAATCTAGCCCCAGGGCCGCCAGGTAATACAGGCGGTGTGCAGGCGGGTGGTTCCTGCAGTGGACAGTGAAGCCTCAAGATCGAACCAGTTCAAATTTGGCGAGCACTGAGCGGTTTGGCGAACCGCCTCAAGCCATGGGCGCTACTAGTAGAACCCGATGTCTCTCATCAGCTCTCTCATCTTATGTCACTGTCGGAAAGCAGCCTGCGTGAACTACACTCGCCAAAAGTATAGTACACAGAGCTGTGGAAGCTCAAGGTAAGTACTGCTGTACGGCTATACTTACTTTGACTTACTCAGCTGATGAAGTATATCTAGTGCTTCGTAGGATTCAAGGGACGGCCGGTGATCTATATAACGCGGAATATCGCCATAATCACCGTATGAACGCCCCTGGAATGCGGGATGGCAAGTTAGCGATGGTAAATTCTTGATGTATACGGAACGTGCATGAGACCGACCGGTGCGTATATAGCTCGAATCACCGTGTTCTCGACGTTGTTGACGCTATATGTGGTCGCACTAGACTCCTGAAGGCATAATTGTCCTTCTCCGAGATTCCCGGCACAGCCGTCTGTCGGTGACACGGGCCTTCGAACACAGCGTCTGCATGTATCCCAAGGTACAGTATGCCACCTTACCTCCGCGGTTCCCAGATGATGACACGTCATGCCATCAAGAGCCTCCTACCTGGCCAGACAAACCCATCTTCTGCAGCCGATACATGTATGAGCATGTGTTTCAGAGGTCGGGATGAAGGCCGCCACACCTTTCGAGAGAACATCCGAAAGCTGGTGGGTCGCTGAGTGTGATGAAAATATGGTTAAGTTCATGCCACTGATGGTAACGCTGTGCCACAACTGCACCAGCGATCTCCCATGCTATGCCGTGCTTGGAAGGGTGTCAGCCCCGCTTTCTCAGGAAGCTTCGTCCCTGGTACGCTTATAAGGTCGCTCCCACTCCGTCGCTATACTTGGTATCGCAGGTCCACCTTGAAGCTCCCATATAGGTTTCTGGAGTTGGCGCATACCGATCTCATGCACGCATTCGCGTACTGATATCCACCCTCTAGGTGCGCTGTACGTCAGTCTAGTATCGCGTATGACAAAGGACTGATCGACTGTAGTAGAGCAGTGCATCATGCGATTACTTGACACAACCACTGGCGAGTTCCGCTGGGTTGAAGATCCCCGCCATGTCCGCTACGCCATTCTGTCCCACGTATGGGCGAAGAAGGGAGACGTCGGTTACGTACCAGAGCAGACCTACCAGGACGTGCGCTCCATCCAGAATTCCGTCCCTCGCGGAGACCTCGCTCTGCCTCGGCTATCCAGGAAGATACGGCATTTCTGCGAGATCGCGCGCAACGACGGCTTTGATCTCGGCTGGGTGGATTCCGCCTGCATCGACAAGACGAGCAGCTCTGAGCTCTCCGAGGCGATCAACTCGATGTACAACTGGTACCGGTACGCAAGCGCATGCTATGCGATCCTCCACGACGTCAGCGACGCTGCGGATCAGAAGGAACAACGAGAGCAATTCCGGAGCAGCAAATGGTTCACGCGTGGTTGGACCCTCCAAGAGCTGCTTGCTCCCAGTGTCGTCCTGTTCCTTTCGGACCAGTGGAGGGTTATAGGTTCGAAGCACACCCTGGCACCGCTCGTCGGGAGTGTGACTGGAATCGAGCGGTCTGTCCTTACCCTTGAGCAGCCGCTTGAAGACGTGAGCGTGGCTCGCCGGATGTCCTGGGCAGCTTCGAGGGAGACCAGTCGCGAAGAAGACGAAGCGTATTCGCTCATGGGTATCTTCGGGGTCAACATGCCGACAACGTACGGAGAGGGTCGCTACGCGTTCATTCGTCTTCAGGAGGAGATCTTGAAGCACATCCCTGACCAGACGATCTTCGCCTGGGGACCGGTCCTGACACGCCACAACTTCACGTTCTCCAACCCTTCTCACTTACCAGCCGATCCTGCCCCAGAACAATCCCCTCTTCCGATCGCTCCCTCCCTCAAACAGTACCTTCTGGCCCAGGCCCCAAGCGATTTCAAGTCCACAGCCCATCTGGTTCCTCTCTCGCGCGAAGCCTTCGCGTACAGGCTGGGCATCTCTCCGGAAGCCGCCTACCACATCTACACGACAACTTCATACGGCATCCACGCCCGCTTTCCTCTCGTCGCGGTCATCTCCCAAGACGCCAACGCCAACGTCCCCACGCACCTCGCCCTCCTAGCCTGTGAAGATGTCCATGGAAGGATGCTCGCGCTGCTCTTGCGGCCGCAGGCGCAGGCATCATCAACGCAGTACTTCGTGGGGACGATAGTCGGCCGCGTCAAGGATTTCATCGAGGGCGACGGACAGTACCCCATCCTCTGGTCCCATTACTCTCGTGCAACGTACTTGACGCTGAAGCAAGTCTCCCATTGCGTTACGCGCGGACGTTTCGTGCTTGACGACGTCTACATCCCCCATCGCCCTTCAAATGCTTTGAACGGGCTTGAGCGCGATGCCTCTATACACACTGCTCTACGCGAAGCGCGAGACGAATTCGAAGTGCGTTTGGCGGGATGGTCTCGACAACTCCTGTCCTTGCAGGGGTACAGGGTGTCTCCAGGCGGTGATATCGATGTCGCTCTCTGCGACCGCGTTCTCAGTCGTACTCTCTCCTCCAGCGCATCTGGAGTTGTGCTCTCGAACGCGACAGAGTACATCAGCATTCAGATTGGGCGGTGTAGTTGCGAGTTCGGCTCGCGCTTCGGGCTGCTCGGCGTCCTCGTTTCGTCCCGTGATGCCGCCTGCGTTCTTGAGGAGCAGTTCACGGACGATCAGCACTTCATCAATCATCCCGTGCACATCCACTCATGGGCATTCCGCTGCGGCATCGCGACCAAGCAGGTCGTCCTGGAGTCGAGCAACGGAGACAAGCGAACGCTGCGTCTGACCTTCACGTCCGAGGCGTCCGACTCCAACTCGCGAGTCAAGGCATATCGGCTAGGCGTCGAAGTTTGGGAGACTCCTGCTTCCACTAGCTCGGTTCGTAGACCCTCAGACAATCTCGAACCGCCGCGCGTAGCCCAGCCGGACGCGGTGAGGGACAACAGGAACAACGCTTACCTCGCTCCTGCTGCAGCGGTACCAATGCAGCGCACACGGTCCAACTCCGCGCCTTACGTAGCCGGACGGTGGCCCCCGAACGAAGATGATCACGATTCGGTGGAGACTGTTCAGCATACGCCTGCTTGGCGTCAGCCAGTGCAAGACCAACGACGCGGGAGCGACTTCCTTCCCTCGCCACCCACCACGAACTCGGACAGGTCTGGACGGAGCAACGGCACACGTAGCGGACGCGCATCCGTGCCAGTTCCTCGTAAAAGTCAGCCACCTCCTCCCGGATGGTCGCGCGATGTGAGGACCGAAGGCTCACCCAGACCAACAGTGATCCCACGGCACCGGTCACGCTCGGTCGACATCCTCGCATCGGACTCTGCGCAAGGCTATAACCTCGACGATAGCGACGATGACATTCATACACGACCCCAGTCTGCGGGTGGCCATCACGCTGTCTCGGCCGGAAGGCTCCGCGCGGCCCCTCCCCAACCCGCCTTCCCAGACGACGAGGACAACCACCGCGACCGACGCCCCAAGGCAACCGCATACTCCCGAAAGACCACTGCAAGGGCCGCTACAAGCCAAGGGTGGTCAGATCCCGTCATCTCTTCGAGCACCCGGGTCCGCGACAGGGTACCACAAGTCCTGCGTGAGAGCCCAGACCCAATGTCGAGCAGCGATCCGGATGAGCGCGAGCTCGAGATGGGCAACGTCGGCCATCGCACTGCGGGCGAGGTTCATATGAACGATCACGACCCTCACACGTATCCCTCTCGGAACCGAGTACGCAGTCCCACTGGTAGCCGCATCCCCGTCCCAAAGCAGAGGAGCGCCACGGTCGGGCGCAGCGCGTTCGAAGCGTCGCGGCCATCAGCAGGGCCTGCAGCGAGGCGGAGTCGCGAAACGCGCAGCGAGTTGTCTCCAGGGGCTCAACTTGACATGGACATGTCTTCGGGCGCTCTTATCAACGGCGAGGTGTCATTGCCAGCGGGAGACAAGAGCCAAGCTGACAGACCGCGCGGGGACTCGGGGCGGGTCTAACAGTGCTAGTGGCGCTGTGGCGACCGTAACGCGGAACTCTAGTAGGCCGAGCGCAGCGAAGGACGTCCTGAGTCTGAGCGCACAGGACGCCAGCATGCGACGTGCAGCGGCATCGCAGGAGCACGGGGCCGTAAGACCAGACGGTGTTGACAGCGACAGACCCGCTCCATCTGCCTCGTCTTCGTCGTCCGGTGTGAGTGCGGCCCAGTCGGAACCTCCTCGTCCGCGCGTCGCCGTCGTGCCACCCACAGTGACAGCGTCGCCTGCGACAATGGGCAAGGGTGAGACGGGGCGAGGAGGACGGTGGCGGCTCCACCTACCCAACATTATTTGGCGGCATTCGTCGCAGGCTTGATAAGTGCGGATTCGCTATGTCGTGATGTTTTGTAACATTATTCTGTCTGACCATTGACGGAAGTCCGATTAACATTTTAATACACAGAAGAATTGCTGGATTACATTCTACAGGACAAACGCGACATGAATAACAATGCATAGGTTGAAAGCGAACAGCGCAGCTGTCACGTCAGAGATCAAACTGGAAGTCCTCCTCGTCCCCTGCGTGAGTTTTCAACATCGCTGCGAGTGGATCCTCGTCAGCTTTGCTCTTCGCTGGTGCACCCGGTCTCGCTCTGCCCGCGACCGTCGCCGACCTCGGACGTACACCACCGGCGGGGGCAGCCGCAGGGCGCACCGCAGTGCTCGGCGCACGGACGTGTGTCCTCGTGCCAGCCGCCGCCGCGGCGCTGGCAGTCACCCCTGGTCTCCTTGTACTAGTAGGGATCCCAGTCGCAGGACGAGTGGCAGCGCTCGCCGCTGCGGGTCTCGCAGGGTTCGGGGTGGTCGCGCTGCTCGACGCTGCTGCTGCTGCCTTCGCGGCACGCAGAGCGGAGGTGCGCGTCTGGCCCGGGGCCAGTGTGAGTGCAGGAGCGCCGCGTGCAGGGGCGGGAGCGGGGGTATCGGCGCCGGAAGACGCGGTTGCCCGTGAAGACGCACGACTCTGCAGTTGCGATGGAGGAACGGTAGTTGCGGGTCTAGGCGGGGGCTGTGTGCGGGTAGGAGGCAGTCGGGCTGAGGCTACGCGAGATAGCGGTCCATTTGCCTTAAATGTCGTTCCAAGAGCAGCGGGCCTTGGTGCGGGAGGTTTGCGGGCAAAGGGACTGTCATCCTCTGGATACGTCCTTCAGCGGAGACGTGGAGTAACGGACACATGTGCGGACGTACCTAGCTCTGGGAGCTCGAGTTCGTGCAGCGTCGACGACCCCGGCGCAAAACCAGTGGCATCGAGGAGAGCCTTGACATCTATCTGGTCCTCGATATCCGCAGCGTAGAAAATGTCGGCGGTGTCGTCAACCAGACCGCCATGACCAACTTCAAACAAACTCCGGCCCATGGTCTTGTAGTCCGGCATCTCAAACGGTGGCTCATAGGGGAGTTCTTCCGGCATGCTTAACACACGCAATGTGCGCTGAAAGAAAAATGGACTCACCGATCGCAGTTGGAGGCATGTACTCGATCTCGTCATCCTCATCTACTAGAACCGCCTCTGCCTCCGGCTTCGCGTCGTCCACCAGCCCGCCGCCAAGAACCTCCATATCCCCTGGACTCACATCCCAGTGATTGCCCTTCGTGAGCGGAGTCTTGAAGTTCTGGCTTATCCGTCCTCGGAGGTTCTTCCGCGTGCTCGAAGGTCGGAGGAGAGGCGCAACGTCCAGAGACGACGAGTTTGCTTCAGGTTCCGGAGGGGCTAGAAGCGCAAGTTTCGACAGCTTCAGCCCGGGGGTTTTACCTGTCTTTCCGAGAGCGGAGCCTGCGACGCGGTTGGGGAAAGGCGTCTTGTCCATGAGCGGCCGTGTCACCGACACGGATACGAGTGGCTTCTTCCCGTCTGTCATGTATATCAATGCCATACTTCATTCTCGCCCTTCTCGTCACTCACGGGCTGTTCCAGGACGAAATGGAGTCTGCAGGACATTCTTCTTGCTGAGGACGGTCTTGGAACCGTTCTGGATGGTGTTCTCCTGCAAAGCGTTGCGTCCTCTCGCACCCTTCCGACTAGGGGTCTTCGTGTTGAGAATAGTGTGTGACAGAACATCTATGTCCGCGTTGAATGAGATAGGTCGTGCGCTGAGCATCGTCGGGAACCGCGCAAGTCGACCACGCTGGTTCGAAACAACAATGACTAGGCGCCAGTCCATCATGCGCGACGCGATGGTCACATTGCACGTGGGTTTGTGACTGTTCGCGACAAGTCTCAGTACGCTGAGCGCTCGTCCGAGTACGGGCACGCTGTAGGCTGCAACAATTGCTTCAGGTCGCTCAAATTCACAGTGAGTGCAGCAATCTCCGTACTTGCATCCTGTACATCTTTGTTTGGCTCATATCAATATTCAGGTGGACACTGAGGTCGTGGGGACTCATCACTGGCACATTTTTCGTGGCTCGATACCCACTGACAACTGTTGGCCGACGACCCTTGTGGTGTCGGTCTAGTGCAGGCTGTCGAAGTCGACCACACCTACTAACCCCATCTCGTGTTAGGCAGTTGATCTGCTGTCAAATATGGGGTTGCAACCGCTGTTGCCCCGGGGATTTATCCCACTTCGTAGGTACGTGGTACGATTGTCATTGAGCAATGAGCAGAAGACCTACGCCTTTGCTGAAGCTTGCCGATTGTGGTTGATGTTACACTGCCCTCTGTAAATTAACCAGACAAGCCAGCATCTTCTCAATCTTACCATTTTCCCAGGGTAATATCGCCTGCGGTAACCAGGATGCTTCCCAAGCCAGTGGGCTCAAAGTTGAAGCCGCCTTGCGTCCCAAGTTCTAACCTCGGACATCTCAACCCCGACGGGCAACGTGGCAATACATGCGGAAGCTGACAGCGAACTATTCTCTCTCTATTTGGCAAGAGACGCCACATGCGTTTTGCTTCGACCCTATACATACGTATCGACCACCGGTCGATTTGTTGCCACGGATATGAAGATCACGCGCTGACTATTGATCGGTTAGCAGAGTGAAAACAAGCAACAGCCATATCGAGGTACGACAATCCGAGATCTTGGCTTCAGTCCAGTGCCAGTGTTCGCCGGTGTTCTGCCCGGTCCAGGCCTCTCACTTCAAAGGTACGCCATCATTGCAACGTCCCCCACATGAACAGAGTTGGATGGACTCAGCAGGAATGCAGTCCTCAGCTGTTGATAGTCTGCAGACAGTCACGGGGGCTTGTGTTGGCAGTGGAAACAGCTGTGTCGCTCATGTCAGGACCAGGGTCTGTCTCACCACTCCCGGAACAAGGGAGGATAGAAGCCTGATAACAGAAGAAGCCCGAGGCTCGGGTGCCCTCCAACGCATGATGTCTTATTTGATCCAAATGGTCCCTACCTCCGGATACGAACGCTCGGAACCGTCGTAAAATTACTCGAATTTGCTTCCGCGAGATCCCAAATTGCGGATAACGTACGGATCCCCCGATCTACTTCTCTCGACAAGACACAAGAGGCCCATCAGCTTGGATGCGTGCTTCGTGTCGCGTCGCTGCAGGTCGCTGCGCACGGTCGGACTAAGGCCCATCCGAGTCCGACGCCTTTGTCGTACTCTGTAATTCAAACGGCGACTGGAACAGATGGCGTCCTCCGGGGCTTCTCGACTCTGGTGCGCACGGGCCTCTTCGCTTATGGAGACCACACGGAGGAGCCTGGCGGACGTAAACTGGTTCCGTCCACCGACGCGTGTGCACCGACCTCGCCAGAAGAGGCTAGACCCCCCACACTCGCTTAAAGAATCACACCCAAGAACAACGCGAAGACGAATTGGACTCAGCTTCTTACGGCCGACGGCTATTGGCCCCAATGGCACGGCTCCCACATATGTTCTTGGGATGCGCTTGTTCTCCCCTCTCTTTCCTGCTCCTCGACGTATATGTACTGCGACACGACCGAGCCCGCCTGGCCTCAACCCAGTATGTCCACCGATTGTCAGAACGCGACGTACCCTCCGTACGCCGACGACTCCGAGCTGGAGGACTGGTCGACCGCGATGCCGCAGGTTGAAGTTTATGACGTAAGTGTATGTTCAACTCTCTCGTCCTTGTCCGCGACAATCTCTGACCATTGACGACGTACACTGACACAGTATACCTCACTCATCCAGGGTTACGTCCCATTTACCGCAACGCTCGAGTACGCCCAGCGCCCCGGGTGCCTTCACTATGTCCCGCCCGACGCGGTCTCCACGCGGTACTATGCGCTGCAAGATCCCAACGTCTACATCTCGGACAGCCAGATAGACTCGGGATCCGCTCCCCTGGAAGCTTACTGCCGTGAACTGCCGTCCGAGTCGCCCTCGCCTGTCTCGACCGTGTCTCCCTCCTCGATGATGGACTTCCCGATGGCGCCTTCGTACGAACCCGAGCACGACTACCAGACCGACTATGGGCGCGTAGACGACTCGCCGTATGTATACGTGCATCCGCACGTCGGCATGACGCCTGCACCATCGCCCGTCCAGGAAGATTTGTACGCTCCGTCCGGCTCTGCCGCGTACGCGAACCCTGATCTTCCGATCCAACAAAAATACACGGACGACCCCAGCGGTGGCACTGACCCACTGGTGCAGCCCACGGCGCGTTACGAGGTAGTCCGTGTACTTCGTTGTTTCGGAGAGAACGACAGGCTCACGCATGCACTTCTGTAAACCCAGGACTTCGCTGCACTGCAGACCACATATCTCCCGCAAGAGAGTGCATATTTCTCCGCACAACAGGAGTACGTCGAGCAGAACCCGGAGGTCGTCACCCCGCAAGTTGTGCCCTCGCAGTGGAAGATCGGTGCGGCGCTCGACAAGCTGCGCTTTCCGGAGTACGGAGGCGACTGGGACATGGTCATGGCACGGGTCACGGGTCGGCCATATGAGCAGACCTTCCCTCGGTCACCCTCGCCTCTCAACGAGGAAGACATGGCGCGTGAGTCTCTTTCATCCTCGCTCGCCATGTCCCCGGCGTGATAGCTGACTGTCCACTGTCAACCCACTTCTGCAGGCATCGCTGAGATCAAACTCAGCCTTGGCTGGCCAGACGTCAAGCGCATCAGGCGCGAGAAGACGCCCCCTGCACACCCAGCGACTCCGGTACCGGACGCCGACGACAGGGCTACGAAGCTCGACCCAAGCAAGATGGTGATCTACTCACCTACGACGGCCCGCAGAATGCCCGTCAGCTCGGGGCCATCAGGACCCGTCCTCCGGCTGCCAGCGAAAAGGACGTACAAGCGGGGCACGTCCGTCGCCTGCAAGTTCTGTCGGAAGCGCAAGATCGGATGTGGGGGCCCGCTGGAGAGCGACGAGGCGCGGCGGTGTTAGTGAGTGCGCTTCCCTATTGTTCCATCCGCCTTATATTCCCCGGGCCATGGGTGAGAGGAGAGCCCATGTGACGGAGATGCACGCACTCTAACCACCTGAGGCGTCAGCTCAGTTCCATGGGTGAAGGAGGTGCGAGCGCGTGGCCTGCCATCGATTCTCAGGACATGACTTCGCTCTCAAGCTAGTCGGGCACTCTCCCGTCCTCGATTGTCCCGATGTGGCCATCCGGCTCCGAGCTACGCCTCTCCTTCATCTCCTTTCACCGCTATCTCGCATCATCTAGGCTAAGAGATATCTCGGATTTGGTCCGGCCCGCTGTGAAAGGACCTTCAGCCCGCTCTCGGGCTACTTCCGTTCTTCCTCCTCCTTCTCGTCCGTCTCCGGACGTTTTCAATACCGCTCCTTTGTGTTTAGCACGCTGCTAACCTCTCCTTCTCGTCTTCTCGTCTTCGTGTGCCTCTGCTTATCGCACGTCTAGCAAATGCGTCCTCCGCCATCAGCCCTGTGAGTGGCCTGCATCCTGCCAATGGCCTGCGCGTTCACATACTCGGCCGCACACGGCGAGCCCCATGGAGCTGAAGAATGCGCACTAGAAGCCCGCCCTCGTGCACATGCATTGTATCCGCCATAGGTCCCGGACCGCTTTCTGCCCGGCTGCAGGCATCTCGGCATACTTGCGACTGGACACTCGGATAGCTAAACCCCCGACTATACCGGAAGATGTCGTGCTCTGTACGGGTCTTTCCCTCTCTTCCTTTCTTCTCTCTTTCTTCTTGTTCCGAACCGTGTCGTGCGATTACGCCTCGTCAGTCGTATATTATGTGCTCTACGCTAGCTTTTAATGGTCACGAGTGTCGTACCTTTGAGTTCAGATCTACGGATGTATATGCCCCTCCTTCATTTGCAGTGCCTGTTCATACACTAGAGCCATGTTAGTATATATGTCTGTAGTACACTAGCACTCACTATTAGCCACAATGATATCATTGTGGTGTATCTTCTGTGCGTGCCGTGGGCAAGCCTAAGTGTGTCGAGTGCGAGGAATGAGCCAACGCCATCTAGAGACAGTAATCCATTGACTGCACCAGTGACGGTGCTTTGAGAGCGAGACGTGGTGCAGCAAAGCCATGGGCTGGGACACCGAGCATCTCGACCATCGGACCAAGCATACATGCAGCATATGCAATTCTATAACCTATAATCCAACAAGATACACATGTACACAATACTCGCGAGCTAGATACACAAACAGTAAGGAGCGTATTATGTACGTCTGCGCACGCGCGCGTATAACATATAATCAGACATCAAATACGTGTGGGGTGATGGGGCACGACGGACATATGGGTACACGTGGAGTCACGACAGCAATGATGACAGGTCAGTGGGAGACAGATGAGGATAAGGGCGAGGATATGTATGAGATAGGGAAGGAAGTAGCAGAGGGAATGAGATCAGCAAAGGAGAGGGAGAGGGAGGGAGAGCACGATGCTGGGGAATCGGGGAAAACGGGAATCAAGAACCGAGACAAGACAAGACTAACACCTTCACAGAACCAAGCAGACCACGCACAGCCGGAGAAGCGAGCAAGTCAACAACGATAGACCAAAGCACGACGAGCACGAAGCAGCAGACAACATAGTACACCGCGCCCCGCGCGACTGTGACGCACACCTCCCTCGCGCCTGCGCCCCAGCCCCGAGCTTCATGGCCCTTCTCTGGGCCGGGAGGCGCGAGTGGAGGTGCGCGTTCTCAGCCCCGACGCGCGACTTTCTGCTTCGCGGGCGAAGCCTGGTGGAGGCGCGTGGACCGCCTGCGGCCGCCAGCCTCGCCGTCGTCCCCGCTCGCAGGAGCAGCAGCGATCGCCAGCACGGGAGCGGCAGCGCGTCCGCGCCCACGCTTGACGGCAGATGGGGGCGGGGCGGTCGTCTTCCTCCCTCCACGCCCACGTTTGTTTGCAGGTGCACCGCGTCCGCGTGGAGCGGCGACAGGCTCCTCCTCCTCTTCCTCTTCCTCTTCATCCTCCTCCTCCTCCATTGGAGTGAGAGACGACTCAAAGTCGAGGGCAGCGGCGGCCTTGCGCTTACGGGACGGCCCCGCGCCGTTCTCCTCAGCCTCCTCAGCGGCCGCGCGCTGCCGCATTTCTTGCGACGGGCTCGGGAGCTCCTCCCCGCGGTTCTCCGCGCTCCGGATGATGTCGACGCGGCGCCGGAGACGAGACTGCTGCCGGCCGATGGGGAGTCCGAACGGGTGGCGGCCGTTCGCCTGGGATTGGCTCTGGCTGTCTTCGTCTTCGGGGACGTACTCGGGTGTGCTGCGGCCGCTCTCGGGCTCGTCGGGTTCAGCGTCCATGGAGTCGTCAAGCGCCATGCCGTCCAATGCAATGGAGCGCAGCGACGCGTCAATGGGGTGGTCGGGCTCGAGCGATGCTGTCCGGCGGGGATGGGCGGGAACAGCGGCAGGGGCCGGATGGGCGGGGAGGGCGGCGGGTGCAGGTGCAGGCGGTGCTGCTGCGTGTTGCTCCGCGAGCCACGGGTGCAGGCGCGCGTCGGCGAGAGACATACGCTTCCTGGGATCGTACTCGAGGAGACCCCGGACGAAGTCCTCCGCTGCCGGCGAGTCAGTATGTGAGAGAGGGCGAGCATGGGGAAGGGACTCACCGACGGGGTTTGTGCAACGCTCTCGGAGAAGGTGCCATTCGACGCGGCGGTTCGACACACGGATCTTCACATCTACGGTCGTGTCCTCATCGCCAAAGGGTGTCGACAACGTGAGCCTGCAGCCGTATTCAGTGCGGGCAAAGGAGCGAGCGATATGGAAGGTGCTCACATCGAAAAGACAATGACGCCGACACTCCAGCTGTCGACGACCTGGTCGTAACCTTCATTGTCGTCCGTTTGGTTGACGACCTCGGGCGCGAGGTAGACGGGGGTGCCGCACAAGGTCTGCAACCCCGTCAGTTACGTGGTAAGCACTCCAACATGGACGAGTGACTCACCCGCAGCATGGTCATGCTGTCGATGACCTTGGCGAGGCCGAAGTCCGCGACCTTCACGACGGGTGGGTTGTCGTCGGTAAGAAGGACGTTCTCCGGCTTGAGGTCACGGTGGGCAATTCCCTGACTGTGCACGTACTATAGCAGGGTGAGTGTGCCGTGCCGTGGATACAAGACGGTACTCACAGCGAGCGCGTCGCAGATCTGGTAGGTGAGAGACTGTGCCTCGGATTCAGGCAAGCCCCCTCTTTTCAGGATGTAGTCCAGGAGGTCCCCACCTGGCACCCACTCCAAGACCAGGTCTGCATGAAGCTTATCAGCGGCGGCAGTCAAGCATAACGCAGAGCACGTACTGATGTTGTAGCTCTCGAAGAAGACTTCCTTCAGCTGGCAGATGTTCGGGTGTTGCAGACGCTCCAGAATGTTGATCTCGCGCGCGAAGTTGCTCGCCTTGTCGTTGGACTTCGCGCCCTTACCGTTACCGTTGATAGTCGCGCTGCTGAGACCGCGCCGGAGCTTGTTCGCCTGAATCATCTTGACGGCGTACCACTTGCCCTCCTCCCTGTGGAGTGCCTTCATGACAGTCGCAAATGAACCCTTGCCGAGCTCGTGCTGCAGGTCGTAGTACTTGTACAGGCCACGGCTTGGCGGCCCGCACGCGATGTGCCGGAAGACGAAGCCTGCGCGCGATTTGAGGGTGCGACGAAAGGGGCGGTGATCAGGAACACTCACGATAGTCTTCGAGTCCGCCAGCAGCAGGTTGGGGTGCGCAGGTCCCGAACGCGAGCTCGTTCCCATCGCGGAGCACCTTGCATTTGCCCTTCCCGATCTTCTCGCCGTTGATCTCGCGGGGACTCAGCCGACGGATGCAACCACTTGACTGAAACCACTCACGAAGGTACCGTTGCTCGACAGATCCGTGACCTTCACCGCGGACTTTGCGGTCTCGTCTCCGTCCCATTCTATCGTGCAGTGGAAGTTACCTAGGGCGCGTTGGGACGCGTCAAACGGTGGTCAGAACGCGTTGAGAACACGCGCGACGCGTCGCGACTCACTGATCTTCATGCCCGGGAGGATAATGTCGTTCTTGTGCTCCTCGCGGTTGCGGCCGATGCGGTAGGTCAGCTTGATCTTCTGGAAATCGATGCGGCGGAGGTTCGCGCTGCAGGGGATGAGGTAGCCCCAGAGGTGTTCATCGAGAACCACCTCGTCTTGTGAGGCCTGCTGGGTGGACTGGGTGGGTTGTTGCGTCTGGGCGCCGTCGTCGGTCTGCATGTGGTCGTCTTCGGCTTGCATGGCTGGTGGTTGTGGCTGGTGGGTAGAAGCAAGTGGGTGGGAGGATGTGGTGGGCAGAAGTGAGGGGAAATGGTGCCGCTTTTAAACCAATGGTAGGTCCGAGACAAGACAAGTCAATGCGTCGCGCTTTGGCGCCCTTTAGCTGCACGCTGCGGGCCAAAGCGAACTCGGCTGTGTCGATTCGACCGGCGCGATTGACGAAGCAGGTGGCGTGCAGGAGATCAACAGACTCAACAGATCAGCAGCTTGAAAGCAGTGGACCCAGACAAGCGCAAGTACGTCCACCTTCCAACTCTTGCACAACACGCGTAGCCAAACTAGGTTCGGAACAAGCCGCCAACTCCGAAGCCACCTTTCGAGCTCCGAGGTGCGCTGCGAAGCGAGCGCCGGAGCAAGGGGCTTGCTCCGAACCTATAGCCAAACCACTTTCTCAGCCACACATTTAGGCGGAGATCAGTCGGAGCTCACGTGGGTGGCGGTGCTAGGGTTCAATGGCACAGCTGCGCGAATTGGCCTACGTTCACACCGCATTGGCCCACAATCAGAACTCATTGTCTCTCTTTGACCTGGACCTTGAGGCGTTGCGGCTTGGCTTGGTCCCCACTGATCGAACAAAGCAAAGCTTCCCACAAAATTCGAACAGATCTCCGCCTTCCAGCTGCCATCACCTCACGACGATATGCATCTTCCGAACTTGAGGATCTCGAATATGTTGATTGTGTCTCTGAGTCGCAGTGCTTGTTGAGTGCATTGCTGATACCCGAGCAGCGTGTGGACTCTGCCGACGGCCGTCCGCCGTGGGCTGTGGCCACGCAGAAGTCACCGTGCTCTACACGCGCACGGTGCACGAGTTAGCCTGCTGTGTCTCTCCTTCTCCTTGCCTTCTGCTCACGGTCTACCTACAGCTCTTCCATCGCACTCACTCCAAACCACCTTGTTGCAGCGCTCAGCTGTCATGACAGATCACATCGAGGGCGGAAGACCTATCACGGTCATTGCTATACCTGAAGCTGTCACGCCAGTAGCACCTCCGCCTCCGATGACCCCACCACCAGCGGCAACTGCTCGTCCGGCCTCTGATAGGTCACGTCTACGACGGCCGGACAGCGTCAGTCAGTGTCGTCTCTTGGTTTGCCATGGCATCAGACTGAACTCCGCCACCCAGTGTCTATTACAGGGCAGTGGCCCGTACCACAAGTCATAGTCTACTACCGCGAGATGAAGATCGCATGGGGCCGGGAAGCCATCGCTGCCCTCGGAAAGACGGTACGCTCTCTTCAGAGCCTATACGATAGAACTAAGTAAGTATCTATTCACTGCAGGAGTTCATGAAGTGGCTCTTCATCACCTTCGTCTGGACGCCACCGGATCCGACTGTGGCGTTTACGAATGCGCACTACGAGGGCTCTCTCTTCGCGCGGAATGCGGTTCTCTTCGGGACGTTCTACAACACTTTCGGCAAGGACGACTCGGGGCCTGTAATGCTTGGTAGCTTGGGATGGGCAGAGCTCATCAGAAACGTGGCGAGGATCGAGCTCATCTATAATGATGGCTGAGCCGTGTTCCTTTCGGGGACCAGGAGACTGAGGCGTGGGCGAGACGAGATGTACGTCATCAGCTGTTGTACTCCGAGTCAAACTTCGTTGCTCACTTCGCTTCGTCGCAAGATGCAGCGTTGTCGATTAGATACGCGTTTTGTGCATCGGCGGCAGATTACTCATCAAGCTAGTCTCCATCCTTGACCAGCAACCTGGGCTGCATTCCTCAGCGGAGCTTGACGACGACTTCGTCCTCCAACAACATGCACCACATAAAGGTTACCTGTGCGACCGTCTCTGTGGTACCGTGCAACACAATCGGAGAGCCGGCTCTCTCGTTGGCACGCTGGCGGCGACGGTGAGTTCACAATATCTTTTGTGGCATTACAATCCAAATGAATACGTGCGGCGGCCCTGTCGCCATTGCAGGCTGGGTATAAGAGCTGGCAATCTTGGTAGGCCACCGCCGTCAACAACCTCCAGGCTCCACTAAGTGTTCTCACTACCGCCTCCATCATGTCCCAGACGCCACCGCCCACTGGCAGCGAGCAGAGTGATGCGAAAGCTTACAGTGAGTAGTGCTCGTCTGGGTAGTACGCTTTCGAGCTACTGACACTGCTGCCCAGTCAGAGTCTCGTACGGCGGCATCGCGGACATCAAAATGGTGATCGCGAGGTCGACGACCAGGGAAGTGAGTGCGCCACGACGACTGTTCACCCTGCGGCTCATCCGAAACGGAGTCCTGCAGGAACTATTGCGGGAGTTGTACGACACCCCGAGATTCAAGAGGTATCTGCCGAAACGCTATCGCCTGAGAATGCCGCAGTGGACTCGGATACGCTGCGGGTTCTTCCCCCGCCCGCCGAGCCGTGGCGATTTCTTGAAGAAGGCGACGATCTGGGGTCAATTCGAGAAGGACAGTCCGCTGTACTTGCAGCTCGGCGGAAAGATCGAGCTTCTCTTGCCCGGCGTCGTTGGGGACCACCTGGCAGTTGCTTATAGTTGGTGATGTTCGGCAAGGGGTACACACGAGACTGCCGGGTCCGACTCGGATTTAAATGACAATAAGAGTGCGTGTTCTACGCATCTGGGCCGGCGTATGTCGAGCTCACAAACCCTTGACAGTAGCTTTCACTGGTCCTTGTGGCTATGCAGTTCCGCCCCTTGTATGTGTTCGTACCGTGCGTGTCAATACTCCGTCCGCATCAAACCGTTGGACGACGCACCAATTGGTGCGCTCTGTCGGTCGACCGGTCCGCAGTGGTCTGAAGCTAAGTACTCATCAACGCAAGTACTCCTGAGTCGGCGTGTCTCCCACCTCATGTCAACTTGTCGTATACCTGGCCATTCGACAAGATACTGTATCAGGTTTTCTTTGGGAGGGCGATAGACTACGGTATATCCCCTACCGGATTGGCACTTGGAGGAGACTCCCAGGCGTCCCTCGTCGCAAGTTGCCGAGTTCCAAGTACCTCTATGCTGCGGTAGGTCCTACTTACTCCTCCGATCCCTGCTCTGTCATCCCACATTCGCAACCCTCTGCTCTTCACCACGCAAGCATTCAAGCTATGTCAGACCAACCTGACTCCAGCGAAGCTGTAGGCCAGCCCGTGAACGTATCCATCCTGCAGCCTGAGGCGGGCGTGAGCCAGGACCAAGTGGCACAGACGGCGGCGACGGTCTACAATAGTGAGCCGAAGCACTTCCAACTTATCCAATCAGCCGCACTGAACGCGAGCCATTGGCAGTACCCCGACACTGGCCCGTCCCTCAGATCATGCTCGACAAGAAGTTTGCCATGGGCAGAGACGCGATTGCAAAGATGGGAAAACGGGTGAGTCGTCGTTGAAACCCAGCATGCCGCCGACGAGCACAGATGAGTAACCAGAACGTTGGGCGCAAGGAATTCATGAAAGCTTTATTCATCATGCACCTTTGGGTTCGCCCGTATCCCGGCGCAAAGTGGCAGGACCACTACTACCAAACACACGACTTCTCGGTGACAGCTACGATACAGGCCACCTTCTACTATACTCACGGAGACCACGATGTCGGGCCCCTACCTCTGGCGGGCCTGGGCTGGGCAGAGATGATCCAGAATGTTGTCACCATCGAGCTCATATATAGTGACGAATAGATCGGGCGATTCACAGACATAGTAGCTAGATATGCAATCGTGTACGAGCCCAGTATGTAAATGTACAATATCCAAGACGACAATCCCGTCCCAAGAAACCATGCAAGCGTTCAATAAGATCCAGGAACAAAATACGCCTCCTCATCCCAGTCTATCTCCTGCCTGAGCGCGCTAGTCAAGATCAACTCCTGCGTATATATCTTGTGGTCGTGTTGAGCGAGCGGCCTCCAGATGGAAACATCCTCCGGACACGAGATGACGTAGCGGTTGTCGTGCCCCGCCAATACGCGCACAGTAGGAGATTGCGTAGACAACTGCACAGCGCGCCACAGTCAGCGCATGGTAGTAGTCGAGTGAAGAAATCCTCCTTACCTGGCCGCCGTTCGCCGCAACGACGTTCTTGAGCAGCTTGGTGTCCACGGGCACCTTCGGCGTCACATAGAACGTGATCCCACTGAAGAGCTTGCCCGCGTTCCGCTTCGCGCGTTTCAACGCATCGGCGAGGTTGAAGTGGTACTTCTTCTCGGTCTCTTCGTCTTCGATAGCAAACTCATCCTCCGCTGTGCGTGTCCATCGCAATCAGATAAAGCCGCAGAGAAAAGGACGGGAAGTTACTCACGTAGCAACTTCCGGTTGAAAGCAGACATCCTCGCCCACTTCTCACCAAGAACGTAAGGGGCGACAGCCATCCCGCAGAGGAATTTCTCCGTCCTGACGACACTCTTGACGAGTAGATGCGTGCACTCAGAGGGTTTCGTGACCATCTTGACCCCCATCTTGTTCAGTTGCTAAACAGCGATGTCAGTCCTGCACAACAATATCCGCCGCAACTCATAATAGAGCTCACCTTGACGACGTCGTCGGAGAGAGTGAGTTGTGTGGTCATGACCCGCACGTTCTTCGCCTGCGCTACTGCCCCGTCGTTCGCCGTAGCAGCCCCCGACTTCCTGGACGAAACCGCCTCATGGCCCTCATCCTCAGTCTCCGCGGTCGTCGACTTCCTCGGGCCCGCACCCTTCTTCTTCCCTCTACCCTTGTCCTTCTCCACATTCTCGACATCGCTCGTCTTCCGCTTCTTCCTATCTGGCATCTCCTCTTCGTCATCCTCCTCCTCCTCCTCAGGACCGACAGAACCGACGGAAGGCCGCTTCCGCCCCTTCGCCTGCGCTGGAGTCTTAGCCTTCGACGCCGACCGCTCCATCTCGTCCTCATGTATCCCGCGCACGGCGCCCTTCTTCATCTCCTTCTGGAACGAGTTCACATCCGGCATGATAACGTCGTGCAGCTTCTGCGTCGCCTTCGTCGCCGCCGACCGCTTCGACGGCGTGCGCATGAGCTTCGTCGGGCTGGTTGACGTAGTCGCGCGACTAGGTCCAGCCTCCGCGTTCTCGGCGATGGACTTGCGGCGCGACGTCCGCTGGGGAGGTGGTGGGGGGTGGACATCGACTCGCTTGGGGACTGGGGGCGTGTCGCCGTCTTTCTCGTACTCGTGCGCGGGACTTCCGATTTCTCAGCAGCACTTGCGGCGATCTTCGCTGCTTTCCTCGGTGGTCCGATCTTCATGGGTGCGTTGGTAGCGGACGAATGGTCTTCCTTCCCGTTCTGTTTCGTCGGCGACCTATACACGGAGGAAACGGTGGGCAAGAGCACCGAATCGAGCCGTTGGGGCGACTTGCCGGCTTTGGCTGGTGGAGCAGCCGCCGCTCGCGCTTTGCCCTTCCGGTTGGCTATGAGGCCATCAAGCACAGACCGCATATCATCCTCCTCTGTGTCCGAGTCCGAGTCGCTGCTTATGAGATCGATGACCTTTGACTTCTTCGACTGAGCGACTGGCGGTTCCTTCTCCTTCACCATGCCATTCTTCTCCTTCACCATGCCATTCTTCTCCTTCCCCTTGGTCTTGGCCTTCGATGCCTCGTCCTCGCTCAACTCTTCGGCCATCGCCACATCGTCATCCTCTGCGACTGCCTTTCTCCGCGAGCTCCACGGCTTCTTCGTTGGGGAAGGAGACTCGGCTCGTTCATCCTCCTGTCCGCGTCGCGTGCGTTTAGCCTTCGCGCTCGCGCTTTCATATGTCCTCGCAGGGCGTTTACGCGATGGTGTGGTAGGGGCATCCGGAGCGGACGCCGCCCCTTCACCTGGTGCTGCCTCGTCATCCGTCTGGCGCGAGGCATACCGCCTGACAAGTCGTCTCTTTGATGGGATCTCCTCGGCAGCAGGTTTTGCTCGTTTCGAAGGAGGGCCCTTCTTGGATAAAGGAACCTTGCTCGGACTGGGAGCATCGTTCATGACCATGGGGACATCCTGCAGAGCGCCATCCGAGAAGTCGGCGTCGACGTCCATCCGCCCGGCTAGACTCAGGTCGCGCTCGCCCTCTTCGACGTCCATCGCGACCGCTTGCTCGACCTCGCCCACGCTCTGCGCAGTTGCGGGAGGCGGCGAGGCATCCTCGGGAGCTGCAGCGCCCTTCTTCAACTTCTTCGGACTCGCGCTAGCACTTTTGCTCTTTCTGCGCTTTCGCGGCGTGCGCGTGAGCGCTTCGTCAGCGACACGTTGCATCTCCTCGAGCTGCCCAGGCTCCCAAGTGATCTTGCCGAGCCCGCGCTCTGCGAGCACGGTGCTGAAGTCGACTCCGGGTGGGAATGTGATGTACTTGTCCCGTGCGGGTGTCAGTCGACGCCATTGGACGAAGCAGTCTTCTACCCAGGTGTGGTTGACAATCGGGATAGACCATGATGTAGCCTTGTCCGTCTTAACGCCAGACATGCTAATGCACCGGTCAACATAGCCTCAAACATGAGAAAGACCTTACATACAATGCAGGTACGACGGCAGTGTTCTTGTCTGCTGTCATCGATGGGGTGAACTTGCCACCCATGAGTGTGATGAGCGTCTTCAGGTATTCGCGATCCTTCCCCGTGTAGTTCGACACGGTGATGATCTTGCTTGGCCTTCAGCACAAGATCATCACAGCCAGGAGAAAACACACCTCTTTCTCGAAGCCATCCGCAGGGTGATTAGGGATGGGATAGTGCAACAGCTGGTCTGCCGGGCGGGTCAGTGTGCCCGACGCGCGCACATACCACAACCATGCGAGCGTGCCAATAGTCTTCTTCTGCTGGTACGCCTGTCCTCGACTTAGGACCAGCACACGACACGTTGGACAGGAGTGCTCACCTTCGCATACGCTGCTCCACTCCGGAACCGAGTAACGAAGATGTCGGCTTCGTCAAGTTTCGCGAGCTCGTCTCGAGCGCGTTCGGCATCGCTGAAGGACTTCGCAGACAACAGCTCGACTAGCTCGCCGCCCTGGCGCCTGATGTCCGTGTGCAGCGCCTTCTTCTGGCTGTCCGAGAGCTCCAGCGACAAGCCTAGGAGAAGACGCTTGCCCTTCCAAATGTTCCGCGGCGCCGGGCGGATCTTCTTCTGGTCGTCATTGGAAAGAGTCGCCGTTTCGTACAGCAGCAATCTCTCCGGGGAAGGCTCATAGTCGACATCCTCTTGCGACGTACGGCCCTCCGGACGTTGCTGGAAGACTCGCGGCTCCGGCCACTCGTAGTAGCGTGTCGGGAGGTCTCTGATTCCAAGGCGCACCGTATCGTCAAACCAGTGAGGGACCAACACGCACATCTGTTTCGTCTGCTCCGCGAACCGCATCGCTGTCTCATACGCGGGGCCTTCAGGCACGAGGGCGAAGAGGTGCGTGACTTCGTTGGTGAGGATCGTGCGCCACTGACCTCCGAGTGCACTAATCGCCGCAGACATGAGCTCGCAGTCGGGTTTGGTGAGACCAGTCGCGGTTGCTGTGACACCCGAGAAGAGGTAGGCGGGATCGGGGGAGTAGCATAGAGGATCTTGGCGGGAGTCGAGTATAGCACAACGCTCGACCCAGAACGGAGTCACAGTGTAGGCACGAGAGTCGTCCGGGAGCGACTCGACAAAGTCCTCGAGGGCGAGCGAGGCGGTGATGAAGTGGGTGAGAGCGGGGTTCGAGAGGGACACGGGGGTTCCGCCGTGTGCGTCGAGGGTTTCGCTCAGCTGGTTGCGCGTGCGGAGCGGGAGGGTTTCGGATATGTAGTAGAAGACATTGTGGAAAATGGGCTTCGACATGGCGAGCCCGTCGAGGACGCGTCAAGATGGGTGGTTGTCGTCGTCGGTGGTGAGAAACGAGGAGAAACGCGTCTCGAGTCGCGTCAGCCACGTGATTTACGCGTCGTTCGCACGCCTCGTGTCAAGATTGACTAGGAGCTCGACCTACTCACTCACCTTCAAGCTCTCCGAGTCCGGGCTTTCTCCCCTGGATGCCCTCCTGTAACTCTTCAAGGTGGAATACGTATGTGCGTATCGACGTGTGCAATGAGGAAAGACTAGAGAATTCGGACCTCAAAACCAGTGCAACGATGATGAAAGAACGCGCATATATGCACCCACAGCGCCGCACGAGTATGTGACACACCTCGCACCATCCATGCTGTTGTTCCGAGGCTCTTACTGGGCCATGAAAGCTATAGGGGCGACCTCCGCAGTCCAGATGTCCTGCGCGCCGATGATGGGGGAAGGGAGGGAGGTGCGATTGTGTACATCACCCCATCTCCCCCCTTTATATACTTCTCGTCATGGTCCGATGACGGCCTTTGACGTCGTCATAATTCAGACACTGGAGAGTTCGAGCTTTCGAGGACGGATCGCCCCATATGGTATGAGGACTACCATATTAGATATGTCACCCGTGCATGCAATCTCATTCTTGTTACTACTTGCTCGTCCTATTGACCTTCGCGCATATAAGCACCGCTCCGACGAGCTTGCGTCTCTATCTCTGAGATCTCATGGCTCGAGCTGTCCCGTCTCGCCTGACAAGTAGCTGGATTGTAAGGCCAAGGCTTCAAAGCTTCGCTTCACTCCTTCGGAAGCGTCACTTCAGCCTTCTGCGCGGCCGCGGCTCTGTAGTTCAAACTTATATCTCCACACCGCACGCCCGCTGTCGCGACAGAACATGGGTACATCCGGACTAACAGCCGGCCCTACTGCGCCCCACCAAGTACCTCGTGCAGCACACGGAGTTCAGCCCAGAGCAGCACGACGTCAAGTTTGGGGCCTACCCGGATGTCGTCACCGCTGAGCTTCTTGCCTCGGCTCGCTCTCGGACGCCGCGACCGATGCACAATAGCTGGAAGCGCGCTTCCAATGTGACCGGCAGCTGGCTCAATACTGTCTATGGGTCGCGAGTATATACTAGAGTAGTAATAGTAACACTCGTTGGCGCGCAGTAAGAGTCAGTAGCACTGCGAAGTCACGGGACCTAGCCACTGCATGTGACGTAACGCGTCGCGCCGAACGCGACGCGCGACGCGTCCTGCATTCACCCGCCACTGCCAAGCGTTGGTTTGCGCTTTGACCGCCAGCATTCACGGCCACCATGGCTACAAATCCGACCGCTTCTTACACATTATGCTCTCTCCGCTCTCTTCCTCCAACCACGCTGCTGAACCACTGCAATCACTTCCTGCACTACCCTCGGCAAAATCACGGATGCCTCCAGACAAGGAGAGGCTGCAGAAGCTGCTGGATAAGGCAGGACCTGAGTTATTGAGCCGCTTCAGGGAGGAGGTATGTGGTTCTGGTTTGCCAGCCACCATATGTGCTCACCTTTCATGGTAGACTGTCGACCCCGAACTCCTCGAGTGCTGCCCGGATACCTTCGGCTTTGAGGGGGACGAGACCGATTGGATCAACGTCTCCGAGCTTGCACTGTGGCTCCACCGTCAGCAACGGTCTGGGTCCACTCCAGCCACTCCAGCCACCCCAGTGCGCTCTCGAGCCCCGTCTGCAACCCCGTCTACTCCGTCGCGTCCAAGGTCCCTCTCAATCGCATCGGATGTTTCTAAGAGGGCCCTGAACACGCCTTCAGGCTCTAGGTCGCGTGTTTCCTCGCCTCCGCCGTCGTCCCCTGCATGCTCCCGGGCAAGCTCTGTGAGCAGCGTGCTCGAGGTTCAGTATGACTCAGACGATGATCTGTACCCGTCTCAGCTCGCTGCCCGCCCTCTGAAGCGGAAGCTCAGCCCACCTATCAAGCAGGAAGACCACAGTACATCGGATATTATAGACCTCACAGGCGACAACGAGTCGCCTGTTCTGTCTCAAGGAGATGCAGCGGGTATGCCAACTCCCCGCAAAATGATGCGCAAGCGCACCGCTGGGACGGTCAGGATCACCCGCCAACAGCCTGCGCATGAACTGGTCACTCTGACCGATGTTCCGAAGTGCTGGACTGTGTCACGCCCGGACTGGGAGGTCGCTTACCTCTTGGATCTTCGTAACGATGCACGCGAGTGGAAGGGTGCTGACGGGAAGCCGATGTCAATGGTTTCTATTATCAAGTCAGAGGTACGCTTTATGTCAGGCATTGACATGAGGTCAAACGCTCATCCATGATGGACATAGGATCAGGATGCTTGGGGCAACCCAGGTACAGGAGGTTCGCCTACACGCCTCGTAATGGTCGAGCCCTTCGGCATCAAGTGTCAATATGCGGAACACACATGCCAAGGTGTCTTCCATTGCTCCGAGATTGATCCCGCCTACCTGCAGTGCATGCGTTATGAACCCGACTACAATCAACGCACTCAGCTCATCAAGGACCATGCAAATCTCAATGCGGCGCAGACAAATTCTGCGGAGCTGAAGGCAATCACGTACGTCCTGTTGTCCTTTCTAGTAGTCTGTCTGTCCGTTCATGAGGGCGGTAGCTTCTATAACTCTGTCATGGAGCGCCGCTGCACCTATCAGCCCGACAAGAATGATCTCCGCTCGCGGTGCAACGGGATGCCAGTCATCCGGGCTTTCAAGAACAAGGTACGTAGTGCCCTCAGATTGCTGACATCCGAGGAGGCTACCGCTAACTATGCGGATGTTCGGCAGGAGGTGTCTCCCGATGGGAAGACTCAATTCTTTGGCTGCTCGAACTGGACTAGATCAGACCAAGGTCGAGCACACGACCACCTGTGGATTCCCATCCACGTAGCAATCGATGAGTCAATTGTCCTTTCGCTCTGCAAGATGAATGGTCGAGTCAAGCTCTCGGAGAATGACAAGGCAGTCGCTGGCAAGTGTACGACCATGGTACCGCGTCGTAGCGGCGCAAAAGGGCACCAACTTTGTCGTATGTTCACTTTGAAAGCGTTTATACTTGCCTCCTCTGATCAGTCAATGATTCACAGCATTCACGCACGTCAAGGATGGGCAGACCCTTGTGGGACAGCTCAAGCTTCGGACATGCCAGACTAAGATTCGCATCTGGTTCCCGCCCGATCGTACAGACCGCCGAGCCATCGTGATGCTCACGAATGCGCACAACCATCCAATGCCGAAGGAGGACAAACCCTCGTATGATGGTAAGAAGCGTTTTGTTGAGGCTATCAAGGAAGCCGGGGTCTTCGGAATGACACCGTTCAAGGTTGAACAGGGTAGGGCCTCTTGAGTACTAGATACTCGTATTGTGTCTTGTTCTGATATGTTATTGTGAACACTGCTTAGCTCCGAGTACCTATCGCCTTTTCGACGGACTTACACCGGCACAATTCGAAGCTGCTCTCGGAAATAACCGCGTCAAGCGTGATCTCTGCAGGAAGGTGAAGCAGGAACAAATGCCGTGCGGTACAGGCATCACCGGTAAGCAAGACTCCTTCAGTAGCTAGTTCGACATGCTCATGAACACACCCTCTATATGATAGGTGTATTTAAGAAGCACCAAGATGATCTTGCATCGCTGGAGCCTCAGGAGTGGTACATCCACTATGTACAGAGTGACGAGGACTTGCCCATCGTTGTCACCTTCCGGGTAGGCCTTGCAGCACTCATTCACGATGCGGATGAAATATTCCTCGATACGACGTACAAGCGGGTGCACGGGGATATGAAGGAATGGGAAGTTGTCCTGTGGCACCGTCAGGTTAATAAGCGTACGTCTCTCACCGTTAATTGCTTACTCACCACTCGCCCAAACTAACATGTCCATCAATGGCCTGGAAGGCGTCACCATAGCCCGGTTGTACTGTCCCAGAGAGACCCGTGAGGCGTACGCGCGCATGTCGACCCTTCTCCTGGATACAATTGAAAAGGCGACGGGCCGTCGAGTCACCTTCAAGCCGCTATCCAGTAATGGAACTGGTCTCAAGGCAATTCTGGTAGATGGGTCGAAGGAGCAGATAGATGGCCTCGGGGATGCTCTTGTCAAACATAATGATCCCCTTGTGAGTGGGCTGAATGTGACTGATCCACAGGAAATGGTCAAGTACCTCATCAAGCTTTGCCTTGTGCACTTCGATCGGTGAGAACTCACAGTCTCGAGTTCCAATTATGTGCAACTGATATCTCGGACTCCTCGCTGCTTGCGCCACACAGTAACCTGAATAAACTCGCAGACAAGTGTTCAAAGGAGATCATGGATCGTGTCCGGCAGGTCCCCTATCTCAAAGACGAAGCGGAACTCGAAGCATTCAAGAATTTCTGTTTGACAGCAGGAAACAAAGCGTTGCTTGGTACGGCGTACAGCATACACTATGGTGGTCGTTGCTGAACTTTATGCCGCACAGACTGGTACCGGGACAAGGAACGCGCACCGTGGTTCTGGGCCGTCCTGAATATCAACTTTTCCCGCATGTTGCCCGCAGACTGGAACGTCACCTCGTTCTCCACCAACCTGAACGAGAGTGCTCACGTACTGACCAACCTGTACACCGGCATCAATTTGTCACTGCTCGAAGCAATTGAACGGTGTGTTGTTACTGTCACTAAGGATCCGAACATACTAACTGACAACTTGGACTCGGTATATTAACAGTGCTCGGGCTCTTGACCGGCAAGTTGAGCAGGACTTGCAGCAGGCACAGTGCAGCGGCATTCTTTCTAATAAACAGAACACGTTCAAGCACCGAGTCACAGACGGTATATTGAAGGCGCAACGACGCGCACAAAAGGTGTCAGCAATCCGAGAGAGCACGCAGACACTCGAAGAGCTGGAACAGGACCTTCAACATGCGCAGGCAGCGAAGAAGGCCAGCGACGCTGTGGTCAAGGACCTCCGCGGGCAGATCAAGAACGTGCCTGATGTGACTGCCATGTCTGAAGCTGCCCCTATACTAGACGCACTTCGGAACAAGCTCAACACTGCGCTAGCGGCCAAGAAGGCGTACGACGAACTTGCCAAAGGGCTTCGGGAGGAGATCAAGACTCTCCGTGCAGAGTCTGGAGTCAAGAAGAAGCGAAACGCAGCATCCGGCAAAGGAAAGCAACTCATTCAGCAACCGGACACCACTTCAGAGAACGACGGAGTATCTGGACATGCGGCACCGGACCCTTTGCAGCTTCACCCTGCGGGAGCCGCAGCGAGTGTGAACTACCCCATGGCAGACCAGCCATCTGATGCTCTAACATGGGGTTCTATGCCGCCAATGCTGCCGTTCTCGGTACACTCTTCGACCTCAAACTCGACCGTATACCCAGTATCCCCATATGCAGAGTTGTCGTCCGACGTCACAGTACATGAAGGGTCGCCATCAACTGCATACCCCAGCATGTCGCCGTCCCAATACTCCTTGCCCTCGTCCGCATACCAGCCCATGTCCTCATCCTTATACCCGGTGTCCTCTTCGTCATACCCGGTGTCCTCTTCGTCATACCCGGTGTCCTCTTCATCATACCCGGTGTCCTCTTCGTCATACCCGGTGTCCTCTTCGTCATACCACATGTCCTCGTCTGGATATCCAGTATCTGCGAGCTCCACAGCATCCACAAACACGAACAGCCCATCCGGAGACTTGAACTTCAATCACGCACCTGCTTACCACACCAACTCCCAATTCCACTGCTATCAGCCACCCTTCGGAGAATTGGGGAGTTGCGACACTTCGTCGGCATCCCAACCTGATAGACAGTACTTGAGAACAGTCACACTTGCACCCGCAGGCGAAGAGGAGGCAGAGGGAGGGTCTCGTAGGGTCACTGTGACCGTCAAGCCGTCGTATATTGATAGCTATCATTACTGAAATACTCAGTTTGCAGTAACATGGAGGCAAGGTTGTACTTACCGTTCAGAAGTACACTCAGTAGAGAAGGAGACACACATACAAGCAGGTCCAGCGAACTTCAGCTTGAAGAGTGAGCCGCGAGTAAGCGCTTGTAGTGACGGCTTGCTTGAATTATTCCCTGAAGCTGGCTACAAGCCGCGCTCTAATGGTACTTACATTGGCTTTCTTTCTGTATAAGTGTGCGTAAGAAACCGATTTGAGCTCCAGAAAGGGATTGTAAATGGGGATTATGAACTCCGCAAATGAGCTCCTATAGGGCGCTAAAACAGACCAGTAAGTAATTGTAAACAAGTTGTGTTGAACTTGTATGGCCCAAAAACTATTTTGGCACATAGTGTAGCATACTAACAACTGGCTTAACGCAACAAGAGGATGACTAGTTCATCAGAGATTGGTACACAATTCGGTCTTTCGCGGCTGGCGTCTCTTGATTTCGGAGAGCCGGAACGGAGTGGCGGTGCTGTACCAAATCGGGACATGGCAGTGCTAGTCCGATGATTCTCCGAGTCTCACTCTCACTGCTCTGGTCAGGACTCGTCGCAAATGTCATACTTAAAAGGTATTTATCGTCGCATGAACGTCAATTCTTCTCCCTGCCCCACTTCCAGACTCTGCGCCAGAATTCCTTCTTATGAGTGACACCTCCTTCAATACTTCCTTGCGAAGGGTTCTCTTCCGCTGGGACGTCTTTGTGCGAGACGTGCCCGCTTTCTGCGACATGTGCTGGTAGTGTGTCATTACCAGTGATGGTGAAGTGCGTCTCATCGTGCGAAGCGACGCCGTTGTGCTGAGCACTTTTGCGCAGTTTCTTCTGTGTAGGCACACTCGCTGTTCGCGAAACAGAAGAGCTGATTGATGGGTGGTTAGTTTCTTCAAATACTCAGACTCTTGACACGTACGACTTCGAGGGTCCGGGATCGCTTCCGGAGCTACTGGTGGCAGTCGGCCCCTCAGGCCCCTGGGCCGACGAATCAAGTCGATCGACGACAGCTTGAGCCGCACGATCAGCAAATATGCTCTCCTTCCCGTCTGCATACCCTGCCGGACCCTCCGGCTCGTTCACCCCATCCGTATCGGGGGCGAAGACGCTTGTGTCCAACTCGCGTGATGTACCGTGCTCTTGCGAGTGAGTAGCTCGAAGGTCCCCGCTACGCAGATCAAGTTCGACGGAGTTCTGCAAGCGGCTCATCTCCTCTATGGCCTTCGACAGGGACCGCTTGCCCTTGGCGCGTGTGCTGCCATGAGACGGCCGCCTTCCGGCTGATCCCAGTGCACGTTCCTCCGTATCGAGAATGGGGACAGGAGACAGGGTTCTCCTGAACGACCTGTAAAATCGAAGAAAGTGGTTCAGTCAGTATATGCGAAGGCGGGATATAGTTGTCACGTACCCACGAGGGCTTGCGTCCTTCGGTACTTGACGCATCTCGTTCGCCCCCGTGTAAGGAGCAGGTGCCGGTTGCGTTGTCGTTGGCATCCGATGCGGTGCGGAGCCGGAGGCTGTCATGACTTCGGCGGCTTGCTCATCGTAATGCGCCGTCTTCTTGCGTGGCTGCGGAGCCCGTAGTATGATCTCGGAGACGTTGCGTCGGTCTGTCGCTTTGCGTCCTGCGGTGTCTCTGTCACGGTACGGAGCATGCCGATAGTCTAAGACGTCTACGGCAGAATCCTGGACAGATTGTCCGTCGTCGAATCCGCCATCCTCCAGTGTGTGGACACGCGAAGGACCAGCATCGGGTGTGCTGATAGGGGACGACGTGAACTTGTTCGACACGAGCAGCGTTGGTGCTTGCGTCCATTTAGCGTCGGCGTAGATGTCCTGACACCACGCCGCAGGCAAGAGGGCTGCATCCTCAGGAGGGAAAGACAGGATCTGGAAGTCGATGATGTAAGACCTGGCCGACTCCTCCAAGCGGCCCTTTCCGAGACTGACGGACACGTGCAAAGCGCGGTGCTTGTCGCTTTTTGCAGGAAGTTTGAAAGCCTGGGAGACGGTGCCGCTGCCGACGTGATATGGCCAATCGCGCACATGTTCCAGGTCCTTGCAACTGGTGTCCTTCACGGGACGGCTGCGCGAATGGACCACTCGCACGCGCAGAAAGCCATGGTTGTCCCCGTCAAGGCACTTGCAGTACCCGAAGTGCACCTTGATCTCGTCCGCCGCCCCGCAGAGGGTATATGTAAAGGAGGGCTCGGGGCTTGTAGTCTCGACGCTCCCTATTCGGTAGTTCGCGACCGATAGCACAGATCTGCACCAGTTGGACGCACTGGCGCGAAAGCGGTGTGATCCTGGATAGGCTGTGGTCATTCGGTGAATGTCGAGATCCCGAGGTAGCATCTGCTGCGCCCGTGGGTAATCGTGGATGTAGACAACTGAGTCCGTCTCGATAGCTCCCCAATCATCAACGTTGTTGAGTGGCAGGCTTACAAGACGAAAGTACCCAGAAGGAGTCTGACCGCGATGGCTATAGCCAGTACCAGGTGGGCAGTAGGTCGCTGCAGAGGATTGTGGGGCAGGGAGGTAGGCACCGACGAACATGGCATCGCTATGCAGCTCCGCAGGAGACGGACGCAACACCAGGGCAATGAGGTTTCCGCTCTCGTCTTTACAAGAGAGCAGCGCCAGCAGTAACTCCTCATCGCCCCCGATGGGAAGGCAAATGACGGGGAAGGTCGTACGAGTGCCCTCAGCTGAAGTGACATACTCGTGACTCGTCCGTACGTTCTTCCGCAAGAGTCCGGCGAGCTCCGTCCGTGATAAAGAAGTCGTCCCGAACGCCCTAGGGCCTGGAGCAAAAAGGTAGGGATCGGAATCGGGTAGAGGGTGGGCTCTGTCTGGGCAAGAAAGGGTGGCGCGAGCTCTGACCTCGGCGAGCGGAACGCATCTACCCCAAGCCAGTAGACTCTGGTCGGGATGGCGCTTCAGGATAGCCTTTTGAAGACGGACGAAGGCTCTTTCAAGGCTCTCTCCGTACTTCGGCGTCATGTTCACATCGAAGATACCCATAAGGCAGTACGCCCGGTCCTCGTCTTTGGTGGTCTCCCGCCGAGCAGCCCAGGACATGCGCTGCGCGATGCTCACACCCATGAGCTTTGCTTCGTCGAGCAAGACCGCGCAGTCGATGTTGGTGATCTGAGAGATGACGTGAACCAGATTTTGCTTCGTTCCGATGAGTTGCCACTCCTTCCCATAGAATAACAGTTCGTGAGGAGCAATGAGCTCCTGGAGGGTCCACCCTCGGGTGAACCAGCGGCTGTCCCGGAACCGAGACGTCGCCTTCTCGTGATCGGTCAGGGGAGCATCCTCGACGGTTTCGAGGTAGGCATAGCAGACTCTCGCTCGCTTGTACCACTGGTACATGGAGTTAATGGCCTCGGACAGCTCCGTGTTGTTCGCCTGGTCGATGCAAGTGGAATCTATCCAAATCAAGCCAAAGCCATGTTCCCTCGCAATTGAGCAAGCCTTCCGGACCTTCGCAGTGTAGAGCTGGAGTACGCCGGCATCCTGGCCGCTGCCCAAGCTACTTGTTTGATAGGCGAGAGTTTGCTGATAGGACTGCTCGCCAGACGCCGACCAGACATGGGAGAGGATTGCGTAGTGTACCTCCCTGGGGTCCTTGATATCGACGAACCTTCCTGTGCTGGTATTGAGGAGCCGCATGTGGTCTTGCAAAAGTCACTTGTCAGCCTTACT
This sequence comes from Lentinus brumalis, assembly GCA_001792895.1. NCBI lineage: Eukaryota > Fungi > Basidiomycota > Agaricomycetes > Polyporales > Polyporaceae > Lentinus > Lentinus brumalis. Next base: position 2,078,438 of record MARA01000006.1, on the reverse strand, counting down.
TATGTACGGTCAATGTGAGATGACTGTCGATTAAACGCACAGAATTTATTCAGATATGAGCACCCAGTCCAACGCGCCGCACGGGGCAATTGGATGTCCTTCTGAAAACAAGAAGGACGTCAGTACGTATCCCATAGAGCATAGTCAATATACTCACCGGGGTGTCAGCGACAAGGGAAGACACGTCGGGGCAGGATGCGTCGTGGTTACAGTGCCGTGTCGTGGTGGGGACCCCCAGGAATGGCCCTACTCGAGCCACGGGCACCCGGGCTTATCAGACGGTGAAGTTTGAGCTGGGACAATACGACCGCAATCAGCGCCCTCGATCACATTCCATGCAGTGAAGGGCGTCGGAGGGCAAATTCTTCGCATGCGCCCACAAAAGTCTACAACACCAGCGTCGAGATGTCGACCTCAGATCTTGAATACATGATACCATATGCACAAGTCGCTGCGGGCTTCCTGCAGATAGGATTGCAACAGTTGAATGCGTGACGCATGCGTAGATTTGAGCACGGCGGCGTTCGTCTTCGGGCTCCTCGAAGGAACGCGGAGAGCTAATGGTCGAGTCAACTTACCGTCCTCCGAGCGTCGTCCTCTGCGTCGTCCTAGCGTCTGCTTGACCCTCGGATGTAAGAGGTGCAGATGCCAGCACGATGATGATGTCGGACTGGTAGGTCGCGCATGTTGAGGAGACTGTACACACGAGCACCCGGTGAACTGCTGTGGGCGTTCTAATCGAACCTGCGGCCAATAAGGTCGTCAGTCTTCCGTTGTACTAGTACAAGGGGGCTCGATGGAGATGCCGACACGGGACATCTCAGATCCGTAGGTGTCGAGAGGCCGCGGACAGGCCGCGATCAAAGCACGCGTGTTCCGCGACTGAGGGCCCAGGTACTCCATATCCGATCCGGGACTCGCGATAGCAAAACCGTGGACATGAGCTGGGATCCGTGTCGTCATGAACGAGGTGGTAGCTCTATTCCTCTGAGCCTCTGAGCGGTGGTGAAGGAGACAGTTCGAGGCAAGGATGGAAGAGATATATGTCAGACCTACAAAGCCCCGGGTAAGCCCATATCGCTGCAGCAGTCCCCCGTTGGCACTTACTGGAGCACATCGTTACAAGTAGGATACAAGGCTTCCATGCTACGAGAACGGCGAAGCTGTTGAGCGTCGCCACAGCACCAACAAGCTACGTACCGCTTCCGGCCTGCCGCCTGCTGAGTTATCGTCGCGTCCACGTCCCGGGGGGCTGTGAGAGAACCCCCAAACGCAATCCGGAGCGCCGCACCCACGATTTCCAAATTAACAGTAGACCTGCGTCAAGCTGAGCGTGTCGCGCCCACGCTTCACAGGAACTGTGGAGCCGTGTAAGTCGAATCTTTGCTGCGGCGGACAGGCGGTGGCATTACCGGTTTCAGGGTCTGCAGACGACGGTACCGGGTACGTCGTACGTACTGTCAGAGCGGACGGAAGTTGCACGAGCGCGAGAGCTGACCTTGGACCTAGGACGGCGGCGCAGTGGTGCGGGTGGCTTCGATGTTGTACTGGACGTTCTTGCGGTATTTGGTGACGAGGTCGGCAGCGGTCTTTACATGGGCGTCGGCCTGAATAATTTCCTGCAATGAGGATATCAGCGAGATGAACGCGAGACATCGCCGAGGGCATGAGGGTTGAATCAAAGGGCTATGAAGATGAGATGCCACGAGCAGATTATAGACCAGAGAAGGATCCAATTCGAGGCACATCGAAGATGGCGTTTGTAGTGCCCTCATTGATGAAGACACCTTGCGCATCGCGGCATTGAGAAAGGAGCGCACCTCGAGACAGCGGTTGAGTTCGAGGATAGCTTCCGTGCACTTGTCCTGCAAATGAGGAGGGATCAGGGTGGTGTAACTTGGTATGAGGCGGTCGTGAAGGACATACGGCGTTCTTGATGATACGCTGGAGGAGGACGTTCTGCCGTTCCGCATGAGGGTTCTCCATGTCGCGAGACGTCGCGTCGGACGCGTCGTGGTGGACGTAAGCAGCGAACGTGTGCAAATGGGCGTCTCCCCGCCAAACGCGGGGTAGACGCGCTCTGGACCGTCCCGAAACGGTCAGAAGCCGCGCAGCCGCAAGTGGCGGAAAGTGCACCCGACGGTACTCGCGTCCTGCCCTGGTCGTCCCTCGACGGGTCTCTGCGGACGCAAAGGCATGGGGAGAGACTGCAGCTGCACAGGCTGCGGCGTGCGCGGTGTGCGCGGTCGCCAGCAACAACGGGGGCCCTTCGTTCAGGTGGAGCGTGTGACGTCACGCAAGATGAGGGTACAGACTCCTGGCGGACGAACGCAGACGAGTGACAGCCGTTGCGCCGGATTTTTCTGTGCCTCTTGTCAGAGTCGCTCAGATGCATTTAGAATAAGTACCGACCTCTCGCTCCCGACCCCCGCCCCGTTTCCCCCCTCTCCTCCTCCCGACCGCCATGGTCACCCTCGGCTTCAAGACGGACTCGACCCCCTACCGGCCCCTCTTCGCGACCCCACGCTCCCTCTCGACCAAGTTCTTCGCCCTCTTCGCTGTCATCTCCGTCGTCTACTTCACCCACTCCTTCGTCCCTTCCGAGTACAAGCCAGACCTCTCGTCCTTCCGCTTCTCCTCGCCCCGCGTACGCGGAACGTGTCCACCGAGATCCTACGCGGCTGGCGAGTGGGTCGCAAAGCCCCCACCGACGAACCGGACGGACTTCAACTCCTCGTCGGACGTCTATGACTACCTGGGCTTCCAGGGCTGCGCCAGTACTCGGGAGGTCTACTGGCACCTTGCTGCCGACAAACCGGCGTTATGGGATAGGTTTCCCCGCGTCGCGTCCTGGCAGTGGCAGACTCCTTCAGACTGCGAAGTGCGGGAACTTGACCCCGCTGCCATCGTCAAGGATTTGGTTGAGCAGGGCGGTTGGCTCCTTATTGGAGGTAAGCATCCTTCCTCGTGGCGCTCGCCCCTTCCCTCCATCGTGCCTCTCCCGGTCGGGTGCATACCCTGTTTCAGCACGACATGGCGTTTGTTCCTGAGTTCTGCCTGTTACTTCGACTTGACGGGGCATGAAGAAGCTGTTGACGCGCGTTTCCGCGTCAGCGTCGCGCTGCTTGCGTACATAGCGCAGCATCATCACTCCGTGCTTCTCGCCGCTGATCTTCGTTCCGGATCTCGTAACGCAATAGAGCTTAACTTAATATGACGTATTTCCGCAGATTCAGTGACAGAGAACCATTTCTTTTCATTGTCATGTCTGCTCTTCCCGCACGTTCGCGCAACGCCCGACTACATCGAGAACCCGTACTTCGACCGTGGTTGGCCGCAGAACCTGTACTTGGAGCCTTCTTCGCCGCTTGTCAAGTCCATCCGCTTCCCGCCAGGGTTCGACATCGAGACGACACCACTGGTCACGTTCCGACGGGTTGACTTGCTGTTCGAGCAGCCCCAGCTCGATGCGCTCTACCACTCCCTTCATCCAGACTCGCCATATGTCTCTGCGAACGAAAGCATATTCAGCGATGAGGCCGCATGGAATCTGTCACCCGAGGAGTACGTCAAGATCTTCACTTCGCCGCTCCCGCAAGGCAACTACGCGACTATGGTCGTGAGCACTGGTGGACACTGGACGACGACCCTCTTTTCGGGCCTGAAGGACACGAATATGTTCAAGGACGGCATAGAGAACGTGCTCGGCTTCTTTAGCGAGGCCATGGAGGCATGGGCGCGGGAAGTTCAGGCGCTGCTCGATGACGCGGAAGAAGCCGAGTGGGCGAAGCGGAGATTCAGCATCGGTCGCTCGCGCGGTCGCAAGATGGCGCCGAGGCAGGTTGTTGCCCGTGCGTACCTTCCCGGGCACGAGGACTGTCACGATCACAGGGATCCGTGGACGAGCTACAAGCCCGGACGCTGGGGCTGGTACAACTGGAACCAGATCGGCGACTTCAACGACGCGTTTGAGGTGCGTGTCCGCTGCTCACCCGCCTATTTTCCGTCGTGCTGATATCGTCTCATAGGCCGTACTGGACTCGCGCAAGTACCCAGATATACACTTCCTCCCTATTGACAGGCCAGCACTCCTCCGACCCGACGCTCATTCGGCGGGCGACTGCCTGCATATCATGTCGGGCGCTGGCGTGCTCGAGGGGTGGACGCAGTACATCTGGCATTACGTCACCGTCGAGCTTCCTGGCCGCGTTCGGTAATTCTCGCGTCGGTCCCGCGTGCTGGCCCATAGGGACGGCGTGGGGGACGACGGACGCGTCCCTGTGCTCATGCCATGCTTCATCTGGTACGTCTTTACGGACGTCGCGCATATCTTTCATCCCTCATACTCTACATCTTGACCACACACATTCGACCCTCCGTTCCCACATCCCCACATCCACATCTATTATAGTTACAACACTCGCATACACTATCTCTTCTGGACATCTCTCATCGCGTTCGTTTCTAGAGTAAGGCCCCGGCTCCGTGTAGACGACCGCTTCGTAATCGCACTCCTTCGCTTGCGCACCTCCCGCCCCCCCACCCCAGTCCCACCCGTTCTGCTTCGCACTATTATATCTTCCTTACACTGAAAGCTTGGATCATCTTCGATTACTACGACGATTACGGGGTGACATACACTACTACCATGGCGGAATGCGGATGCGTTGCTTTCACTCGACAAAAGAAATCTGTAACAATATAGGATCAAGCCAAACTCTACTGCACTCGCTGAGCTCGATGGGTATCTTGCATGGGTCTTTACCGGTACCTCTTCTCCAGGAAACGAGAGTTACCGACGCGTCGTTCTCCAAGCTCCTCCCATGTTGAGTTGCCCTTCGGGCCGACCGTCCGGACGCGCGCCAAAGGGTGTTACGGGATGTATGCTGCAAATGTGCAAAGTTGGACTGGTCCAACATTATGCATCTCTACTCGGAGGACAATGACCATTGAAGAGACCTTGCAGGCAGGGGCAGGCTCACTGTGGACGGACGTAGGTATGTTCTATGGCCTTTCAACCCACGGTGACGTCCCGCTTGAGGCATTATCTAGGCCGACGGCAACCAAATCGAATTTCTGGCGCACGAATGTCATGTTTCGCCCGCCCGGAACGACTGGTGTGCACGCCTAGAGCATACGATTCGACATATCTAGACGCGCGCGGGGGATGCAAGTAGTACTCAAGTACTAGTCGTGAGTAAAACTAATGAATGTTACGGGCATGCGAATTTGCCAGCAGATTCTCATTCTGTTTCTGAACAGTGAACTAGCGTTTGATAGACCAGCGCGCGCTCATCGACAAGGCTCTCCGGCGAGTCCACGGGTGCGTGCGCTCAGAGTACTCAGCCCAAGGCCCGAGATGGACGTAGGCGACTTGAAGCTGTAGTCTGCGGAACTCAGAGGCGATCGCTGCCGGAACTTCAGTACTCGGTACCCAGTCACGAAGACAACGGCCTCTGCGGAGGAGGGTTGGAGGAGGGCACCTTGCCAGACATCATCATGAAGCTGCCGAGAGCACGATTCACGAATGGTCCTTCAACTTGCGAGACAACATCTTGCCGAGGTGAGGTTCGCTGCGAGTCACCTTGGGTGGCTGTTGCGTCTCGCCTTGCGTGCACAGTGCGTCGTTCCGTCAGCATGCTGCATGAGCCCCGTCTCAGTCTCACCTTCCCTCGCTGAACTCTATCACTGATTGATCTGCCAGCTGCAGGTGTTCGTGCCGTAACGAACTTGCGAGGATGTCCACTCTCGACTACCCGGACTCAGTACTGTGCGACAGCCATTCTGAAGGTCCGAGCCAGGCCTCACAGTCACTTTTCGAGGAAGACGAGTATTCGAGACTCGGCCGCCACGTATTTCTCCGTGGTCGACGCTCCAGGGACTGCGGTAGACGAGCGGAACGTCTCCCGGCCCGCGATATTCCGGGGTCGACGTCGCGCTCGGACGCATTCGAACCTGTTGTGTCTCGACACTGCGCCGGGAATGCTTCCATGGTCGAAGGTGGCAGACGAATCGGTGTCCTCGAGTACCGGCGCTAGGGTTACGAAGTGCCGTTCAGGTGCCTCTTCGCATCCTAGGTGCGACAGGGCCACGTTTGACATTTGGTAGGTGCCTCGGATACCATACGAAGCGGTGGAACATTGCTCACAGACTGAAGCGACGTTGATTATTCCGAAACTGTGGATACCGGTACGCACACGGAACGTCCTCTTGACGAAGAGCACATATCAATAATGTTTCCGACCAGCAGTAGGAACGCTTCTCTGCAGCCCGGATCCGAGGACGAGCTTCTCGGAAGCGCGACCCAATTCTGTGCCCGAGGCATGATCATAAAAAGCCCCGAGCGTCGATCACATGGTCTCCTCCGTCCTGTCACAACCGTCCGCTGGCACTCAACATCGAAGCCTGCGCCGTGCACGCTAACACACTGGCCAACCGCATGTGCTCGCGTCGACCAGAGCTCAAGCAACGCGACGTCCATCAACTCGCTGCTCGCGACAAATCTCCGCATCCCCGCGTCCACATGCTCACGTGCGTTCTTCCGCGGCACATCTCTGCCCTCGGACGACCGTCGTGCCACAGCTTGGCGGTACGCTGAGGTAGACGGTGCGCTCCCCCATCACAGACGAATCTCGAATCTAATTCTGCCTCGGATGTCGCGGGTCTTCCACGGCCAAACTTTGATTCCCCAGACTCGACAATGGAACCATCCTCCTGCCCCGAGGCACCGCCCGGTCATGCTGCAGGCCTGCTCGTCACTTTCATTCTGCCGAGGGTCAGATGTGCCGCTGGGGCATTCGTCTCGACGCGCATATAAACCTCTGCTCGGAGGGTGCAGGGGGCTCCTCAAGCCTCCAAACTCGGATCCTCCCGTCGGACAGCCATGTTCTCGTTCAAGTCCGCGCTGGGCCTCGTCGCCCTCCTCCCGCTCGCGCAGCTCGCCGCAGCGCAGTCCCCCGTCTGGGGCCAGTGCGGAGGCATCGGCTGGTCTGGCGCTACCTCCTGCGGTATGTCTCGTTACAGTCCGCAACGTGTCGCTCCGTTTGTTGACTGGTTGTATGCCCTCCAGTATCCGGTACGGCCTGCGTGAAGCTCAACGACTATTACTCGCAATGCCAACCTGGCGCTGCCCCTCCCCCGACGACGACCGTCCCCGTCACAACACCCCCCGCCACGACACCCCCGGGCACCTCGACTGGGAGCGCACCGACTGGGCTCGCGTCTATCCCGGCGTCGAAGCTGACCCAGATCTCGAACTTCGGGCCTAACCCGAACAACGTGCAGATGTTCGTGTACAAGCCGGCCAAGGTCGCGTCGAAGCCCGCTCTCATCGTCGCCAGCCACTGTACGTCCTGATCCTCTGCTTCCGTTTTGAGCCACTGGTCCTGATGCTTGGCTTGCAGTCTGCACGGGTACCGCCCAGCAGTACTTCTCAGGCTCCAAGTTCGCGCAGCTGTCCGAGACGTACGGCTACGTCGTGCTCTTCCCCTCTTCCGTGAGTTCCTTTCCTCCCATTGCGGCCAGCCAACTGGCTTACTTACGATTCCCGCACACAGCCCCACTCCGGCACCTGCTGGGACGTTTCCTCCGACGCCACCCTGAAGCACGACGGCGGCGGCGACTCGCAGGGCATCGCGTCCGCCGCGCGCTTCGCGATCTCGAACTGGGGCGTCGACCCGGCGCGCGTCTTCGCCGTCGGCACGTCCTCGGGCGCGATGATGACGAGCGTGCTCGCAGGCGCGTACCCGGACGTGTTCAAGGCGGGCATCGTCGACTCGGGCGTCGCGTTCGGCTGCTTCGCGGTCCCCGGGCAGCCCGCGGACTCGTGGAACTCGCAGTGCGCGCAGGGCCAGCTCATCCTCACCGGCCAGCAGTGGGCGCAGCGCGTGTTCGATGCGTACCCCGGCTTCACGGGTGCTCGTCCGAAGATGCAGGTCTGGCACGGAACTGCGTACGTTTCTCTTTCTCCTTCTCGCCCCGTGCATTGCGATCATGGTGGCTGACGTCTTGGGCAGTGACACGACGCTCTACCCTCAGAACTTCTACGAGGAGGTCAAGCAGTGGACGACTGTGTTCGGCTACCCGAGCACCCCAATCTCGAACGCGTCCGAGCCGTACCTGCCCGGCGGGTACTCGAACGCGACCTTCGGCCCCAACTTCCAGGCGATCCTCGCCCAGGGCGTCGGCCACACCGTGCCCCTGTTCGAGCAGCAGTACCTCCAGTTCTTCGGGATCGCGTAAAACTTGCATTCTTCGAAAGAGACCCGAGCTTGTTCCCGGTGGGACTCGGGCTCGCAGCCTCCGGCAGATCGTTCTGTGGCGTTTTTCGTCTTGTCATACTACTGCCTTCGGGCGAGAAGAATCCAACAATGTTTATCATTCCAAGGGAAGCGTTGGCGCTCAGGCTGCCGGCATAAAGGCATGGATCTTGCCACGCCCTCCGCTGCGCAGGGGTGTCATGTCCAAATCGTCATCCGTCATTGTCGAGGGCTGTCCGTGGGATCAACTGTCATCAGTTGAAAGTGCGCGATGCTGTGGTCGCTGCTCATTCGGAGCGGCTGGTGTACGCGCGCGCTCTGAGCAGTGTCCTTAAGTTCCCAGCTTCAACGGACAACGCTAGTCACCTCTCACAAGTTCGATCAAGTCCAGGATCATTCTACCCTGGTACGTATATCGCCACTTATCTTGATCTTCCGTTGCGCATTCTGATTACATGCCTCTCCAGGAGCTCCCCGCTCTCGGACTTTGAGTGTCGGACGGACGAAGGATTGCGAGGGTACGCCTCCCGTGACAGCTGCGGGTGTGGGTGACGTTCGGCTTGACACAGTTCCCACAGGACGCTACTCTATGCGACTTCTGAACACAAGCACTGCCGAACTTCTCTGGGTCGATGAACCGCGGCACGTCTCCTATGCCGTCGTCTCCCACGTCTGGGTGCACGATGGGGAGGGTCCGCAAGAGCAGACATTCAAGGACATCACGAAGATACACCGCCGGCGCCGCCGTCTGCGTTCCCTTGTCCCTGGACTGCACAAGGGCAAGAACAACACTATTCCCGCTGGGGTTTCGGAGAAGATAAGGCGGTGCTGTGCCGTCGCGCGCGAACACGGCTTCGAGCGCATGTGGATGGACTCCTGTTGTATCGACAAGGAGAGCAGCTCGGAGCTATCGGAAGCTATCAACTCGTTGTACAACTGGTACCTCCACGCGAAGGTGTGCTACGCATACCTCGACGATGTGGATTACCTCGGGGACCCGGCCGCGAGGGGATCTCAATTCCGTCGCAGTCGGTGGTTCCGTCGTGGCTGGACACTACAAGAGCTCATCGCGCCTGGGGTGCTCGTTTTCCTGTCGAAGGACTGGAGGATTCTCGGAACGAAGGCTATGCTCGCCTCAGTCATCGAAGAGGTGACCGGGATTGACCGCGCCATCCTCACCCATGAACGATCCTTGAACACCGTCAGCGTCGCGAAACGCATCTCGTGGGCATCGCGACGGCGCACAAGGAGGGAGGAAGATGAGGCGTATTCCTTGATGGGCATCCTCGGGGTGAACATTCCGACCGTCTATGGCGAAGGGAGGTTGGCGTTCATCCGCCTGCAGGAGGAGGTCTTGAAGCAAACGTCGGACCAAACTCTCTTCGCTTGGGGACCCGCGCTACGGAACAACGTCGAGCTCGACGACGACTTCCCTGAAGAACCCGCTTACTTCTGGGAAGAACCGGATGAGGCGGTGTGGGAGGAACTCTATATGCGCAACCTGTTTGCGTTGTCTCCGCGAGACTTCTCTTCCGCTGGCCGAGTCACCTCCCTATCCCGCCACAGCCTCAGCGAGCGGCTCCAACTCACTTGTCCACTCCCGGAATATACGATGACAAGTCATGGTGTTCGTACGACCGTCCCGGTGCTCGCCGCTGTATCCAAGCAATCCGGAGACCCGATCCACCTTGCTATCCTGTCATGCCAGGACGAAGCTGGCCGCTTGCTAGCCCTCATCCTCAGGAAGAAGGAGCGATCATCGAGCGAGTTCTTCGTAGGAGCCTTCCTCCCCCCGTCGATGACCAGCGAGGACGTCAGCGCAGAGTTCTATCTAGGGGAGCTATACTTCCGCACCACCCATCTTTCCCCTCAGTTCATCGCTGCTCACCAGAAGAGCCTTCGGCTGCAGGAAGTCTACATCCCTCATCGGCCTTCTCGTGAACGCGCGCAGGCTTTTCAAGGCTTCACCGAGGTCTACGCTGCGTTGACCAGGTACTCCGGAGTCTTCGAGGTCCATCTAACCGGATGGTGTAAGAGCCTCTTGGAGGCTCAAGGCTTTTCTGTCTCGCGGCTAGCGACCGACGAAGAATGGGCAGTCGGTCTGGGCGGGAAGCGTGGCTTCGAGGTCTCCAGAGGAGAGTGCGGTTTTAAGATCCAACTGGATGCGTGTGGTTGTACAGGAGCCCAGCGATGGCTGCGAGTCTTGGTATCCCGCAAGGCCAAAGAAGAGAAGACTCGCCCATCAACATCCTCTTCAGAGAACCCTCTCCGTGAATTCACCATCAGACACATGCCGGACCACCCTGATCATGTGTGTTCATGGTCATTCGCCGCCGGCCTCGCATCCCATCAGTTTCCCTTGCAGTTCCCTGACGATACCTCTTGGACGATCCAGCTCACTCTAGGGCTTCTAGGATCAGGGGATGGCACGCAGCTCCAGCAGTCGTTCGCCCTTGGAGTTGAGATCCTGTCGCGATCTCCGAGGGAGGAAGACCATGCACCCCCGCGCCAACCCTCTTTGAGCAATCACTGGGTTCCACCGATGACCATACTGGATCCGCATTCTGCGCAACCAGATTAGCCCGCAAGGCTGCAGATATTTCCACACCACGCACCCATATTCGCATGTTCAGCCTCCCGTCTTCGTTCTTAGGTGATGACATACCATATGTATAACGGATACCCCGCACAACAACTACCTCAACGATCAGCAATCAAGCACCCACGTTCAAATTAGACATATGTACCATTACAATACCAGATTTGTTCCTCATTGTATAACAGTATGGACACACCTCCCCCTTCGTCACATTTCGTCCGCGCAGCGACATTCGCACCCAGCAATGGGACACGTCCCATGCGCCCTGGAGCTCGCGCCTCCCTCGCCATAGAACCACTCCATGATATGCGAGGCGTGTCCGCCATGCCGGCATGTCTGGCAAAACACCAGAGCCTCTTGCAGCGTTTCTAGACGTGACGCAAGTCTGAGATCCGAACGTATACTAACTTCACTGTGAGGGCTCACCTGAAGGTATCCCGGAAAGAGCATTCTGGCCGCGAGCACTTTCCGGTGCAAGGTTCAGCGTCATCAGGCATACGGAGCAACGAGGAAGAGGTCTACTGCAATGCGGGCATAAAGTCGCCTCAAGAACTCATCGTCAGCACTTCCTGCGAGTGAACATGCGATGAACGACTCACTCGAGGATTGGCTTCTGCAGAGAACGGCGGCTCCATGGACTTTCCGCAGTAGTTGCAGCGAAGCAATATCTGCTTCGGCGCCCAGTCGAATGGCTGGATCTCGCCACACTCGATCGCCTCCTTCAGGATCTTCCCGCGCTCGATGTCCAGCTGGCACCGATGATGGAAGAGCCGCCAGCCATCGAGCAAGTCCCGGTAGGCGTTCATCCATCGCGCCGCCCGCGTTTCACGCGCGAGCACCGGGGGCAGCGACGCGAGCAGAGCCGCAGTCTGTACGTCACCAGAGCTGTCGACGTAGGCCTGAAGCAGGTCCATCCCTGCGCCTGTGAGCCCGGTGATGAAGAGACCATGGATGTCGCCGTCGTGTATTGCTCTCTCGGCGATGCGCCGCAGGTACGAGGAGACGTCCTTGTCGTCCAGGAACTGAAAGGCAATCGCGAGACGCTCGCGAAGAGGTAGCGACTCTTCTTGCAGAACCTCCGTCCAGTCACGCACCGTGAGATGCGTGAGGAGGGCGCGGAGGTATGGATCTTGCAGCCGCACCGTGAGGCGCTCGCAGTGCTGCAGGAGCTCCGGATTTCGAGTTGAACTCGACGTCAACGCAGCAACCATGCCAGACATCATATGATGCGACTCATCTACCCAGAAGAAACGTCAAGGGACCGTCTCGCGTGGAAATGGGAGTTTCATACCTTTACTACGCATCAGCATGTCTATGGCCTGCTTATGCTGCTCTGTGAACACAAGCCAACACGCAGCCTGCGAATGTTTGTTCTCCTTCTCCCACCGCCTCATCGCCCTCGCGAGGTCATCTTGCGCTAGACTCCATCCACATAGCTGCAGTGCGAATCGTCTCTGCGACAATCGCCCGGTGGCAACAGATGGTTTCCAAGAGGCAGCGTTATCTGAGTTCCCACTTCTTGCATTCAGCTCATCGATCGCAGACAGGAAGTCTTCCGGTAGGTTCGAGGCGGGCACCTGGCTGCGTTTGCGCCCCGTGTTTTTCGAGCTGGGCCGGCGAGTGGGTACCTCCAGGCTGAGAGGAGCAAGAAGCGGAGACGCGGTGGGCCCGTCGAAGAGCGTACTGCGAGTTGGAAGACGAGGTGTGGGCTGACCGGAGGGCGGCGAAGGGCGGACGGGCTTGAACCCTTCCCAGATGCCGGAAAGACCCTGATACGCAAAATTGTAACCTTCGATTACGGGCGATGGAGACGTTGTCAGGCGTTGAGAATCTGGCAAGATCATGGTCAAGAGATGAATGTGTGCGACAAGAGGACCGCGCTCACGATGGATCCAAAGCCACAGCTCCGAGATAGAGAAGTTGTCCGGCATTGTGGTGTGTGCGATCAAGGAGTTATACATGGGCTAGGATGCGATGAGCGAGCGACGATAACAGTAGACGACCGGGCTCACGTCCATAAGGCCGTAGGCAAGCATAGCGCGTCTCCGCATGAGCATCGAGATGTCCCACTCCACGACGTGTTGTAGCGCCTTCACAGCTGCAGACTTCTTCGGGTACTTCGCTTTGCCGTCCCCGTCGTCCAAGGCAAGTGTGACCGTCTTTGGAGTCGTCAGAGGCGCGTGAGCATGGGTCACATCCATCTCTTGGTCGCGGCCATGTCCACGTCCGCGGCTACGCTTGCGTGCTTGACCTTTTCCAATTGCGGTGTGCTCGAACGGTAGTTCCTTGACTATCATCACAGAGTCAGGCAAAGTCCGCAGTCGTCGTCTACCAGGAGACCCTCTCTCCGCAGGTGTTGCCGGCGGTGGGCTTAATGCCGGAAACCCGTCCTCATCGCCTCTGCCAAACGTAGGGGCCATGTAGTACGTCGGAGAGTCGCGGAAGCGGTGGATGACAGATCCGTCTTCCGCAAAGTCTGTGCGTTCCATGGAGTACGCTCGCGATCCCGGCCGAGAGGGCCGAGTGGCAAGGAGATCCCATGGCTCTCGCGGGGGTGTTGGATCCGTGATGCCAGGTATGATAGTGTACGAACACCCCACTCCAAGCGCGAGGTCGCCGCGGGAGCTCCATGGCGGATGGACCGGGGTGTCGTGCACGGCGTACAGCTCCAAGTCACCATCCTTGTTGACGAGCATGACGTTCGAAGTCAGAGGATGCGATTTAGAGCTCGGCACGAGCGCGAATGAGCTGAACGGACGCGAGAACGTCTTGGCTACATGGTTGTCAGGAACATAACTCCGTCATGGGGAGTTTCACTCACTTCTGCGCGTGTCGGACAGGACGAGGTTGTACGGAGGATAGTCCCCTGGGGTCGGTGGTGGCGGCGACGAAGAATGGGTCGTGCCGGTGCTAGTGCCCGCCCATGGCTTGACCCATGATGTCCTCGCAGCCCTGTTGCCAGACTGCGATGAGTCGCGGGAGCGGCTGCCCTCCTGCGTAGGCTCGACAAACTGTGCGTGGGTAATGTCCCAGAAGCGCACATGACTCGCGTCGCGCTCCAGCGTCGCCAACGTTCCACGCCGCGTAGACGAGAATTCGATATGTGCGAGAGGAACGACTGCAGTCGATGCCGTCGGCGTTGCTTTCCCACGACCGCCAGGATGAGAGACCACAACGCCGTCTGCCCCGTCTGCGGACGCGTCCTTCGCGGTGAAGGTGAGGACTGGCTGAGTGAACCGTCGGATGTCCCAGATGGAGACGATGCCCTCGCTGTAGCAGGCGACACGGTGGGCGTCGAAGGGATCGGTAGCGATGCCATGAACCTTGCTCGCTGCTTTTGCCGGCGAAGAGGAGGGACTTCGAAGATCGTATAGTTGCAGCCAGCGATGTGAAATCCCAGCCAGGAGAAGTTGCGAATTGTTCGGCAGCCAGGCGAGTGTCGAGACCACCTCAGCAGACGCGTGTTGCTGCAGGACACGAGTATCCGCGCCGGTGCGGGGGGCTTCTCCGCGAGGAAGATGAGGGAGAGGCCGCGACGGACTGTCATATTGCGACGTCGCGTGGAGCGAGAGAGCAGGCAGCGTAGAGTTGATGTCCCAGATAACCAAGCTTGGATCGTTGCGCACTTTGTCGAGACCGACCGCGAGGTAGTTTGGGTTCGCAGGCGAGAAGGCTACGGCGTTGCATGCGCGAGTGTTTCGCGCAGGGAGAGAGACTGCGGCGCTGTTGTGAGCATGCTTGGATGCCTCAAAGCGGAGCAGGTCCACGCGGCCGTTGCTGAACCCGACAGCGAGGAGGTCGTCGAGCACTGGGTCTGGGGACCACGCGAAGCACTGAGGTCAGAAAGTCAGATCCGCAAGGATGTCTGTCGCGCAAACTGTTCGCCACCTCCGGCCTTGTCACGGGCACCGTACTATCAAGACAAAGCCTGTAACCCCAGTCCTCTCACCCTCTGGACGACGGGGAGTTGCCTCGGGCAGTCCGCCAAATGAAGGAGAGGTGCGCGTCGCCGATTGACACTCAGGGACGATGCTTGTCCCACCGTGTCGACCCACCCACCGTCTGCTACGCTGCCGTCGAGCTCGACGATGTCGCAGGCCCACCCGCCTGTCATCCCCACTACTGCCGCGACGGCGCTGCTGGGACAACAACCAAGGACTTCGACTCAAAAATGGCCCACACCATTTACGCCTGGACAGTGACTTCTTCATGATGATTCGCGCGTTCCAGTCGCCCAGGCGTTCTCGCGGAGGTGGGGAAGTACGTGGACTGGACGAACGCGATTCTCACCTTCATTTGAGTCAACTCCAGCTGCGACGCAACCTGCTTAATCTCCGAGGTGTGAGGAAGCCATTCATACAGCGTGATTTGTGTGCTTCCTCCGACGATGAACTTGTTCTGCCCGCGAGGGTGCCATATAAGACGTTTGTCGGACTGGGCGACCATGGCGAACGAATTTCGAGGTGATGGACCAGCTTAAGCTCTAAGCCTAGACCTCAGTCCGTGTAGTTCAAAGACATGGATTTCCTGTCGAAAGTGTGGGTGGTGGTGGTGGTCGAGAGCCAAGATGTGCATACTTACAGAAGAGTAAGTAACTAGTAGATACGCCCATCAGGCAAAGTACTGACCACTTGTACTAGCTTGTACTAGTAACTAAGTAAGTATCAGCTCGCCGGTCCCTCCTCCTCCTCCTCCCTCCTCCTTCTTCCATTGTTTGCATTACTCAGACTGCTCGGTGGCAGATTCACAAGACTCCGACAGTGCTATTCGTGCTTTACAAGCTGGACACACGTACTCTACTGCTCGGCTGGGTTGTTTGTGGGGGCAGCTTCGCCGGTATGGGCTGGTCTCTTGGGTATGGTTGCGATTGACAGTCAGCTCAAGTCCATCCTGCCTAGGCCTGATAATTGAACAAGCACTCCTCCTCCTTCTACCATTCATGGCAGGATGATGATGCGACATGCCCTTATCACTACCGGTGGTTGACTCAGCACGTCTTCCCGCGCAGCTCCCCTGTGCGCCCGCTTCCCATGCGAGTGTCGCCACTCCCACTTGGACGACACCCGCGAAGATCTGCGAGGAAAAATGAACCGCAAGGCGGAAGGTACTTTGCCAATCAAGTCTTCGACTGGGGTCGTTCGTGTGCGGTCCAAAACGCTCAATGGAAAAGCGAGGGTCGTACTCGTCGCTCTCACGATCGTCGTCCTCTCTGCCGCACACTACACCTTCATTGGCCCCTCGCCTCCTGCAGAAAGGCCGAATTCGGGCACACAAGCGAGGGAGTTCAGCTGGGAAAAGGTGAGTGACTAATTCGCTGAATATTTTCCAGTCTGCTCGATGAGGGAGAGGTTGCATGGGGATAGTTGGCCGTATGCAAGACGTATACTGCATGGTTCAAGTTGTTGTTGTGGGTCATCCGCAGACACGCTCCTTCAGATTGTTATTTTGGCGTCATTGATAGATAGCTACTCCGCTGGGCCGACTAGACCATAGATCTTCATTCTAGTTGATTCCTGATTCCAGGGTTGATGCTCACGTTGGACCAACATACAGGTAGAGCCAAGCAGGCAGCTCGAGTGGACATCGTGCTACTCCGACAACAGATGTGCACGCCTCCTGCTTCCTTTGGATTATGACACCCCCGATGGTCCGACCACAGCAATCGCCATCCGGATGATTCCCGCCACTGACCAGGACATCTACCGCGGTACGGTTTTCCTCAACCCGGGAGGACCCGGCGGCTCTGGGGTCGACTTTCTCGAGCGCGTCGGTACCAACATCTCGCGTATTGTCGGACCGTCCTTCGATATACTCAGCTTCGATCCTCGCGGAATCGGTAGGACGACTCCTTTGGCATCGTGCTTTGAGACAGCCTCGCAGAGAGCTATCTGGGCCACTCAGGAAGGGCATCAGCTCATCGATGCAAGCGACGAGTCGCTCGGCATCATACACGCGAGGGCTGAAGTACTTGCGGAGCGGTGCAAAGAGCAGCTCGGTGGCGAATGGGGCATCGGGCGGTTTGCTACCACGCCATACGTCGCACGCGACATGCTGGAAATAACACAGTTATTGGGCCAAGAGCAGCTACAGTACTGGGGTTTCGTGCGTCTTTTGCGATGTCTTCTCTGCGAATACCCTTGAGCTTACCGTTAACTATCTCAGAGTTATGGCAGTATCCTCGGACAGTACTTCGCGGCCATGTACCCGGACAAGGTCAAGCGCGTCGTAGTTGACGGTGTTTGCGATGCCGAATACTATCGTGCTCCGTCCTGGGACACCGACCTCGTCTACACCGAAGACGTCGTTGATTCGCTCTTCACATACTGTCATCTGGCTGGTCCGGAGAAGTGCCCCATATACGATACCTCCGCTGCCAAGATACGCGAGCGCTTCTTCGATGTGTTGGACGGAGTCGAGAAGGACGCGGTCCCTGTAGCCCTCGCGGAGCCTCCCATGGTGATCACTCGCAAGGTGCTCATGGGCCAACTCTTCCGCGCGAGTTACAAGCCCCTCGCGGCGTTTCCCTTGGTCGCTGCCACCATTCACGCCCTCGAGAGCCGTAACCAGACCGCACTCATTGCGCTTGCCAAGCAGATCATCAGCCCGACAGAATGCAACTGCGAATCCTCCGGTGCACGGCCGATACAAAGCGAGGCCTCGTCCGTGATTGAGTGCGCCGACGGTGGCGTGTACCCGTACGACGTGGACGCGTTCAGACGCCAGTACGCCAACATGTCCGAGGCTTCTCCCAACTTCGCGCCCATGTGGGCCTCCTCCTGGGTGGAATGCGCAGACTGGAAAATTCGTCCGAAGTGGGAGTTCACAGCCCCCCTCGAGGCTGCGAACACGTCGCACCCACTGCTCGTCGTTTCAACGCGGTACGACCCGGTCACTCCTCTCACGCACGCGCGCCGGGTGTCCAAGAAGTTCGGGGGCGCTGCGCTCTTGACGCAGGAATCGTATGGCCACTGCTCTATATCGGCGCCGTCGTTGTGCACAGCCAAGCACATCCGTGCGTACTTCGTCAATGGCACACTTCCTGAGGAGGGCTCTACCTGCGAGGTGGACGAGTTGCCGCTGGTTGGCCCTACTGTCCGTGCACTGTCTACGGAAGACAAGGAGCTCTTGGGGGCATTGCGGTCGCTGGTGGACTTTGTTCCTAGCTTTGGCAGATTGTGACCACGCGTTGCGCGATACACCGCACAGGCTAGATGCGCATACGGCGGCGATTAAAAGGATGGATCGTGGCGACAGGGTACCTGAGTTCGAGAACCACACGGCGGTGGCAACGTTTTGACGGGTATGAGTTGTTCTAACTTTTCCCAATTCATTGTATCCCTCGGTTGTGGTGGGTTACGGTGACCAGGCTCGCCAGTTTTCTCGGGTCGCAGAAGCCACCTTTGTCGGCAAGACGCCTGTCGGGTTCGGTGAAGCGTATCATTGCAGGGCGTCTTGCGGCCTGTCCGACTGTCCTTCTTTGCCCTTGTCTCGTACTCGCCCTTGTACTGCTGCACCTTGACCACCGCATTGACAAAACAGGCGTCGCGCCTCGCGGGCTCCGATACATCGATGTATGCATGACAGTTGACGTATGCACGTTGACTAGTACCAGTATTCTGCGCACCGCTGGAACAGCAATGTGGTTTGACAGATGGCTGTGATCCCTTGTTTCCACTGACTGACGACCAGAGCTAAGTACGCTGCTCAAAATTCTCTCCAGTTGTCTTCGGTCCCTCCCTTGCTTCCCAGCTCGCTCCTGCTTCACCGTTCTCGTTGTATATTCCCAAGGTACGTCTTCGTTGTGACTGTGAACAATCTGACGCTGATGTCGGGTCGCTCCATAGGCGTTATTCAATATTCCACCGCCGTCAGTCGTCGTTTCACCAGAATTGCAGCTAGCCTGCTATTTCTCAGCATAATCGTGGGTATCAGGTCCCTCGTGATGCTCGTCCCAATTGTTCACCCATCGGTATAGATCGAACGATGCGACTACTCAATACCACTACGGGTCGGTTCGTGATCGTCATCGACCCACGCAGCGTCCGCTACGCAATTCTATCTCACGTCTGGGCAAGGCCTGAGGATGGTCCAGGCTACAAGCCTGAGCAGACCTATCAGGAGGTCCTCAGACGTATCGCACAGGCAGCTCCTGATGGTGATGTCCTCTCTAAGCTTTCGGAGAAGATTCGCAAAGCTTGCGAGATCGCCAGGATGCACGGTTTCGAATTCATCTGGATCGACACTTGTTGCATTGATCAGACGAGCAGCGCTGAGGTCTCCGAGGCGATCAACTCCATGTTTGAGTGGTACAGCTGCTCGAACGTGTGTTACGCTTACCTCGACACTGTCGAACCGGGTGATCACGCTCGCCATAAGGTCTCCCTTTTCCGACGCAGCCGGTGGTTCAAGCGCGGTTGGACCCTCCAGGAGCTCATTGCCCCCAGAACGTCCTCTTTCTGTCTAAGGCCTGGACGCTCATCGGCACGAAGTACAGCTTGGCGCACATCATCGAGGAGGAAACAGAGATCGACGCGGAGGTCCTGAGGCACAACCACATGCCCTCGGACATTCCTGTTGCTCAGCGCATGGGTTGGGCATCCAAGCGCAACACCACAAAGTTGGAGGATGCGGCGTATTGCCTTGTCGGTATCTTCGGTGTCAACCTGACGCCGATATACGGTGAAGGGCTACGAAGTGCGTTCATACGACTTCAAAAGGCCATCCTGGATTCGACTCCCGATCAGAGCATCTTCGTCTGGGGCAAGCACATCTCTGCATCATCTCTCTCTGCGCTGTCAGTCGACAGCGCGTACTCTACAGATTCTCCCCATCCATACCTGCTAGCTTCCTCCCCCACGAACTTCATTGAACGACTCCCTCAGACCACACTCATCTCCCCTGAACGATTGGCGGAGCGTCTAGGCGGACAGGCGGTCAAATACCCTCGCTATACCCTGACGTCTTCCGGTCTCTGCACGCGACTTCCTCTCATCCAATACCAACAGTCCGACATCGACTACTGGCTTGCTATTCTGTCCTGCGAAGACCGCGAGGGGAATCTCATCGCGTTAATCTTGCATCCTGTCTCGGGCCGACTTCCTAGCTCCCCAACTCCCTCGCGATCACCGGAGACCGCACTCTGCGTTGGCGTGTCGGTGTCGGAGGCCTACGTCGGATCCAGAGGTCGTGCTGTTACGCAGACTGACTCTGACCGCCTCCGTATCGTCACGCTCACGCAAGCTCAGATTGACTTCTGCTTGAAGTCTGAAGGGAAGTTCCATGCGGACGCGGAGGTGTACATCCGACACTGCCCTCTGGGAACCGAGCTCTCCATGCACGGTGCTCCAAACAGCCATAACCATGCAAGACTGACTCACGATATGTTCCCTCATTTCCCCTTCGACGTCATGCTGTCGGAGTGGTCGGACCAGTTGCTCAGGACCAATCACCAGTTCTTGGTCGAGATTCATCCGTCTGGCGCCGAGCGTTCCTGCACTGTCGAGCTCAAGAAGGGGAACGAGACGATCACGGTATCCTTGCAACGGTGCGACTGCACTACCGGACAGAGCGATGGAGAACTCTGCGTGAAGGTGCGCCCGGCTCCTTCGAAGTCAAAAGGGCTGCACTGCAAGAACGAGCATGTCGCTCAGTGGTCTTACCGGGACGGCATCGCGTGCGCGACGTACGGGTTGAAGCAATTGAGCAACGGGGAAGCACGCTATCTGCGCGTATCTCTGAGCCTCAGGGACTCTTCTCCAAAGCAACTCGTCCATTCCCAGTACATCCTCGACATCGAACTGCTCACCCATTCCCACAACGCCTCTCATCCCCTGCCCCCGTTGCAGCACGCAAATGCCGATGCCTCAGCTCCTATCCTCGGCAACAGGACTTCCAACCACCCTCACCCGAAGACATCACTCCGGCAACAGGCTCTCCGACACGAATCACACCCGCTCCCCGCCATAGCTATAGACGAGGCGTCGACTGACGCTGAGAGCGAACGCCACAGTCGGGACGGATCGAGAGGCTCTGGTCGTCTTCCTAGAAGTTCGACCGTGCCCCCAGTCGCTCGAAAAGCGCAGAAAAAAGCCGCTACCAACCACCTGGCCAAGCGTTTCCGCGCACATACTGGTGATGCCGTAGCCGATGCTGGCTCGGTATCTGTTCCATACAAGTCGCAGGATAGGTGAGTCGTTGCAAGGGCAAGGGGAAGGAAATGATACACGCTGACTCATCTGCTACGCAAGACGTGGTGAACCGCGTCCGAGGCTCGGATTAGACACCAATTTGAGCCCTGGACCCGGGGTACGCCGCTGCCGCGGCGAATCCAATGATAGCACGGTATACGACACGTCGCGCCCACGCAGCGACAGCCCGACGCCGCTAGATAGCGACCCTCCACTGGACGGAGATGACCCATTCATCCAGACGATGACCGGACAGACGTTGACTCCTGTCTCCGCTCAGAGTAACCAGCGGCGTCACATACATGGGGCTACGCCCTTCACCGATGATTCGTCCAGGGACACGCATGGCCAGACACCTCCAAAGAACTTGTCCCTCGGTCGACGACGATCGGCGAGCGACCCGAAAGCGGAGAGAACGGGTCATGGTCACAGCAAACCTGAGAAGGAAAAGAGACGGACCAAAGTATTTGCGCTATTCAGGAAGAAGCGCACTTCGGGATAAAATACATGAGTTTCACGTTGGGCCGAGACCATCATCCTCGCAACGCCTGACCATGGGACGCGAACAGTAGGGCCGTCCTCCCCCCTTCAATAGGTCCGCCCAATCGTCCGCCTACGGGAGACAAA
Source organism: Lentinus brumalis (assembly GCA_001792895.1). Classification (NCBI taxonomy): domain Eukaryota; kingdom Fungi; phylum Basidiomycota; class Agaricomycetes; order Polyporales; family Polyporaceae; genus Lentinus; species Lentinus brumalis. Next base: position 2,056,767 of record MARA01000006.1, on the reverse strand, counting down.
CGCGAACAATGATGCGAAGAGTTGTAGCCATAGCACCATTCGCATATCCTTCGCGGAGAACCGAGATACTACTGCGCGTTTGCCATTCGATGTATACGTCTGTTTTTGAACCTATCATCAACACGCACGGCCACATCTCCCACCGCATCACCGCACCAACATCGTCAATTATTTCATTCATATCATTTCAGGTTCGTAAGCAAGACCAGACGCGAAGGATGTACACATGAGTAAGTAGATTATACAAAGTCCCAGATCGGACAAACAGATTCTTCCTCTCTATCAAGTTCCGCTACCGCGACATCGACGCGTTTTCGCACCCCCACGTACACGTCCTCAAGACTCAGTGCCGGGCGTGCTCGCGCTCCCGGAGCTCCTGCTCGTAGATAACGTCGGGATCGCGGCCGCGCACCTCGGGCAGGAGGAGCGTGCATGCCGCACCAGCAATACAGCAGGCGAAGAAGACTATTCAGGCAAACCCATCAGTAACCGTGAACTCGTTCAGACACAACGTGAAGGAGAGAAGGAGAGAGGATACGCACTCCAGAGGACCGCAGGTGTGCCGATGGACTTTGACAGGCTGTTGAACGCGAGCGCGGAGATGATGGCGCCGGCCTTGCCGCATGCGGCGGACATGCCGTGTGCGGACGCACGGAAGCGGGTGGGGAAGACCTCAGCGGGGTAGCAGTACGTTGTCCTGTGTACCGGTCAGCACGCAAAGAGGAACGGGGGAGGAGAGAGGGCACGTACATGTTAGCGCCGAAGTTGAAGAAGAACTGCAGGAACGCGAAGCACACGATGAACGCAGGTGTGCTGAGCGTGGTGAACTTGCCGGCGAGGATACCCACTGATGAAATAAGTCAGCAACCAGTGGTCGTGCTGCGAGAGCGAAGAGAACGCACGGAAGAGAGCAGCCATGAGGAAACCCTGGATCTGGATCCACTTCCGGCCGAGCTTCTCGATCGTAAGGATGGAGACGTAGTACCCAGGAACGAAGCCGAGCGCGGTGACGATCAAGTTGCCGACGCCGATCTTGAACAGCCTGTTCCACGGCGAACCGTCCTTGCCGTCGAACCCGATCTGCTCGAGGACGACGTTCTGGTTCAGGTTCACGCCGTAGAACGCGATGTCGAGCAGGAACCAGCACGTGCACGTCCCAAGCAGCACCTTGAGATGACGCCACTCCGAAAAGTACGAGAAGAAGTCCTTGAAGTGGCCCTTCTTCGCCTCCGCGAGCTCCTTCGCCCTTGTTTTTGACGCGGCCGCAGCTGACTCGGCCTCAGTCGGGGTGCGCGTGCCTTCTTCTGACGAGCTGTTGTTGTCCGAGACGACCTTCTCGGCGACGCTGGGGTCCGCGTTCGACTTCTTCTTGAGCTCTTCGATCGACTCCTCGTCTTGGACGCGCTGCGCTGCTTTCCGTGCCTCCGTGTAACGCGTCGACTCGGGGAGAGTGAGACGCTGGTACAACGTGCCGAATGCCGGGATGAGGGAGATACCAATCAGAATGCGCCAAACGCCGTCGACCCTGCTCGTGTGCCCGTCGACATCCATCGTCTGCTTGTAGCACAGGAGCACGATGATGGTCGCGAGACTGCCGACGAACGAGCCCCAGCCCTGGTTCGCGAAGATGTACCCGAGAAGGGTTCCGCGGCGTGCGAGGTTGGCGCGGTCGGTCGCCACGGATGCGGACATGGGATAGTCGCCGCCAATGCCGATACCAAGGATGATACGCCAGACGCCAAGCCAGATGAGCGTACCCGAGGGGGAGAGAACGCCTGGACAGAGGCAATGTGAGCACACAGCCCGCGACAGTCAACAGATGTGCGCATACCGGTCGGGTCGCAAATCGTTCCGATGGTCGCGAAGATGATCAGCATGAGCTCCTTGCCGTCTGGAGGACTGTCAGCAAGTCAGCCACTTATTTGAAGCCTGGTGTACTCACAGACAGCTTTCCGACCGAAGTAGTCGGCGGAATAACCTGAAGAAGGAAACCTGGTCAGCATCCAGCACACCAGGAATTAATCATGTGCGCTCGGTTGCAAAGCTGTTTCCAGGGTTCAAGCGCGCCAACACAAAGTCGGCTTGTGGCGCGGCGTTTCGTCCACCGAATGAAGCAAATTGCACAGTCGACGTCAAGACCCCCCCCCCCCCCCCACATGCTAAGCCGACTCAGCGGACTCGGCACCAACACCACAAATGGGGAGACCGCAACCACTGCAGAAGCTCAGAGATACTTGCAGAGTCGACGAAGTTCTCCCAGTGCGGACGATCACAGCTATCTGAAGGCGGCGCATAGCGTGACTGCCCGCCCTCCGCCCGCCGTCAAGGCGCTACGGCCCGCCCTCGAGCGCGTCATCGGTCTTTGCACGGCACTGTAACACGTATACAGCACAAGCGGGCCGTTTCCGCCGCCCGAGTGTCCAAGGGTCACCTTCTCGCATGCCGATATCATCGAGCTCCTCATGAGCTCGTCGACTCTCGATGCGACACTGTTTCGAGATATTGGCGGTCCGACCACTTGAATGTTGGCCACACTGAGCGGTGAAAGCGTGAGGGCAGGCCCGGCCGTCGTGTGTTCCACGATGATTTGTCTCACCAATTTCGAGACGGACCGGAGGCGATGACAAGACCGCAATTGGCAGCGAGGGATTCAAGCTCGCGCCAAGGGAATTGAGCGGACTCGGCAGCAGAACGATATGGCTCGGCCACAGCGGCCGAAGATAGTCCACGGCATGCATAATCGATTTGAATGACATTTGCCTTCTGAGTATGCATGCCATGGACGTCTGAAAGGGTCCGAAAATCTTCTCAAGGGTTTCTCCGGCCCGAGTGCGAGCAACCGTCCACAACACAAACGATGACATGAGGGACAGAACGATGGAGAAGTGGACGTACCGAATGCAAACTGCCCGATCACGCTGCCAATATTCGCTCCAGCCTTGACGAAGCCCTCGAGGTTTGGCGGTAGCGGCTGGCCACCATACAGACGGTATTGAAGCATGGTGGCGACGGGCTGAAGGCAGTTGGTGGTCAGGAATCGGAAGCGCTGTGAGTGGGGAGGAGGCGACATACGTTGATGATGAACAAATCATAGGCTTCACGGCCGTCAGATCTTTTGCAGAGCACTCATCAAAGCATCGCACGCACCATCTAGGAAGAAGCCAACCTGCAGGAGGCGAGATGGGGAGGTGAGCGGTGGTCGTGTGACAGATGGTAGGCGATGGACGTACCCCGGCGATGCCCAAGAGCTTGACCTCGCGATAGGACAGCAGAAAAGGATAGCGGACCTCTCCTTCCCTCTCGAAGTCCTCCAGATTCGACTTGTGGACGACATGCTGCTCGTCGTTGGCGGGGGCCTCGGACTTGTGCGCGGACATGATGTGGTGGTGCGGGGAAACGGGAAAAGACAGATGGTCTAGGGGGTGTCGTCTAGGTTTTGTCTATGTGAGCGCAGAGTTCGGAGCGGGGAGAGTTGAGGGCGGTCGTGATGGCAGGACGCACGTTCGTCGACAAACTCCAGAACTCCACTCGCGGGGGTCCACTCGGAAAGAGACAGAGACCAGCAGGCGCCTCGTAGACCTGCAAAATATGCACGCGGGACTTGGCGCGCGGCGCACCAACATCTCCGGCATCGCCACTCTTCCGCCTCACCCAGCTGCCTCCAGGCAAGGTCGAGCTCGCAAGCCTCGTCTAAACCACAACGTCGTTCAGCGGTCGTTGTGCAGGAAGACAGTGACGTCAGGGTCCTGGAGTGGACGTGCCGCTGCCTGTTGGGGACTCGGATCGCCCCTGCCACAACGGTGAGAACGGAACCTTAACTCGCCAGCACCGCCGCTACGGACATCAACTTGGGTATGTGTCGTTCTACACTTGGTCCGAACTCTGGCTAATTTCGTGTTCCAGTCCTCCGCGACGTGGGTGCAGTATCACCTCTCCAGGCTAGTCGTGCAGGCTCAGGCGCATGTAGACCCGTACTCTACTTGTAGATCTTCGCAGTTCACTCGCCGGACCGACAATGCGCATCACGGCAGCGTCTTAACTACGTTTACGCATCAAAGGTGAATAGTCTGTTGTTTTGCGCATTTCCACGTCCTGAATCCAGCTCTTAGGAGTTGCAGCTGACACGCGGCTTCAGGCTGCCGCTGAACATCCGTGTCACAGCAATGACGCCCTCCTACTCTGCTTGAAGAATCATCTTGGTGTGTTATAGACACGGTCCTATCCCGACCGTCTCATCCGCTATACATCTCGACGACACAACATCTAGCTCCTGCACCAATGTAACGTCCGCGTTAATCCGGTACGTCCGCATCAGTCCCAACTCTTACATCACGACACTACTGATACATCCTCCAGTCTATTCAAACGCACATATGACCGCACGCACGTTCCTCCAGCTCCCCACGGGATGTGTGGAGAGCTATGACGTTCGCGGTGTCACGGGCGGACTACCTCCACTCGTCCAATTCAAAACTCGTCTGAACTAGGACTCTAACGGCGACCTCGAACACCAGCACAATGCATGATCACTCGACCATCCTGTGATTGCACCGACTTGCGGTCGCTTCAGGCGCGGTAGTCGAGTGGTGCTGTACATATACTTACACTAGGCGTCGTCACCGTCCTAACTACTGCACCCGCTGTTATAGAGGAGATGTTGATAGCAAGAAAGAAACCGACCAATCTTGACGACACATGGTTCCACCCTCGGAGGCTATTCATACTCGGTTCGTCATGAGATGTTATACCGCTGTCTTTACACTCGCTGATCGTATGCCTTGTGTTAGAAGACCCACACGCCCACTTCACCGGGGTTCACACTAATCTATCGCTATTCCCGTAAGGAATCGCGTCGAACTACTGTCGACACAAGAAGATGACTTCGCTCCGACATCTGCACTGTCCTCTTGTAGAGTGAGTCTCCTCTTCCCGATTTTCTGTGCAATGCTCGGACACGAGTCCGAAATTCTCCAAACCTAGGAAGAACAACATCACAGGTCACGATTCAGCGATTTCCATATGGGTCATCACGCATCGTCTCACCAATTGGTCATGGACACTCCAAGCCGAGCTGCAATCTGCATGTATTACGCGGACTTGGGTAGGGGATTGACCTCGATTTCCCGCCTGAAGGCCTCTTCCTAACAGCGATTAGATGACGCTGCCCTGAATGCCACCATTTCGAATCAGCCTTCCTACTTGCTTCGAACCTGCCAACGCGAACAAGGATCATGTCTCTCGCGACAGCCCAGAGAGGTCGTCAAGTGAGATACTCGTGTCCTCTGCCATCTGAGTGAGCTAACAACTCATGTCTCCTCTCCTTCGGACCTCAGGATCAAGCAAGCACAGACGCAACCCTCGCGATGCAGCTTTGCCCGAGGCTCGTCCTCGCCCATCACTCTTCCCCGCCGCGGCCGATCTTCCGTCAATAGACAGTCATACGAGCTTATCATTGCTGGGGCGCGCGTACTCGACTTCCCGGACACGGCCAGCGGGTTCTGTCAGCGATCATTAGGGTATGTGCTCTCCCCGGCAAACGGCCCCGACTTGAAGGTTGCTGATTCGTACAATATGCATGCTTGGCCCTCCGGGAAGCCATGAGGCTCCCAGTCTCTCGGTTCAGAGCGCTGACACTCCCCTTGTGAGATGCTAGGCGCGAGACTCGAGCATACCGACATCGGAGTCTGTTGGCTTTTCGACGGATATCGTAAGTACAGAGTACGAGTAGAAGGGTCGATCTAGCAGGCACATGAAGCTGTCCCAGTATGCTGATATGGCCGAGTCGTTAAGGCGAGTGATTTGAATTTGGTTCAACTATCACTTGGGCGTTGCCCGCGTAGGTTCAAATCCTGCTGTCAGCGTCGTTGTTTTCTCTCCTTTTTCCTGGTCGGTCTCTGACACTGAATTTTGCGCTGCTGCTGATGTCAATGAACATGCCGATGATTGCGAGACATCGCAGAGCGACACCTCGCTAATATATGACGCAGGGATGCAGACTCCGGCGAGCGAGGCCGGCTGCGACCATCACGCCGATGCTGTGTGAAACGAGCGGCCGGAATTGGCAAGGGATTGAGACTCCGCTGGGCTGGCATCTGCGGCTGGACGACGGGAAGGACGCTCAAAGGCACTCGCCACCGCCCTCCGTCGTCGCCGTGCTGCGACCCCCTCCCGTCGTCCCCGCCGTCCCAGCAACCCTCCCGCTCGTTTACTGCTTTCTTTGTTTTGTCGACCGACGCCTGAGGGTGGGTCGCCATGCTCCGGTTGACCTCGGACCACTTCCCAGTCTGTGAGTACCCCGTCGCGAACGAGGAGCTCCGTTGCTGACACCCGTCGCCAGTTGTACCATTCGGGGTCATTGGGTGAGCACATCTTCTTATGCGCTACGGGACGCTGCGGGCTTCGTCTGCGAGGGAGTCTGAGGACGTCGCCAGTCTCGGGGAGAGGCTGGCAGCGGTGGGCGAGGCTCTGCGGTGATCGCCCGCGCAAGAGGGTATCTTTCATCACTTCTACTACCTCAGACCCCCGATAGACGTGGGCGGGCACCGATGGTGGGCTGCGTCGTGCACGCTCGCGGCACGTCGACTCGATGCCCGGGTTTCGTCACCGTCCTTCATTGTCCCACATCCTCGCCGTTAGCTATTCCCTGGCAGCGTTCAGGCCTCTCGTGCCTCTTGATTGACCCCCTCGGAGCGTCGATAGACGTGGGCGGGCACCGACGGTGGGCTGTGTCGTGCGCGAGTGTTGTCGATGCGGGGGTGCGTCACTCTGATGCAGTGGGCGGTAGCAGGCCCCTCCGTCATTCGTCATTCTCGCCGCTCGCTGTCAGTTCGCAGAGCTCGGCCCTCTCGCTCCTCTGTAACTTGAGCCCACAGCCGCCGAGGTCTGTGTTGTCCATTGCTCTGCAGCTGGCAGGCGCCCATCTCTCCTTGTCTCCCTCGATCTGCGCCCGCAGTGTTCTTACCCTCTGGGTACGCACACTATGCCACGGGTTAGAATGTCGCTTTTCTGGGGGAGCACCAGCTGGACTGTAGAGAGTCTTGTAGTGGGCAAGCGCCTGCCGCCCTGCGTTGTTCTCCCAATCATCACGCCCAGCTCGCAGTGTTCCCGCCCTCTTCACATCCTTCGCGGCCTTGCTGACATATATCCACAGCTTTTATCGATACTTGTGGTACCTAATACGAATTGCCGCCTCCCTCACCTACCGCCCAGTCCCCCTACCCGAGAACCCGACCTACATAGCAGAAGAGGATGTCACCATCATCGTGCCCACCATCGACGCCGGCGAGGAGTTCAAGGAGGCCGCGCACAGTTGGCTCGTCGGCAAGCCCAAGGAGATTCTCATCATCACCGAGGAGAAGATGCTTGGGCCGCTGCAGGACCTCGCGAACGCCGTCGACCCTGAGCGCATCCGCGTCCTGACCGTCCCTTTCGCCAACAAGCGCCTCCAGATGTCGCACGGCATCAAAAACGTCACTACCGATATCATCGTCTTCGCCGACGACGACGCCATCTGGCCGCCCACCCTGTTGCCTTACACCCTCGCTTGCTTCGAGGACCAGAAGGTTGGCGGTGTGGGCACGTCGCAGCGCGTCCAGCCTGTCGGGAAGCGCATGACGGTCTGGGAGGTTCTCGCCGCGTTCCGCCTCTCGATTCGGAACATCGAGATCTCCTCGTCGACCCATATCGACGGTGGTCTGCCGTGTCTGTCTGGACGTACCGCCGCGTATCGCACGGTCATCTTGAAGGACCCTGAGTTCTTGCACGGCTTCACGCACGACTACTGGCTCGGGAAGTACCAGCTGAACTCGGGTGACGACAAGTTCCTCACGCGATGGATGGTCAGCCACGGCTGGAGCACCTACGTCCAGTGCTGCAAGGAGGCCGAGCTTCTGTCCAGGTGCGGCTGGTGTTTCGGGTGCTGGCGCGGGGCAAGGGTAGCTACGATGTATGTAGAGCAGAAAATATATTTTGTGCGCGGAATACAGAGTGTACTGTGTGGATTGACGCGTGGACCGACTGCTGTCCTTGTGGAATGTGCGCTCGTGCGCGGGATCTACGCGCGGATATCTAGCCGCAGGGCGGGCGGCGGCGGCGGGCGACTGGTAGCCTCGTGTACAAGCGGCGCCGAAGCGAGCCCGACGGTTTCCTGCTCCAGAACGAATGCTGAACTTAGCGTGTTCTGGGGGAATAGGGCGTCTTGTGGTGTCTTGTGGGTGGGTGTTCTGTGGTGTTCTGGGGGTGGGTGTTCTCTGGGGAGGGGATGTTTTCTCGTGCAGGAGGAGAGGCTGGCAGAACACCAACTTCGATGGCAGACAGGGACTTGTTATTCAGGACTACAGAGTACACGATTTGGGTGAACTACGAGCTGAGAACGGCACGCGAGACGTCCAAATCCGCGTTCAGCTAACGGGCGCCTATCCGGGCACTGTGTGTCGTCCGCGTGCGTCGCTCTTTCCTTCTGCCCACGATGTCGATGTGACCGACTCCTCGACGTGTCCCCCGCGCTCGTACACAACATCAGCACATGCAAAATTCTGCTCAAGCTTGCAAACCGTAGAAGGCAGCTGGTAGTCGCAGCAAGTGCTCGAACGCGCCCTCTATTCAAGCGCATACTACGCGTCCGCACCGGTATGGAGAACGACACGAAAAGGCAAGTCACGTACCTCACTTCGCTGTCTATGCGCCTGCATTCTACACACAACTCCTGCCATCCCCAGTCACAACGCCAGGCAGCGAGTCTCTGCAATACGCTCTCCTGGTTCCACGTGAAGGTGAGTGAAAACAAGGCAAGTACGAACAACGGAAGACATACCTGCGAGTGCTGATTGGCTTTGGCACGATCATACGACTTTGCAGAAGGCTCTGTAGGTGAGCGTGAGCTTGAGCTACCGGGCGCAGTGAGCTGGCAGGTCTTGACTCCGGGATCGACGTGCAGCCTCGGCGCGGCTGAGCTGATGGAGAGACGCGTGCCACTCGGAAGAACGAGCTCGGGAGCAGCCCGGGAGCTTTGACGAAGTCGGGAGCACGTCGAGCAACTCTCTGTTGAGTGATCCATGTGTGCGCGAGCTCGAGCGGAGGCCTCCTCCGACAGCAGAGGCACACGCGCCGATGTTGCAGAGAAAGGTAGGCCCCGCGGACGACTCCGAGGTCATGAGCGCCGAGTAGACCTCGACTCCGAAGAGCTGCGTATTCCACAAGGCGTGAGTGATATCGAAAAGGGCGGTGCTACATAGTTCAGGAGAACTCACCGACTCGCGGTCCCGGGAGCGCGGCGACCATTGTTCAATATGGCGAGCCAGTCGAGCAAGCCGGCGTAGGTCGCTGCTGCGGCGCGGTGACTTGCCGGTGAGCATGGTGCAGCTGAGTCGTTTGTCGTGTGCTGGGCAAGTCGAGACGACACAGTTCTGGGGTGTCTGTCTGCGGACGATCGCAGTCGAGAAACAAAGAGAGTATATTGGTACGAACTCGTCGACAGCGGCCGGAAGAGCTGCCTGTTTCAGAAAGCGTAAGCGGTCCGACAGCCTGACGCAGTGCTACCCAATACGGGGGAGCCCACGGGGAACTCACCGTGCAGTCGCTCTCCGACAGTCTTCACGGCGGGGACAAGATGAGCGGCCGCTGCACGCCGGAAACGAGTCTGGATCGAGCGTGTGAGTGTCCTAATATTCATACAGGATCCTGGGTACTCACCGTATCCCGTCGACACTCGGATGGACACGCTGTCGTTCGGTCTTCAGTGCACGGCCGGGCTCGAGGCTAACCGACCGTGCAGTCGCTCTCCGACAGTCTTCGCAGCGGCCGGGCGTGGCGGGGACAAGATGAAGGGCCGTTGCACGCTGGAAACGAGCCTGGATCGAGCATGTGAGTGTCCCGATAGTCATATAGGATCCTGCGGTACTCACCGTCTCCTGCAGGCACAGGTCGGCACTCGAACGGACACTGTCGTTCGGTCTTCAGTACGCAGCCAGGCTCGAGGCCAACTGCTCCTTTGGGAGACCAGACTCAGTGTTGTTCCAAGGCGCAAGCATACATACTCACCGGAGAGCAGGACTAGTCGATGGTTGACACCCGGGGCGAGGAGCATGGGAGTGGGGTGTCGCAACTCACAACGGCGAGCAAGTGCAGATGTAGAGTACTTATGGAACCCCACACGGCAGAATACATCGTGTTTAGACGGCGTAATTGAGAAGATTGAATACGACTCCGGGAGTTCGAGGAACTTGCGAGCAGAATGGGTTGTGCGAGGGGGATGGTGGGCGTCGTGGTCAGAGTCGACGTGGCACACAGAGCTGCGGGCCCTGGTAGCGACTAATTGCGGCTGATAGCGGCCGCTTAGCCACGGCAAGCGAGTTCAACATCCACCTCAAGCATGCTTACGTATCAAGCTGATGACCTTGCGGGTAGACGTGGGTCTGGGCTCGGGAATAGCACTGGCATACATCCATCTAAGTACTCGGCATGAACATGAACGTTCAGCGCAGACAGAGGCCTTATGGACACCGAGTGAAGTCAGCAGAGCAGGCTTGCAGCTGGTCTGCAGCTTAGCACCTCCTCGTCGAGTTACCACATTGGACATCTTCAATCACGAGGTCCTTGTGGCTCGGAGCGGAAGTGGTCATGTAATCAGGGCTGCAGACATGCCACGAGAGCTTCAGGAACGCGGGACGTGCCATAATGCAATGAGCAGAGCGGCGGATCGCCGGCACGAGGCAACACTACCGCCGGGCGCTTTGATACTTCAACTTTGTCCGTACTGTGCGCTCCGCTTGAACTCGATAGATTCTGGGCTCACCATCTCAGCTGTAGGCCGTTGTAGCATGCTACGAGACTACTGAACAGATCTGACAAGTTCCAGGAGTATAGATGATTTGGAGGACTCTATGCTCCATTCACCCCAATCAAGCTCTCTGGGCCTGAAATCAGAATGGCTGCCTCAGGATACAGCCTGCAACTCGTCCTATTTGGCAACAGCATACTCGCCGAGCTAGTGCAATGGCAGTCAGGGGCGGAAATGCTACGTAAACCAGGATAATAACCCCGGAAGACCGCACCGTGGAGGGACCCTCTCCTCCTGCCTCGCTGAGCAAATGTACGACGGCAGCGGGCGAAAATAAATGCGCCATCACATCAGAGCGCTCATATACTTACCCGAGTACCGCCCTGTCGAGTACGCGGGTCTGGAAACGACCCAGAAGCTAGGAACTCTTGTTTCAGCTTTCTGGGCATCCCCACACATCGCCCTGCCGTCCTCCCGCTCACCCGTGTCGCTACCTGGTTGGTTCGCATGCGAGTAGGTTTCTCATGGCATGTGCAGCTGACGTATTCTTAGGGATAGAGATCCGTAAGCTCCGCTCTTGGAGTATCGAGGATCTTGCGCGAACTACGCGCGGCTCGTCTGCTCACGGACTCGTACAAATACCCCTGCCAGTCGATGACAGACTCAGCACCCGCCGCTGTCCCTCTCCCCTCCTCCTATCTTCCCCTCCTCCTCTTCACCTATCTCGTCTACCTTTCGGTGCTCGCCGTCTCCGTGCCGCCCTCTATCGACTCTGTGTCCACATCCCCTTTGAGCTCATCATGAGTCTCGGCACCCACTCCCTCGGTCCTGTATCTATCCATCTCGCTTCCACCAAGTCCCGGAACACCTGTACGGTAAGAATGCCGCTCCCGCCATTGTTTGATTGCCAGACATCTATTGTCAACGGCTCGTGCGAGTCAGTGAGCTGATCATTTCAACTTATGTCTGCAACATGCTAATAGCTTTCTTCTGTGCCTACGGCAGCACGTCTGATACGCCCAGATCCAGACCTTACATCATAGGCGTATGTACGTAGTTAGCCTACCTTCAGCCCGGATCCCCATCTAACGCAGTGAGTGCTCCTCGTCCTGCGTCCTATCTAGTCCGACTTTCTCACAGATTTCGAGTAAACAGTCAGATCCGCTGTCATGCACCCTCCGGAGATCCCGTACGGACAGCACTTACTCCTGGTACGTTTCGTATTGGCCGCGCTCTGTCGGTACGTCAGCTATTCAGTCTACATGCGGAAAGTTCGGACTCACCGCCAGCGCAGATCGCAATCTCGCTTAGCAGACGCCCGGAGATCACCCTTCTCGTCGGGCTTCCGTCGCTCGTTAGCTCCCTCTGCTCATCCACACGAGCGTCGGACGTGTACTGATAGTGCCTGCCAAGCAGCCGGCTTGCACCTTGCTGGATCTGGGACGGTCTGCGACAGTTCCTGGGTAAGTTGCTTCCACGAGGAATGAGTGGATGCAGTTCTGCTGACATATCTCTAGACACAAACGCAAGTGAGCATTGCAAGGAAGGATCGCTCTCAAAACGGCAGGTACGTTCTCAACTTCATAGTCCGCAGTGTTCGTGAATCTAACTTTGCACTGTGTAGGCCGTGCGCAGCGCACTATAGGCCGACCTCCCTCCGGGAACACACAGCGCAGTCGAAGCTATATTTACGGTACGTAATACATCGCAGACGAATCTGTACTCACCTGCAGCTATGCGCAGGTTGCCGGCACGCGTTATCACTTCGTGCAGTGCATCGATCCAGCGCGTGAGTGCTACTGTCGCTCGCGTGTCGGTTGACAACTGACGTTCCAGGACAGCTGTCGGCACGACGCCATTTCCATCTGCTAGGAACTCAGCAACACGCCGACGCCCCGATTCCGGGAGCGAGCACGGCGATCTGCGTTGCGGTTACAGATCGCAATCTATCCGGTACGTGAGATCCTGCGCCGCGAGATTGGAGAGCAGCGACTTACCTGTACCTCGCATGACTCACTCAGGTGCCAGGCTGCTAGTGGAACACAAGTCTCACGCTCTCGCGATACCGCTAGGGCTACAGTGCGCCGAATAAAGACAGCAAGATATATTGCAAGTAGGTTCATGACACAGAGGTGCGTACTTACATACGGGTTCGCGCTCTTGTCTCTCGTCCCGTCGATCTCAGCGGCCCGGACGGAGTTCTTGAAGCTGTGAAGGGCGAAGAGCCGCGGTGATGCTGAAGCCACGCGGGAGATCGTACCAAGCGAGAGACCGTCGACGGCAGGTGTCGTCTCGCAGACCCCGGTGATCTTTGATTGGGTTGTGAGGTGTGCAGCTTGACGAGTCGCGTCGGTCTAGGATCGGACGCATCCAGAGGGCCGAGTCTCGCACCGTGCCGTGCTGGTCGCGACACAGTGCGGTCCTCGGGCCTTGTGCGATTGCTGAAGGGGAGCTCAGATGCAGGCTGAGTCGTCTGCAGCGAGCGCGAGAGTGCCGTGTGGCATCCTGCACGTAAGTCGCCGTGGCGGCTCGACTCTAGAGAGGCTTCGCACCTCGTCCGAGCGGCGGGGATAGTCGGTGCAGGGGTGTGGGGATTGAAATTCGCCCGGGTGATGCACGAGAGTCGGCGCGTTGCATGTCCGAGAGCCCGAAGAGTGGAAGAAGGTGCCGCGTGCGGAGCGACACGACGCGACGCTAGACGGCGGAGAGTGCGCTCGACATACCGGAGATACGGGTCTATGTTCGGCTGGATTAGTACGCGACGAGGATGTCGTAGGCAGTCGCACTCACCATGCCCGCCGGGTCGAAGCTGATCGACTGAGCAGCGCGCTCACGGGGTGCGGCGAGTGCTGAGAGGCGGGACACAGCGGCAGCGAGGGAGACTCGCGATGGGTCCCCCACGCAGCGTCCATCCGCACCGCGGAGGCTGCTGCCAGTGCCGATTTCTGAACGCGACAGCGAGTGTCGAACATGGCGCTGACGAGTTCTGTAGAATGCATCAACGCCGCCTTCCGAGCCTGGCGGGGATTCGATACGCACTTGGCGAAGTACGACGCTTTCCTTGTCGAGGCGCGATGTCGGACCGCCTGAATGGCAGCTTGCGCGAGCTGCTCGGATAGGGCTGGAACGGTGAGTGCAAGACGCGTCGTTCTCGTGCAGCACGCGTCCGGAGTTGGTGGCGATCCCTCGGGGTCCGCCTGAGAATCAGATACGTCGACATCGCGTCAGGGCGGGAGTAAGTAGCAGCCCGGCACGATGTCGCCGGCATCTCATACCTCGACGAATCCGCTTGAAACGCTCGGAGCACGCTCCGCCGGGTGCACCTACGTGGCTCCCAGAGCTTCATGCCAATTGACTGAAGAACGGGTGCGCGGTGGCCGGCACCCGTCGGCGGTCGCGACGAACGCGCACGGGAAGCCGATGTTGAGAACGCATCGGACGGGGCTGCGAGCGTGCATGCGGGGTGTGAGGTGTGAGCACAGCGCGCATGCGAAGGCTCGCGGCGGTCCGTGGCCGCCGTGCTGAGATATGCCATAGTGTGTTTGCGTCTCCTCCGGCCCTGGAGAGTCGAGACGGGTCTTCGCACCTCGACGAATCGGCGCGGAACGCCCGGGACACGCTCGTACGAGTGCGTGGCGGTGGTGCCTGGAGTTCCTGCCGGTCGGTCGGGGTGCGGTCGTCGCAAGCCTGATGGTCGGTGCGAAACCCCAATGAACGCGCACCAAGGCTGGGTTTCAGACCACCTCGGACGGCCCGCGACTGTGCGTGCAGGTGAAGTGGTGTTGGTGCAGGCTTTGCGCGAAATTTGGCGGCGGTCCGTCGACGTCTGCATGAGATACGTCGCGATCGAGTCAGCGCGTGAGCAGGAGACGCGACATGGACCGGATATCGTACCTCGACGAATCGGCGTGAAACTGCTGGGACACGCTCCTTCGGGTGCTCGTACAATGCTCCTGGAGTTTCGCGCCGATTGGTGGAGGTGCAGATGTGCGGGGGCCACCGCAAGTCGGCGGTCGCGATTGAAAATGCAATGAAATCGCACGAAAAGTCGACTTTGAGAAGCCCTCGGGCGGGGCTGGCGCTGCGCGTGCATGATGCTTGGTATCACAGCGGCCTGCGTGCACCGTTTTGCGGCGATCTGGTGATGGTGCGCTGAGATATGGCGGGTTCGGGTGGTGGTGCCCGGTGGAAGCGAGCTTTCGGTCGAGTTTCGAGGCTCTCCGGATCGGTGCGAGACGGATGGGGAAGGATCTTTGGTGTTCGCGCGTACTGTAGTGAGGGTTGTGGGCGGGTTCATCGGGATCTGCATGGGCAGGAGTCGTCGCAAGTCGGCGGAGCTGCTTGGACGCGCGCAGGCGGCGCACAGCCGAACCGCGCTGAACGGGGATGAGATGGCGGATGCGTAACGCCTGGTGTTCGTGTAGTGTATGTCCGGAGTTTGACGGCGTTCGGGGCGAGGCGTAGTCGGGAGATGGTGGATTCGAGAGCTGAGTACTTGGGAGTGTGGGGAGTAAGGGAGGTTTGACCGTCCCGGCACGTCGCCCGAAGACTGCGCTATTGTCTCCAGCGTTACGTGCAGGCTTTCCGAGCGTTTCAGGTCGACTGCGAGAGGTGCGGGAGGATACGAAGGTCGGAAGGCGGGTGCCCGGGATGCATGAGGTCACTGCTTGAAGGACGGCGCGAGTGTCCTGAGTTTGTGTCCGACGCGTGGCCGGGACGCGTCAATCGGCCGCCTGAGATGAGTCGCGAACGAGACGTCAGTGTGCATCGAGAAGGAGAAGAGGAATAGATATTCACCTGTGTGCGGGACGATGCGCCAAGGTCTTGCCGGCGATTCGTACTGTGTACCAGGTCCGTGTATATCGCATGGACATGCAAGGCGTCTTGGCATGAATAGAACGGGGGCCCTGTGGAGGACGTTGCTTACAGGGACATGCGCGCGTCCGCGTACAGCGAACTGCACGGTGTGTCTCCGGGGATGCGCACAGACTCGGAGGGGCGAAGCGTGTTCGATTACTCGCTGGACTAGTACATGTGCGGTCTGCGTGTCTACAGCGGACGAGGGACATACCATAGGATGGCGTCGAGGCGATGCGGCATTGGATGTGCGTGTTGCAGGAGCGCGAACGAGCGGAACTGGTGGCCGGGGCGGTCAGCGTGTTTGCGCGGACGGCGGCTGCGGAGTGATGCAGGCCTGGCGACCACCGACCGACGCACCGACGCTGCCAGGACGAGACTCGGACGGGGCAGACGCAGTGAGCAGTCGATGTCCGCGAAGCATTGCGAGCAGCGCACGAATGACGCAGAGCTCCCTCAGCATGTCGCAGGAGAGATGCAGACTCCGGCGAGCGAGGCCGGCTGCGACCATCACGCCGATGCTGTGTGAAACGAGCGGCCGGAAATGGCAAGCGATTGAGACTCCGCTGGGCTGGCATCTGCGGCTGGACGACGGGAAGGACGCTCAAAGGCACTCGCCACCGCCCTCCGTCGTCGCCGTGCTGCGACCCCCTCCCGTCGTCCCCGCCGTCCCAGCAACCCTCCCGCTCGTTTACTGCTTTCTTTGTTTTGTCGACCGACGCCTGAGGGTGGGTCGCCATGCTCCGGTTGACCTCGGACCACTTCCCAGTCTGTGAGTGCCCCGTCGCGAACGAGGAGCTCCGTTGCTGACACCCGTCGCCAGTTGTACCATTCGGGGTCATTGGGTGAGCACATCTTCTTATATGCTACGGGACGCTGCGGGTTTCGTCTGCGAGGGAGCATGAGGACGTCGCTAGTCTCGGGAGAGGCTGGCAGCGGTGCGCTGGGCTTTGCACGGTGTTCTGCGGTCATCGCCCGCGCAAGAGGGTAATCACTTTCGCTACCTCAGAGCCCCGATAGACGTGGGCGGGCACCGATGGTGGGCTGCGTCGTGCACGCTCGCGGCTCGTCAACTCGATGCCCGGCGTTCGTCACCCCGATGGAGCGGCCCTCACCGCCCTTCATTGTCCCACATCCTCGCCGTTAGCTATCCTCTGGCGGTGTTCAGGCCTCTCGTGCCTCTTGATTGACCCTCTCGAAGCGTCGATAGACGTGGGCGGGCACCGACGGTGGGCTGTGTCGTGCGCGAGTGTTGTCGATGCGGGGGTGCGTCACTCTGATGCAGTGGACGGTAGCAGGCCCTCCCCGCCCTTCGTGATTCTCGCCGCTCGCTGTCAGCTCGCAGAGCTCGGCCCTCTCGCTCCTCTGTAACTTGAGCCCACAGCCGCCGAGGTCTGTGTCGTCCGTTGCTCTGCAACTGGCAGGCGCCCATCTCTCCTTGTCTCTCTCGATCTGTGTTCTTACCCTCTGGGTACGCACACTATGCCACGGGTCAGAATGTCGCTTTTCTGGGGGAGCACCGGCTGGACTGTAGAGAGTCTCGTGGTGGTCAAGCGCCTGCCGCTCTGCGTTGTTCGCCCGATTATCGCGCCCAGCTCGCAGCGTTCCGCCCTTCACATCCGCCGCGGCCTTGCTGACATTCCCGCAGCTTTTATCGATACTTGTGGTACCTAATACGAATTGCCGCCTCCCTCACCTACCGCCCAGTCCCCCTACCCGAGAACCCGACCTACATCGCAGAAGAGGATGTCACCATCATCGTGCCCACCATCGACGCCGGCGAGGAGTTCAAGGAGGCCGCGCACAGTTGGCTCGTCGGCAAGCCCAAGGAGATTCTCATCATCACCGAGGAGAAGATGCTGGGGCCGCTGCAGGACCTCGCGAACGCCGTCGACCCTGAGCGCATCCGCGTCCTGACCGTCCCTTTCGCCAACAAGCGCCTCCAGATGTCGCACGGCATCAAAAACGTCACTACCGATATCATCGTCTTCGCCGACGACGACGCCATCTGGCCGCCCACCCTGTTGCCTTACACCCTCGCTTGCTTCGAGGACCAGAAGGTTGGCGGTGTGGGCACGTCGCAGCGCGTCCAGCCTGTCGGGAAGCGCATGACGGTCTGGGAGGTTCTCGCCGCGTTCCGCCTCTCGATTCGGAACATCGAGATCTCCTCGTCGACCCATATCGACGGTGGTCTGCCGTGTCTGTCTGGACGTACCGCCGCGTATCGCACGGTCATCTTGAAGGACCCTGAGTTCTTGCACGGCTTCACGCACGACTACTGGCTCGGGAAGTACCAGCTGAACTCGGGTGACGACAAGTTCCTCACGCGATGGATGGTCAGCCACGGCTGGAGCACATACGTCCAGTGCTGCAAGGAGGCCGAGCTTCTCTCCACGATGAAGCCGAACTGGCGTTTCCTCAAGCAGGTACTCCGGTGGACGCGTAATACTTGGCGGTCGGATCTCCGTTCTCTGTTCATGGAGCGCCACGTCTGGACTTCGCATCCCTACGTCGCCTACACGATGGTGAGCGCTTCGCTCGTCGTGAAATGTCGGATTGGCTGACACAGGGCCCAGGTGGACAAGCTGTTCAACCCCTTCACCCTCCTCGCTGGTCCGTTCTTCGTCGGCTACGTCGTCTACGCGGCTGGTATTTCGGGTGCTGTGGCGGACGTGGCGCGGTGCGAGGGTAGCTACGATGTATGTAGAGCAGAAAATATATCTTATGCCTGGAATACAGAGTGTGCGCGCGGACCGACTGCTGTCCCTGTGCAAAGTGCGCTCGTGCGCAGGATCTACGCGAATGCGCGGATATCTAGCCGCAGGGCGGGCGGCGGCGGCGGGCGACTGGTAGCCTCGTGTTGCGGCGCCGCAAGCGAGCCCGACGGTTTCCTGCTCCAGAACGAATGCTGAACTTAGCGTGTTCTGGGGGCAATAGGGCGTCTTGTGGTGTTCTGGGGGTAGGTGTTCTGTGGTGTTCTGGGGGTGGGTGTTCTCTGGGGAGGGGATGTTTTCTCGTGCAGGAGGAGAGGCTGGCAGAACACCAAGTTCGATGGCAGACAGGGTCTTGTTATTCAGGACTACAGAGTACACGATGTGGGTGAACTACGAGCTGAGAACGGCACGCGAGACGTCCAAATCCGCGTTCAGCTAACGGGCGCCTATCCGGGCACTGTGTGTCGTCCGCGTGCGTCGCTCTTTCCTTCTGCCCACCATGTCGATGCGACCGACTCCTCGTCTGCGTCCCCCGCGCCCGTCCACAACACCGGCACACATGAAGCTCTGCTCAAGCCTGCAAACAGTACAAGGCAGCCGATAGTCGCAGCAAGTGCTCGAACGCGCCCTCCATACTCATGCGGTATATGCGTCCGCGCCGGTATGGAAAGCGACACGAAGAGGCAAGTCACGTACCTCACTCCGCTGTCTATGCGCCTGCATTCTACACACAACTCCTGCCATCCCCAGTCACAACGCCAGGCAGCGAGTCTCTGCAACACGCTCTCCTGGTTCCACGTGAAGGTGAGTGAAAACAAGGCAAGTACGAACAACGGAAGACATACCTGCGAGTGCTGATTGACTTCGGCACGATTATGCGACTTTGCAAAAGGCCCTGTAGGTGAGCGTGAGCTTGAGCTACCGGGCACAGTGAGCTCGGTAGGTTTCGACTCCGGGATCGATTTCGGCGAGGCTGGGCCGGCAGCACGGACAGCGGCGGGCGCGTGCCATGAGCGACCGCGACTCGGAAGGACGAGCTCCGAGAGTAGGCCGGGAGCGCATCGAGCGGCTCTGTGTGTGCGAGCCCGAGCGACGGTCTCCTCCGAGGGGGAAGTTCTAAGGCAGTCTATGCATGTGTGCTGATGTTCTAGAGAAAGGTAGGCCCCGCGGACGACTCCGAGGTCATGAGCGCCGAGTAGACCTCGACTCCGAAGAGCTGCGTATTCCACAAGGCGTGAGTGATATCGAAGCGTGCGGTGCTACATAGTTCAAGAGAACTCACCGACTTACAATCCCGGGAGCGCAGCGACCGTCGTCCAATATGGCGAGCCAGTCGAGCAAGCTGGCGTAGGTCGCTGCTGCGGCGCGGTGACTTGCCGGTGAGCATGGTGCAGCTGAGTCGTTTGTTGTGTGCTGGGCAAGTCGAGACGACACAGTTCTGGGGTGTCTGTCTGCAGACGATTGCAGTCGAGAAGGAAAGAGAGCAGAGTGGCGCGAACTTATCGTCGACAGCGGCCAGAAGAGTTGCATATTCAGAAAGCGTAAGTGATCTGACAGGATGCAGTGCTACCCGATACGGGGGAACTCACCGTGCAGTCGCTCTCCGACAGTCTTCACAGCGGCCGGGTGTGGCGGGGACAAGATGAAGGGCCGTTGCACGCTGGAACCGAGTCTGGATCGAGCATGTGAGTGTCCCGATAGTCATACAGGATCCTGCGGTACTCACCGTCTCCTGCGGTACTCACCGTCTCCTGCAGGCACAGGTCGACACTCGAACGGACACTGTCATTCGGTCTTCAGTATGCAGCCAGGCTCGAGGCCAACCGCGCCTTCGGGGACCAGAATCAGTGTTGCTTCGAGGCGCAAGCATACATACTTACTGGAGAGCAGGAATAGTTGATGGTTGACACCCAGGGGCGAGGAGCATGGGATTGGGGCGGTCGCAGCTCACAACGGCGAGCAAGTGTGGATGTAGAATACTTATGAAACCCAACACGGCAGAATACATCGTGTTGAGACGGCATAATTGAGAAGATTGAATTCGACGGAGTTCGAGGAACTTGCGAGCAGAATGGGTTGTGCGAGGGGGATGGTGGGCGCCGTGGTCAGAGTCGACGTGGCACACAGAGCTGGGAGCCCTGGAAGCGAGTAATTGCGGCTGATAGCGGCCGCTTAGCCACGGCAAGCGAGTTAAACATCCACCTCAAGCATGCTTACGTATCAAGCTGGTGACCTTGCGGGTGGACGTGGGTCTGGGCTCAGAAGTAGCATTGGAATACCTCCGTCTAAGTAATCTGCATGAACACGGGCAATCAGCGCAGACAGAGGCCTCATGAATGCTGAGTAAAGTCAGCAGAGCAGGCTTGCAGCTTGTCTGCAGCTTAGCACCTCATCGTCGAGTTACCGCATTGGACAACTGCAATCGCGAGGTCCTTGCGGCTCGGAGCGGAAGTGGTCATGTAGTAAGGGCTGCAGACATGCCATGAGAGCTTCAGGAACGCGGGACGTGCGATAATGCAATGAGCAGAGTGGCCGATTGCCGGCACGAGGCAACACTACCGCCGGGCGCTTTGATACTTCGCAACTTTGTCCGTACAGTGCGCTCCACTTGAACTCGATAGATTCTGAGTTCACCATCCAGCTCTAGGTCGTTGTAGCATGCTACGGACTACTGAACAGATCTGACAAGTTCCAGGAGCATAGATACCTTGGAGGACTCTATGCTCCATTCACCCCAATCAAGCTCTCTGGGCCTGAAATCAGAACGGCTGCCTCAGGATACAGGCTGCAACTCGTCCTATTTGGCAACAGCATACTAGCCGAGCTAGTTCAATGGCAATCATGGGCGGAAATGCTACGTAAACCAGGATGATAACCCCGGAAGACCGCACCGTGGAGGGACCCTCTCCTCCTGCCTCGCTGAGCAAATGTACGACGGCAGCGGGCGAAAATGAATGCGCCATCACATCAGAGCGCTCATATACCTACCCGAACACCGCCCTAACAAGTACGCGGGTCTGGAAACAACCCAGAAGCTAGGAACTCTCGTTTCAGCTGTCTGGGCATCCCCACACTTTGCCCCGCTGTCCTCCCACTCCCCCGTGGCGCTACCTGGTTGGTTCGCATCCGGACAGGTTTCCCATAGCGTTTGCAGCTGACGTATTCTTGGGGATAGAGCTCCGTAAGCTCCGCTCTCGGAGTATTGAGGATCTTGCGCGAACTACGCGCAGCTCGTCTGCTCACGGAGTACAAATACCCCTGCCAGTCGACGACAGCCTCAGCATCCTCCGCTGCCCCTCTCCCATCCTCTCCTCCCCTCCTCCTCTATATCATCTATCTCGCCTACCTGTTCGGTGCTCGCCGTCTCCGTGCCGCCCTCTATCGACTCCGTGTCCACGTCCCCTCAGGCTTGAGCTCATCATGAGTCTCGGCATCCGCTCCCTCGGTCCTGTATCTATCCATCTCGCTTCCACCAAGTCCCGGAACACCTGTACGGTAAGAATGCCGCTCCCGCCATTGTTTGATCCCAGACGTCTATTGTCAACGGCTCGTGCGAGTCGGTGAGCTGATCATTTCAACTCGTGTCTGCAACATGCTAATAGTCATTTCCTCTTTGCCTACGGCAGCACGTCTGATACGCCCAGATCCAGACCTTACATCATAGGCGTATGTACGCAGTCTAACTTCAGCCCGGATCCCCATCTAACGCAGTGAGTGCTCCTCGTCCTGGGTCCTATCTAGCCGACTTTCTCACAGATTTCGAGTAAACAGTCAGATCCGCTGTCAGGCACCCTCCGGAGATCCCGTACGGACAGCACTTACTCCTGGTACGTTTCGTATTGGCCGCGCTCTGTCGGTACGTCAGCTATTCAGTCTACATGTGGAAAGTTCGGACTCACCGCCAGCGCAGATCGCAATCTCGCTTATCAGACGCCCGGAGATCACCCTTCTCGTCGGGCTTCTGTCGCTCGTCAGCTCCCTCTGCGCATCCACACGAGCGTCGGACGTGTACTGATAGTGCCTGCCAAGCAGCCGGCTTGCACCTTGCTGGATCTGGGACGGTCTGCGACAGTTCCTGGGTAAGTTGCTTCCACGAGGAATGAGTGGATGCAGTTCTGCTGACATATCTCTAGACACAAACGCAAGTGAGCATTGCAAGGAAGGATCGCTCTCAAAACGGCAGGTACGTTCTCAACTTCATAGTCCGCAGTGTTCGTGAATCTAACTTTGCACTGTGTAGGCCGTGCGCAGCGCACTATAGGCCGACCTCCCTCCGGGAACACACAGCGCAGTCGAAGCTATATTTACGGTACGTAATACATCGCAGACGAATCTGTACTCACCTGCAGCTATGCGCAGGTTGCCGGCACGCGTTATCACTTCGTGCAGTGCATCGATCCAGCGCGTGAGTGCTACTGTCGCTCGCGTGTCGGTTGACAACTGACGTTCCAGGACAGCTGTCGGCACGACGCCATTTCCATCTGCTAGGAACTCAGCAACACGCCGACGCCCCGATTCCGGGAGCGAGCACGGCGATCTGCGTTGCGGTTACAGATCGCAATCTATCCGGTACGTGAGATCCTGCGCCGCGAGATTGGAGAGCAGCGACTTACCTGTACCTCGCATGACTCACTCAGGTGCCAGGCTGCTAGTGGAACACAAGTCTCACGCTCTCGCGATACCGCTAGGGCTACAGTGCGCCGAATAAAGACAGCAAGATATATTGCAAGTAGGTTCATGACACAGAGGTGCGTACTTACATACGGGTTCGCGCTCTTGTCTCTCGTCCCGTCGATCTCAGCGGCCCGGACGGAGTTCTTGAAGCTGTGAAGGGCGAAGAGCCGCGGTGATGCTGAAGCCACGCGGGAGATCGTACCAAGCGAGAGACCGTCGACGGCAGGTGTCGTCTCGCAGACCCCGGTGATCTTTGATTGGGTTGTGAGGTGTGCAGCTTGACGAGTCGCGTCGGTCTAGGATCGGACGCATCCAGAGGGCCGAGTCTTGCACCGTGCCGCCCTGGTCGCGACACAGTGCGGTCCTCGGGCCTTGTGTGATTGCTCAAGGGGAGCTCAGATGCAGGCTGAGTCGTCTGCAGCGAGCGCGAGAGTGCCGTGTGGCATCCTGCACGTAAGTCGCCGTGGCGGCTCGACTCTCGAGAGGCTTCGCACCTCGTCCGAGCGGCGGGGATAGTCGGTGCAGGGGTGTGGGGATTGAAGTCGCCCGGGTGATGCGCTGGAGTCGGCGGGTTGCATGTCCGAGAGCCCGAGGAGTGGAAGATGGCGCTGCGTGCGGAGCGGCGCGACGCTAGCCGTAGACGGCGGAGAATGCGCTCGACGTACCGGAGATACGGGTCTATGTTCGGCTGGATTAGTACGCGACGAGGGTGTCGTAGGCAGTCGCACTCACC
Organism: Lentinus brumalis; assembly: GCA_001792895.1. Classification (NCBI taxonomy): domain Eukaryota; kingdom Fungi; phylum Basidiomycota; class Agaricomycetes; order Polyporales; family Polyporaceae; genus Lentinus; species Lentinus brumalis. The sequence continues at coordinate 2,033,012 of MARA01000006.1, read as the reverse complement.
TCGCCCGCCGAGTCGAAGCTGAAGGCGTCGTCCGAGGTCTTCGACTGAGCAGCGAGCTCACGGTAGTCCTACCACGCTGTTGCGGCGAGTGCTGAGAGGCGGGACGCAGCGGTAGCGAGGGAGACTCGCGATGGGTCCCGCACGCAGCGTCCATCCGCACCGCTGGGGCTGCTGCCAGTGCCGATTTCTGAACGTGACAGCGAGGTCGAACATGGCGCTGACGAGTTCTGTAGAATGCATCAACGCCGCCTTCCGAGCCTGGCGGGGATTCGATACGTACTTGGCGAAGTACGACGCCTCCTTGCCGAGGCGCGCCCGAATGGTAGCTTGCGCGAGCTGCTCGGATGGGGATGGAACGGTGAGTGCACGACGCGTCGTTCTCGTGCAGCACGCGTCCGGAGTTTGGTTGCGATCCCTCGGGGTCCGCCTGAGAATCAGATACGTCGACATCGCGTCAGGGCGGGAGTAGTAGCAGCCCGGTGCGATGTCGCCGGGATCTTATACCTCGACGAGTCCACTTGAAACGCTCGGAGCACGCTCCGCCGGGTGCACCTACGTGGCTCCCAGAGCTTCATGCCAATTGGCTGAAGAACGGGTGCGCGGTGGCCGGCATCCGTCGGCGGTCGCGACGAACGCGTCGGACGGGGCTGAGAGCGTGCATGCGGGGTGTGAGGTGCGAGGTGTGAGCACAGCGCGCATGCGAAGGCTATGCCACAGCGTGTTTGCGTCTCCTCCGGCCCAGGAGAGTCGAGACGGGTCTTCGCACCTCGACGATTCGGCACGGAACGCCCGGGACACGCTCGTGCGAGTGCGTGGCGGTGGTGCCTGGAGTTTCCTGCCGGTCTGTCGGGGTGCGGGTGCGCGGCGGTCGTCGCAAGCCTTGCCGGGGCGAAACCCCAATGAACGCGCACCAAGGCTGGGTTTAAGACCGCCTCGGACGGGCCTACGACTGTGCGTGTACGGTGCGTGGTGTTACTGCAGGCTTTGCGCGAAATTGGGCGGCGGGCCGGCGACGTCTGCATGAGATACGTGGCGATCGAGTCAGTGCGTGAGCAGGAGACACGACATAGACGGAATGTCATACCTCGACGGATCGGCGTGAAACTGCTGGAACACGCTCCTTCGGGTACACGCACGGTGCTCCTGGAGTTTCGCGCCGATTGGTGGAGGTGCGGATGTGCGGGGGCGGCCGCAAGTCGGCGGTCGCGATTGAAAATGCAATGAAATCGCACGAAAAGTCGATTTTGAAGACCCCTCGGACGGGGCTGTCGCTGCGCATGCATAAGGCTTGGTGTCATCGCTGCTTGCGTGCACGGTTTGGCGGCGTTCTGGTGATGGTGCGCTGAGATATGGCGGGTTTGAGTGGTGGTGCCCGGTGGAAGCGAGCTTTCGGTCGAGTTTCGAGGCTCTCCGGATCGATGCGAGACGGATGGGGAAGGATCTGTGGTGTTCGCGCGTACTGTAGCGAGCGTTGTGGGCGGGTTCGTCGGGATATGCATGGGCAGGAGCCGTCGCAATTTGGCGGTGCTGCTTGAACGCGCGCAGGCGGCGCACAGCGAAGCCGCGTTGGACGGGAATGCGATGGCGGATGCAGAACGCCTGGTGTTCGTGTAGTGTATGTCCGGAGTTTGACGGCGTTCGGGGCGAGGCGTAGTTGGGAGGATTCGAGGGCGGAGTATTTGGGAGGAGGTTTGGACGCACGTCGGGCGAAGGCTGCGCTATTGTCGCCAGCGTTACGTGCAGGCTTTCCGAGCGTTTTATGTCGATTGGGAGAGGTGCGGGATGATACAGAGGTCGGAAGGCGGGTGCCCGGGACGGCGCGAGTCTCGTGGATTCGAGTCGGACGCGTGGCCGGGACGCGTCGGTCGGCTGCCTGAGACGAGTCGCGAACGAGACGTCAGTGTGCATCGAGAAGGAGAAGAGAAGAGCAATACTCGCCTGTGTGCGGGGACGACGCGCCAAGGTCTTCGGCCATTCGTACTGTGTACCAGGTCCGTGTATATCGTATGGACATGCGAGGCGTCTTGGCATGAATAGAACGGGGGCCCTGTGGAGGAGGTTGTTTGCAGGGACATGCGCGCGTCCGCGTGTGCACAGTGTGTCTCCGGGGATGCGCACATACTCGGGAGGGGCGAAGCGTGTTCGATTGCTCGCTGGACTAGTACATGTGCGGTCTGCGTGTCTACAGCGGACGAGGGACATGCCAGAGGATGGCGTCGAGGCGATGCGGCATTGGATTGCGTGTTGCAGAGAGCGCGAACGAGCGGAACTGGTGGCCGGGGCGGTCAGCGTGTTTGCGCGGACGGCGGCTGCGGAGTGATGCAGCCGTGGCGACCACCGACCGACGCACCGACGCTGCCAGGACGAGACTCGGACGGGGCAGACGCAGTGAGCAGTCGATGTCCGCGAAGCATTGCGAGCAGCGCACGAATGACGCAGAGCACCAGAGATGCATACCCCGGCGACCGGCTGCGACCATCACGCCGATGCTGTGTGAAACGCGCGGCCGGAATTGGCAAGCGATTGGACTCCGCTGGGCTGGCATCTGCGGCTGGACGACGGGAAGGACGCTCAAAGGCACTCGCCACCGCCCTCCGTCGTCGCCGTGCTGCGACCCCTCCCGTCGTCCCCGCCGTCCCAGCAACCCTCCCGCTCGTTTACTGCTTTCTTTGTTTTGTCGACCGACGCCTGAGGGTGGGTCGCCATGCTCCGGTTGACCTCGGACCACTTCCCAGTCTGTGAGTACCCCGTCGCGAACGAGGAGCTCCGTTGCTGACACCCGTCGCCAGTTGTACCATTCGGGGTCATTGGGTGAGCACATCTTCTTATACGCTACGGGACGCTGCGGGCTTTGTCTGCGAGGGAGAACGAGGACGTCGCTAGTCTCGGGAACAGGCTGGCAGCGGTGCGCTGGGCTTTGCACGGTGTTCTGCGATCATCGCCCGCGCAAGAGGGTATCTTTCATCACTTTTGCCACCTCAGACCCCCGATAGACGTGGGCGGGCACCGATGGTGGGCTGCGTCGTGCACGCTCGCGGCTCGTCAACTCGATGCCCGGGTTTCGTCACTCCGATGCAGCGGGACGGTAACAGGCCCTCACCGCCTTCGTTGTCCCACATCCTCGCCGTTAGCTGTCTGTTGGAAGTATCTGGGCCTCTCGTGTCTCTCGATCGACCCTCACGCAACGTCGATAGACGTGGGCTGTGTCGTGCGCGCTCGCCGCTCGTCACCTCGATGCCCGGGGTTCGTCACTCGGATGCAGTGGGCGGTAGCAGGCCCTCCCCGCCCTTCGTGATTCTCGCCGCTCGCTTTCAGCTCGCAGTGCTAGACCTTCTCGTTCTTCTCGAGACGTGAGTTAGCAGCTGTCGAGGTCTTCTGTTGCTCTGCAACTGGTAGGCGCCCACCTCGTTGTCCTGTTCGCCTATGGCTTTCAGCTCGCAGTATCCTTACCCTCTGGGTATACACGCCTTGCCATATGCCGCGAGTCGCTGCTACTTTGGTGTCAATCGTGCAAGTCGCCAGTCTCCGGAGAGGCTGGCGGCTGTGGACGACGGGTTGCGCGCTGTATCTGCGGTTTCGTCCACGCGAAGAGATATGCCCTCCCGGACGAGCACCAGCTACCGACTGCAGGGTGTCGCGGTACTCGTCGTGATGTAGTGGTCAAGCGCCCGCCGCCCTGCGTTGTTCTCCCGATCATTTCACCTCATCCGCGACCGTACTGACGTTCCCCAGCTTTTATCGATACTTGTGGTACCTAATACGAATTGCCGCCTCCCTCACCTACCGCCCAGTCCCCCTACCCGAGAACCCGACCTACATCGCAGAAGAGGATGTCACCATCATCGTGCCCACCATCGACGCCGGCGAGGAGTTCAAGGAGGCCGCGCACAGTTGGCTCGTCGGCAAGCCCAAGGAGATTCTCATCATCACCGAGGAGAAGATGCTTGGGCCGCTGCAGGACCTCGCGAACGCCGTCGACCCTGAGCGCATCCGCGTCCTGACCGTCCCTTTCGCCAACAAGCGCCTCCAGATGTCGCACGGCATCAAAAACGTCACCACCGATATCATCGTCTTCGCCGACGACGACGCGATCTGGCCGCCGACCCTCCTCCCGTATACCCTCGCTTGCTTCGAGGACCAGAAGGTCGGCGGTGTCGGAACGTCGCAGCGCGTGCAGCCCGTTGGGAAGCGCATGACGGTCTGGGAGGTTCTCGCCGCGTTCCGCCTCTCGATTCGGAACATCGAGATCTCGTCCTCGACCCATATCGACGGTGGCCTGCCGTGTCTCTCGGGCCGCACTGCCGCCTACCGGACAGTCATCCTGAAGGACCCGAGTTCTTGCACGGCTTCACACACGACTACTGGCTCGGGAAGTACCAGCTGAACTCGGGTGACGACAAGTTCCTCACGCGATGGATGGTCAGCCACGGCTGGAGCACCTACGTCCAGTGCTGCAAGGAGGCCGAGCTTCTGTCCAGGGCGCGGCTGGTGTTTCGGGTGCTGGCGCGGGGCAAGGGTAGCTACGATGTATGTAGAGCAGAAAATATATTTTGTGCGCGGAATACAGAGTGTGCGCGTGGACCGACTGCTGTCCTTGTGCAAAGTGCGCTCGTGCGCGGGATCTACGCGAATGCGCGGATATCTAGCCGCAGGGCGGGCGGCGGCGGCGGGCGACTGGTAGCCTCGTGTTGCGGCGCCGAAGCGAGCCCGACGGTTTCCTGCTTCAGAACGAATGCTGAACTTAGGGTGTTCTGGAGGAGGGTGTTCTGGAGGAGGGTGCTTTGTGGGTAGGTGTTCTGGGGAGGGGATGTTTTCTGGTGCAGGAGAGGCTGCAGGACACCAGTTCGACATCGGACAGGGGCTCGTTATTCAAGACTACAGAGTACATTTTTTGTACGACTACGAGCAGAGAACGGCACGGTAACTGCCCGCGAGACGTCCAGATCCGCGTTCAGCTACCGGGCGCCCATCCGGGCACTTTGCGTCGTCCGCGCGCGTCGCGACTCTCTTCTGCCCACCATGTCGATGCGACCGACTCCTCGTCTGTCCCCCCGCGCCCGTACACCACACCAGCACACACAAAGCTTTGCTCAAGCCTGCAAACAGTACAAGGCAGCCGGTAGTCGCAGCACCCCACACGAGGCTCGAGCTCATGCAGAAGTTTTCGTGCTGTTGACACTCCACACGGTGTCCGCGCCGGTATGGAGGAATCGACACGGAAAGGCAAGTCACGTACGTTGCTCCGCTCTCCGTGTACCTGCGTTTCCCACAACCTCCGCCATCCCTCGCCGCGTCGCCGGCACGCCATCCTGGTTCCACACAAAGGTCAGTGAAGGCAAGGCAAGTACGAATGACGGAAGACATACCTGCGAGTGCTCATCGGCTTTGGCACGAGCATACGACTTTGCAGAAGGCCCTGTAGGTGAGCGTGAGCTTGAGCTACCGGGCGCAGTGAGCTGGCAGGTCTTCACTTCGGGATCGACGTGCAGCCTGGCGCGGTTGAGCTGATGAAGAGACGGCCACGGACACGTACCACTCGGAAGAACGAGCTCGTGGGAGTAGCCCGGGAGCTTTGACGAAGTCGGGAGCACGTCGAGCAGCTCTCTGTTGAGCGAGCCATGTGTGCGCGAGCTCGAGTGGAGGCCTCCTCCAACGGCAGAGGGTGTGTGCTCGCGGCGCGTGTGTGCTGATGTTGCAGAGAAAGGTAGGCCCCGCGGACGACTCCGAGGTCATGAGCGCCGAGTAGACCTCGACTCCGAAGAGCTGTGTATTTCACAAGGCGTGAGTGATATCGAAAAGGGCGGTGCTACATAGTTCAGGAGAACTCACCGACTTGCTGTCCTCGGAGCGCGGCAACCATCGTTCAATATGGCGAGCATGGCGAGCCAGTCGAGCAAGCTGGTGTAGGTCCCTGCTGCGGCGCGGTGACTTGCCGGTGAGCATGGTGCAGCTAAGTCGTTTGTCGTGTGCTGGGCAAGTCGAGACGACACAGTTCTGAGGTGTCTGTCGCGGACGATAGCAGTCGAGAAACAAAGAGAGTAGATTGGCGCGAACTTATCCTCGACAGCGGCCAGAAGAGCTGCATATTCAGAAAGCGTAAGTGATCTGACAGGACGCAGTGCTACCCGATACGGGGGAACTCACCGTGCAGTCGCTCTCCGACAGTCTTCACAGCGGCCGGGGGGCGCAGGGCGGGAACAAGATGAGCGGCCGTCGCACGCCGGAAACGAGTCTGGATCGAGCGTGTGAGTGTCCTAATATTCATACAGGATCCTGCGGTACTCACAGTATCCCGCAGCCACAGGTCGACACTCGAATGGACACGCTGTCATTTGGTCTTCAGTACGTAGCGGGGCTCGACGCCAACCGTGCCTGCGGACGACCAAAATCAGTGTGGTTCAGAAGCGCAAGCATATGCAGACTTACCATCTGGAGAGCAGCACTGGTAGACGGTCAACAGTTGAGGGCTAGGCAGGGTGGGATGGTTACAGCTCACAACGGCGAGGGAATGAGGATGTAGAGTATGGAACTCAAGCCAGCAGAATACATCGTGAGGAACTTGTGAGCAGGATGTGTTGTGCGAAGGGGGATGGTGGACGTCGTGGCCAGAGTCGACGTGGCACACAGAGCTGTGGACCCTGGTAGCGAGTAATTGCGGCTGATAGCGGCCGCTTAGCCACGGCAAGCGAGTCAAATATCCACCTCAAGCATGCTTACGTACCAAGCTGGTGACCTTGCGCGTAGACGGGGTCTGGGCTCAGAAATAGCACTGGCATATGTCTGTCTAAGTACTCGGCATTGGCATGAACATTCAACGCAGACAGAGGCCTTATGGATGCCGAGTAAAGTCAGCAGAGCAGGCTTGCGGCTGGTCTGCAGCTGAGCACCTCCTTGTCGAGTTACCACCTTGAACAACGGAAATTGCGAGGTCCTTGCAGCTCGGAGCGACAGTGTTCATGTGGTCAGGGTTGGCAGACATGCCACGAGAGCTTCAGGAACGCGGGACGTGCGATGATGCACTGAGCAGAGTGGCGGATCGCCGGCACGAGGCAACACTACCGCCGGGCGCTTTGATACTTTGCAACTTTGTCCGTACAGTGCGCTCCGCTTGAACTCAAGAGATTCTGAGGTTACCATCTCAGCTCTAGTTTTTGTAGCATGCTACGAGACTACTGAACAGATCTGACAAGTTCCAGGAGTATAGATGCCTTGGAGGACTCTATGTTCCATTCACCCCAATCAAGCTCTCTGGGCCTGAATTCAGAACGGCTGCGTCAAAGTACAGACTGAAACTGGTCCTATTTGGCAACAGCATACTAGCCGAGCCTATGCAATGGCGATCATGTGTGGAAACACCACGTAAAGCAGCAGAATAACCCCGGAACACCGCACCGTGGAGGGACCCTCTCCTCCTGCCTCGCTGAGCAAATGTACGACGGCAGCGGGCGAAAATGAATGCGCCATCACATCAGAGCGCTCATATACCTACCCGAACACCGCCCTAACAAGTACGCGGGTCTGGAAACAACCCAGAAGCTAGGAACTCTCGTTTCAGCTGTCTGGGCATCCCCACACTTTGCCCCGCTGTCCTCCCACTCCCCCGTGTCGCTACGTGGTTGGTTCGCATCCGGACAGGTTTTCCATGGCGTGTGCAGCTGACGTATTCTTGGGGATAGAGCTCCGTAAGCTCCGCTCTCGGAGTATCGAGGATCTTGCGCAAACTATGCGCAGCTCATCTGCTCACGGAGTACAAATACCCCTGCCAGTCGACGACAGCCTCAGCATCCTCCGCTGCCCCTCTCCCATCCTCAGCTCTCCCCCTCCTCCACATTATCTATCTCGCCTACCTTTTCGGTGCTCGCCGTCTCTGTGCCGACCTCTATCGACTCTGTGTCCACATCCCCTTTGAGCTCATCATGAGTCTCGGCACCCACTCCCTCGGTCCTGTATCTATCCATCTCGCTTCCGCCGGCCCTAATTCATCTGTACTGTACAAATGCCCTTTCACCATTGTTTGATCGCCAGACGTCTATTGTCAACGGCTCGTGCAAGTCGGTGAGCTGATCATTTCAACTTATGTCTGCAACATGCTAATAGCACATTTCCTCTTTGCCTACAGCAGCACGTCTGATATGCCCAGATCAAAATCTTACATCACAGGCTTATGTACGTAGTCGGTCTACCTTCACCCCGGATCCCCATCTAACGCAGTGAGTGCTCCTCGTCCTGGGTCCTATCTAGCCCGACTTTCTCACAGATTTCCAGTAAACAGTCAGATCCACTGTCAGGCACCCTCCGGAGATCCCGTACGGACAGCACTTACTCCTGGTACGTTTCGTATTGGCCGCACTCTGTCGGTACGTCAGCGATTCAGTCTACATGTGGAAAGTTCGGACTCACCGCCAGCGCAGATCGCAATCTCGCTTAGCAGACGCCCGGAGATCACCTTCTCGTCAACCTTCTGTCGCTCGTCAGCTCCCTCTGGTTATCCACACGAGCGTCAGACATGTACTGATAGTGCCTGCCAAGCATCCGGCTTGTACCATGCTGCTGGGACGGTCTGCGGCAGTTCCTGGGTAAGTTGCTTCCACGAGGAATGAGTGGATGCAGTTCTGGTGACATGTCTAGACACAAACGCAAGTGAGCATTGCAAGGAAGGGTCGCTCTCAGAACGGCAGGTACGTTCTCTACTTCATAGTCCGCAGTGTTCGTGAATCTAACTTTGAACTGTGTAGGCCGTGCGCAGCGCACTATAGGCCGACCTCCCTCCGGGAACACACAGCGCAGTCGAAGCTATTATTCACGGTACGTAATACATCGCAGACGAATCTCTACTCACCTGCAGCTATGCGCAGGTTGCCGGCACGCGTTATCACTTCGTGCAGTGCATTGATCCAGCGCGTGAGTGCTACTGTCGCTCGCGTGTCGGTTGACAACTGACGTTCCAGGACAGCTGTCGGCGCGCCGCCCTTTCCATCTGATAGGCACTCAGCAACACACCGACGCCCCGATTCCGGGAGCGAGCACAGCGATCTGCGCTGCGGTTACAGATCGCAATCTATCCGGTACGTGAGATCCTGCGCCGCGAGATTGGAGAGCAGCGACTTACCTGTACCTCGCATGACTCACTCAGGTGCCAGGCTGCCAGTGGAACACAAGTTTCACGCTCTCGCGATACCGCTAGGGCTACAGTGCGCCGAATGAAGACAGCGAGATATATTGCGAGTGGGTTCATAACGCAGAGGTGCGTACTTACATATGCGTACTTACATACGGGTTCGCGCTCTTGTCTCTTGTCCCGTCGATCTCGGCGGCCCGGATGGAGTTCTTGAAGCTGTGAAGGGCGAAGAGCCGGGGTGGTGCTGTAGTCCCGCGGGAGTTGGTACAAAGCGAGAGACCGTCGACGGCGGGTGTCGTCTCGCAGACCCCGGTGATCTTTGATTGGGTTGTGAGGTGTGCAGCTTGACGAGTCGCGTCGGTCTAGGATCGGACGCATCCAGAGGGCCGAGTCTCGCACCGTGCCGCCCTGGTTGCGACACTGTGCGGTCCTCGGGACTTGTGTGATTGCTCGAGGGGAGCTCAGATGCAGGCTGAGTCGTCTGCAGCGAGCGCGAGAGTGCCGTGTGGCATCCTGCACGTAAGTCGCCGTGGCGGCTCGACTCTCGAGAGGCTTCGCACCTCGTCCGAGCGGCGGGGATAGTCGGTGCAGGGGTGTGGTGATTGAAGTTGCCCGGGTGATGCACGAGAGTCGGCGGATTGCATGGTCGAGAGCCCGAAGTGTGGAAGAGGGCGCCGCGTGCGGAGCGACGCGACGCGACGCTAGCCGTAGACGGCGGAGAGTGCCGTCGACGTACCGGGGATACAGGTCTATGTTTGGCTGGATTAGTACGCGACGAGGGTGTCGTAGGCAGCCGCACTCACCATGCCCGCCGAGTCAAAGTCGAAGGCGTCGTCCGAGGTCTTCGACTGAGCAGCGCGCTCACGGGGTGCGGCGAGTGCTGAGAGGCGGGACGCAGCGGCAGCGAGGGAGACTCGCGATGGGTCCCCCACGCAGCGTCCATCCGCACCGCTGGGGCTGCTGCCAGTGCCGTTTTCTGAACGCGACAGCTAGTGTCGAACATGGCGCTGACGAGGTCTACAGGTTACATCAACGCCGCCTTCCGAGCCTGGCGGGCATTCGATACGCACTTGGCGGAGTACGACGCTTTTCTTGTCGAGGCGTGATGTCGGACCGCCTGAATGGCAGCTTGCGTGAGCTGCTCGGATGGGGCTGGGACGGTGAGTGCAAGACGCTTCCTTCTCGTGCAGCACGCGTCCGGAGTTTGGTGGCGATCCCTCGGGGTCCGCCTGAGAATCAGATACGTCGACATCGCGTCAGGGCAGGACTAAGTAGCAGCCCGGCGCGATGTCGCCGGCATCTCATACCTCTACGAGTCCGCTTGAAACGCTGGAGGCACGCTCCGCCGGGTGCACCCACGTGGCTCCCAGGGCTTCATGCCAATTGGCTGAAGAACGGGTGCGCGGCGGCCGGCACCCGTCGGCGGTCGCGACGAACGCGCACTGGAAGTCGATTTTGAGAACGCGTCGGACGGGTTTGCGAGCGTGCATGCGGGGTGTGAGGTGCGAGCACAGCGCGCATACGAAGGCTCGCGGCGGTCCGTGGCCGCCGTGCTGAGATATGCCATAGCGTGTTTGCGTCTCCTCCGGCCCTGGAGAGTCGAGACGGGTCTTCGCACCTCGACGGATCGGCGCGGAACGCCCGGGACACGCTCGTACGAGTGCGTGGCGGTGGTGCCTGGAGTTTCCTGCCGGTCTGTCGGGGTGCGGGTGCGCGACGGTCGTCGCAAGCCTGGCCGGGGCGAAACCCCCAATGAACGTTGAACGCGCACCAAAGCTGGGTTTGAGACCATCTCGGACGGGCCTACGACTGTGCGTGCACGGTGCGTGGTGTTATTGCAGGCTTTGCGCGAAATTTGGCGGCGGGCCGGCGACGTCTGCATGAGATACGTCGCGATCGAGTTAGTGCGTGAGCGGGAGACGCGACATGGACGGAAGTTCGTACCTCGACGGATCGGCGTGAAACTGTTGGAACACGCTCCTTTGGGTGCCTGCACGGTGTCTGTAAAGTTTCGCGTGGATTGGTGGAGGTGCGGGTGCACGGGGGCGGCCGGAAGTCGGCGGTGGATGGAAAATGCAATGAAATCGCACGAAAAGTCGATTTTGAGAAGCCCTCGGGCGGGGCTGTCGCTGCGCATGCATGATGCGCGGTGTCACCGCGGCTTGCGTGCACGGTTTGGCGGCGATCTGGTGATGCGGCGCTGAGATATGGCGCGTTCGAGTGGTGGTGCCCGGTGGAAGGCAGGTTTCGGTCGAATTTTGAGCCTCTCCGGATCGACGCGAAATGGATAGGGAGTGTTCTTTGGGGTCCCCGCGTACTGTAGTGAGCGTTGTGAGCGGATTCGTCGGGAGTTGCACGGGCAGGAGTCGTCGCAAGTGGGCGGAGCTGCATGAACACGCGCAGACCGCGCACAGCCAGACCGCGCTGGACGGGAATGAGACGGCGGACGCAGAACGCCTGGCGTTCGTGTAGTGTATGTTCGGAGTTTGACGGCGTGCGGGGCGAGGCGTAGTCGGGAGACGGTGGCTTCGAGGGCGGAGTACTTGGGAGTGTGGGGGAAAAGGCAGGTTTGGAAGGGTCCGGACACGTCGCCCGGAGACTGCGCTATTGTCTCCAGCGTTACGTGCAGGCTTTCCGAGCGTTTCAGGTCGATTGGGAGAGGTGCGGCGAGGATACGAAGGTCGGAAGGCGGGTGCCCGGGACGGCGCGAGACTCGTGGATTCGTATCCGACGCGTGGCTGGGACGCGTCGGTCGGCCGCCTGAGATGAGTCGCGAACGAGACGTCAGTGTGCATCGAGAAGGAGAAGAGAAGAGCAATACTCGCCTGTGTGCGGGAACGACGCGCCAAGGTCTTCGGCCATTCGTACTGTGTACCAGGTCCGTGTATATCGTATGGACATGCGAGGCGTCTTCGCATGAATAGAACGGGGGCCCTGTGGACTAGGATGTTGTTTGCAGGGACATGCGCGCGTCCGCGTACAGCGACGTGCACGGTGTGTCTCCGGGGATGCGCACAGACTCGGGAGGGGCGAAGCGTGTTCGATTACTCGCTGGACTAGTACATGGGCGGTCTGCGTGTCTACAGCGGACGAGGGACATACCAGAGGATGGCGTCGAGGCGATGCGGCATTGGATTGCGTGTTGCAAAGAGCGCGAACGAGCGGAACAGGTGGCCGGGGCGGTCAGCGTGTTTGCGCGGACGGCGGCTGCGGAGTGATGCAGGCGTGGCGACCGACGCACCGACGCTGACGCTGCCAGGACGAGACTCGGACGGGGCAGACGCAGTGAGCAGTCGATGTCCGCGACAATTGCGAGCAGCGCACGAATGACGCAGAGCACCCTAGGCCTGTCAGCTGTGGCAAGAGAGATGCAGACTCCGGCGAGCGAGGCCGGCTGCGACCATCACGCCGATGCTGTGTGAAACGCGCGGCCGGAATTGGCAGGCGATTGAGACTCCGCTGGGCTGGCATCTGCGGCTGGACGACGGGAAGGACGCTCAAAGGCACTCGCCACCGCCCTCCGTCGTCGCCGTGCTGCGACCCCCTCCCGTCGTCCCCGCCGTCCCAGCAACCCTCCCGCTCGTTTACTGCTTTCTTTGTTTTGTCGACCGACGCCTGAGGGTGGGTCGCCATGCTCCGGTTGACCTCGGACCACTTCCCAGTCTGTGAGTACCCCGTCGCGAACGAGGAGCTCCGTTGCTGACACCCGTCGCCAGTTGTACCATTCGGGGTCATTGGGTGAGCACATCTTCTTATGCTACGGGACGCTGCGGGTTTCGTCTGCGAGGGAGCATGAGGACGTCGCCAGTCTCGGGCAGAGGCTGGCAGCGGTGCGCTGGGCTTTGCACGGTGTTCTGCGGTCATCGCCCGCGCAAGAGGGCATCTCTCATCGTTTCTGCTACCTCGGTCCTCCGGTAGACGTGGGCGGGCACCGATGGTGGGCTGCGTCGTGCGCGAGAGCCGCCGATGCCCGGGGTTCGTCACTCGGATGCAGTGGGCGGTAGTAAGCTCTCCCCGCCCTTCGTGATCAACGCCGCTCGCTGTCAGCTCGCAGAGCTCGGCCCTCTCGCTCCTCTGTACCTTGAGCCCACAGCCGCCGAGGTCTGTGTCGTCCGTTGCTCTGCAGCTGGCAGGCGCCCATCTCTCCTTGTCTCTCTCGATCTGCGCCTGCAGTGTTCTTACCCTCTGGGTACGCACACTGTGCCACGAGCTAAAATCCCGCTCTTCTGGGGGAGCCATAGCTGGACTGTAGAGAGTCTCGTGGTGGTCAAGCGCCCGCCGCTCTTCGTTGTTCGCCCGATTATCGCGCCCAGCTTGCAGCGTTCCCGCCCTCTTCACATCCTTCGCGGCCTTGCTGACATTCCCGCAGCTTTTATCGATACTTGTGGTACCTAATACGAATTGCCGCCTCCCTCACCTACCGCCCAGTACCCCTCCCCGAGAACCCGACCTACATCGCAGAAGAGGATGTCACCATCATTGTGCCCACCATCGACGCCGGCGAGGAGTTCAAGGAAGCCGCCCACAGTTGGCTTGTCGGCAAGCCCAAGGAGATTCTCATCATCACCGAAGAGAAGATGCTTGGGCCGCTGCAGGACCTCGCGAATGCCGTCGACCCGAGCGCATCCGCGTCCTGACCGTCCCTTTCGCCAACAAGCGCCTCCAGATGTCGCACGGCATCAAAAACGTCACTACCGATATCATCGTCTTCGCCGACGACGACGCGATCTGGCCGCCGACTCCTCCCCTATACCCTCGCTTGCTTCGAGGACCAGAAGGTCGGCGGTGTGGGCACGTCGCAGCGCGTCCAGCCTGTCGGGAAGCGCATGACGGTCTGGGAGGTCCTCGCCGCGTTCCGTCTGTCTATCCGGAACATCGAGATCTCCTCCTCGACCCATATCGACGGTGGCCTGCCGTGTTTGTCTGGACGTACCGCCGCCTACCGGACGGTCATTCTGAAGGACCCCGAGTTCTTGCACGGCTTCACGCACGACTACTGGCTCGGAAAGTACCAGCTGAACTCGGGTGACGACAAGTTCCTCACGCGATGGATGGTCAGCCACGGCTGGAGCACCTACGTGCAGTGCTGCAAGGAGGCCGAGCTTCTGTCCAGGGTGCGGCTGGTGTTTCGGGTGCTGGCGCGGTGCGAGGGTAGCTACGATGTATGTAGAGCAGAAAATATATTTTGTGCGTGGAATACAGAGTGTGCGCGTGGACCGACTGCTGTCCTGTGCGAAGTGCGCTCGTGCGCGGGATCTACGCGAACGCGCGGATATCTAGCCGCAGGGCGGGCGGCGGCGGCGGGCGACTGGTAGCCTCGTGTTGCGGCGCCGAAGCGAGCCCGACGGTTTCCTGCTCCAGAACGAATGCTGAACTTAGCGTGTTCTGGAGGAGGGTGTTCTGGGGTAGGTGCTTTGTGGGTAGGTGTTCTGGGGAGGGGATGTTTTCTGGTGCAGGAGGAGAGGCTGGCAGAACACCAAGTTCGACAGCAGACAAGACTCGTATATTCAGGACTACAGAGTACACGATGTGGGTGCTACAGGGTGAACTACGAGCTGAGAACGGCACGCGAGACGTCCAAATCCGCGTTCAGCTAGCGGGCGCCTATTCGGGTACTTCGCGTCGTCCGCGCCCGCCGCGACTCTCTTCTGCCCACATGTCGATGCGACCGACTCCTCGTCTGTCCCCCGCGCCCGTACACCACACCAGCACACATGAAGCTCTGCTCAAGCCTGCAAACAGTACAAGGCAGCCGGTAGTCGCAGCACCCCACACGAGGCTCGAGCTCATGCAGAAGTTTTCGTGCTGTTGACACTCCACACGGTGTCCGCGCCGGTATGGAGGACGACACGGAAAGGCAAGTCACGTACGTTGCTCCGCTCTCCGTGTACCTGCGCTCCTCACAACCTCCGCTGTCGCCGTGTTGCCGGCACGCCATCCTGGTTGCACACAGAGGTCAGTGAAAGCAAGGCAAGTATGAACGACAGAAGGCATACATGCGAGTGCTGACTGGCTTGAGAACAATCGTGCGACTTTGCAGAAGGCCCTGATGCAGGAGCATGAGCTTGAGCTGCCGGGCACAGTGAGCTCGTAGGTTTCGACTCCGGGATCAACCTCGGCGAGGCTGGGCCGGCAGCACGGACAGCGGCGGGCGCGTGCCATGAGCGACCGCGACTTGGAAGGACGAGGTCCGAGAGTAGGCCGGGAGCGCATCGAGCGGCTCTGTGTGTGCGAGCCCGAGCGACGGTCTCCTCCGAGGGGGAAGTTCTAAGGCAGTCTATGCATGTGTGCTGATGTTGTAGAGAAAGGTAGGCCCCGCGGACGACTCCGAGGTCATGAGCGCCGAGTAGACCTCGACTCCGAAGAGCTGCGTATTCCACAAGGCGTGAGTGATATCGAAGCGTGCGGTGCTACATAGTTCAAGAGAACTCACCGACTTACAATCCCGGGAGCGCAGCGACCGTCGTCCAATATGGCGAGCCAGTCGAGCAAGCCGGCGTAGGTCGCTGCTGCGGCGCGGTGACTTGCCGGTGAGCATGGTGCAGCTGAGTCGTTTGTCGTGTGCTGGGCAAGTCGAGACGACACAGCTCTGGGGCGTCTGTCTGCGGACGATCGCAGTCGAGAAACAAAGAGAGTAGATTAGCGCGAACTTATCGTCGACAGCTGCCGGAAGAGCTGCATATTCATAAAGCGTAAGTGATCTGACAGGACGCAGTGCTACCCGATACGGGGGAACTCACAGTGCAGTCGCTCTCCGACAGTCTTCACAGCGGCCGAGCGGCGCAGGGCGGGGACAAGATGAGCGGCCGTCGCACGCCGGAAATGAGTCTGGATCGAGCGTGTGAGTGTCCTTATACTCATACAGGATCCTGGGTACTCACCGTATTCCGCAGGCACAGGTCGACACGTCGTTCGGTCTTCAGTGCACGGCCGGGCTCGAGGCCAACCGACCGTGCAGTCGCTCTCCGACAGTCTTCGCAGCGGCCGGGCGTGGCGGGACAAGATGAAGGGCCGTTGTACGCTGGAAACGAGTCTGGATCGAGCATGTGAGTGTCCCGATAGTCATACAGGATCCTGCGGTACTCACCGTCTCCTGCAGGCACAGGTCGACACTCGAACGGACACTGTCGTTCGGTCTTCAGTACGCAGCCAGGCTCGAGGCCAACCGCGCCTTCGGGGGACCAGAATCAGTGTTGCTTCGAGGCGCAAGCATACATACTTACTGGAGAGCAGGACTAGTTGATGGTTGACACCCGGGGCGAGGAGCATGGGAGTGGGGCGGTCGCCGTTCACAACGGCGAGCAAGTGCGGATGTAGAGTACTTATGAAACCCCACACGGGAGAATACATCGTGTTGAGACGGCATAATTGAGAAGATTGAATTCGACGGGAGTTCGAGGAACTTGCGAGCAGAATGGGTTGTGCGAGGGGGATGGTGAGCGTCGTGGTCAGAGTCGACGTGGCACACAGAGCTGGGAGCCCTGGAAGCGAGTAATTGCGGCTGATAGCGGCCGCTTAGCCACGGCAAGCGAGTTAAACATCCACCTCAAGCATGCTTACGTATCAAGCTGGTGACCTTGCGGGTGGACGTGGGTCTGGGCTCAGAAGTAGCATTGGAATACCTCCGTCTAAGTAATCTGCATGAACACGGGCAATCAACGCAGACAGAGGCCTCATGAATGCCGAGTAAAGTCAGCAGAGCAGGCTTGCAGCTTGTCTGCAGCTTAGCACCTCATCGTCGAGTTACCGCATTGGACAACTGCAATCGCGAGGTCCTTGTGGCTCGGAGCGGAAGTGGTCATGTAGTCAGGGCTGCAGACATGCCACGAGAGCTTCAGGAACGCGGGACGTGCGATGATGGACTGAGCAGAGTGGCGGATCGCCGGCACGAGGCAACACTACCGCCGGGCGCTTTTATACTTCATCAGGGAGACGTGTTTTCGGCGCCTAAACGCCGTTGCAGCCACCCGATCTCGTTGCAGCCCATTGCACTCTATAGCACAATAGTGTGCTATAGAGTGGGCTCAACATAAAACAATACGATATTTGTGCTCACTTCTTCGTACATGTTTGAAGGTCCATTAGCCAAAATATGCAGCCCTTGAATGCATTCGAAGACGTCTTAGCGGGACCAGAATCGCAGCGGAGACACAGAGATTTGACGCCAAATGCAGCCCCGAAGCATCGGAAAGAGTCGGAGATCGTCGGAGCTACAGGCGCCGACTGATCTGTTATCTGTGGGCGACGGACTTGGCTTTTTTTCGTCTCTCTCTTTGTCTTTCCCCACCACCACCACCTCCTCCTCTCCTCCTCCTCTTGAGCCCTTCTGCTCTACGTCTGTGGAGCCCCGACGCCCGCCTGACTAAGCGGCCTGTTCCACTCGCCTTCCTCGACCTGCTCGCCTGCTGCGCTCCATTCAGGCTTGCCGGACCTCCTCGAAGCTCACACCTCAAGCTTTACAACCCAGCTCATTGCTCGAGCTCACTGCAACTACGTGTACTTGTATGCTCGTTCAGCCAAGCTCACTCGTACGTTCTCTGTCCTAGTGCCCGCCCTTCCGAGCTCCTGGTCTAGACCGGGCTTGTCTCCTCCGTCTTCCGTCGCCCGTTATCTGATGTACCACTGTCGAGAGGATGCTCTCCTTGTCTACGACCTCCCGCTCTCCTTGTCTACAACCTCTCGCTCTGCGGCCTATCCAAGCTCGCGTCGATCCGCCCAATCCTCACACAAGCCATTCCGCTCAAGCTCGCTCTCGTTGTCGCCTGCTCGCCCTAGCTGTCTCGCCCACCTTCCTCTGCCAACTGCCCCTATCCTCTGATGCTCTAGACTGCCCATGATGTCCGCTCTGCCCAACCCGTTTACGCGCTCTCTCCGCTTGTTCTGATGCGCACCTGATCACCTGGTCTTCTTTGCTAATGCCCCACTGTCGTCATGCCTGCCCTTCGTGCCCGCGCTCTCCTGCCTCTGCCCGTTCGCCCGTTCGCCCGCATACTATGTATACTACGCACTCACCTCCGCCACCATGCCGTTCTCCCGCTAGTAGATAGCCATGTAACAGTAGTTATATGCAATCATATTGCGATCTGTTGACCAGTGCACTGGTGTGAGTGCAGTGTCGATTCCGATAAGTTTCCGATGCTGGTGGCAACAATATTTCCTTTTCAGGGCTGCTCTATTGCACTACAGAGCACTATAGAGCAGATGGTGGCGGCTATATAGCTCAATATAAAGGGGGGGTGGCAATGGCACAATGGGTGCGATATAGGCTATAGAGTGCAATATTGCGGAGAAGGGTTCTCCTGATGTTCGCAACTTTGTCCGTACAGTGCGCTCCGCTTGAACTCAATAGATTCTGAGTTGACCATCTCAGCTGTAGGTCGCTGTAGGATGCTACGAGACTACTGAACAGATCTGACAAGTTCCAGGAGTATAGATGCCTTAGAGGACTCTATGCTCCATTCACCCCAATCAAGCTCTCTGGGCCTGGAATCAGGACTGCCTCAGAATACAGGCTGCAACTCGTCCTATTTGGCAACAGCAAACTAGCCGAGCTATTGCAATGGCAATCATGGGCGGAAATTCTACGTAAACCAGGATAATGACCCCGGAAGACCGCACCGTGGAGGGACCCTCTCCTCCTGCCTCGCTGAGCAAATGTACGACGGCAGCGGGCGAAAATAAATGCGCCATCACATTAGAGCGCTCATATACCTACCCGAACACCGCCTTGACAAGTACGCGGGTCTGGAAACAACCCAGAAGCTAGGAACTCTCGTTTCAGCTGTCTGGGCATCCCCACACTTTTCCCCGCTGTCCTCCCACTCCCCCGTGTCGCTACCTGGTTGGTTCGCATCCGGACAGGTTTCCCATGGCGTGTGCAGCTGACGTATTTCTGGGGATAGAGCTCCGTAAGCTCAGCTCTCGGAGTATCGAGGATCTTGCGCGAACTAGGCGCAGCTTGTCTCACGGAGTACAAATACCCCTGCCAGTCGACGACAGCCTCAGCATCCTTCGCTGCCCCTCTCCCATCCTCCCCTCCCCTCCTCCTCTATATCATCTATATCGCCTATCTGTTTGGTGCTCGCCGTCTCCGTGCCGCCCTCTATCAACTCTGTGTCCACATCCCCTTTGAGCCCATCATGAGTCTCGGCACCGGCACCCTCGGTCCTGTATCTATCCATCGCGCTTCCACCAAGTCCCGGAACCCCTGTACTGTACAAATGCCGCTCCCGCCATTGTTTGATCGCCAGACGTCTATTGTCAACGGCTCGTGCGAGTCGGTGAGCTGATCATTTCAACTCGTGTCTGCAACATGCTAATTGTCATTTCCTCTTTGCCTACAGCAGCACGTCTGATACGCCCAAATCCAGACCTTACATCACAGGCGTATGTACGTAGTCAGTCTACCTTCAGCCCGGATCCCCATCTAACGCAGTGAGTGCTCCTCGTCCTGGGTCCTATCTAGTCCGACTTTCTCACAGATTTCGAGTAAACAGTCAGATCCGCTGTCATACACCCTCCGGAGATCCCGTACGGACAGCACTTACTCCTGGTACGTTTCGTATTGGCCGCGCTCTGTCGGTACGTCAGCTATTCAGTCTACATGTGGAAAGTTCGGACTCACCGCCAGCGCAGATCGCAATCTCGCTTAGCAGACGCCCGGAGATCACCCTTCTCGTCGGGCTTCTGTCGCTCGTCAGCTCCCTCTGCTCATCCACACGAGCGTCGGACGTGTACTGATAGTGCCTGCCAAGCAGCCGGCTCGCACCATGCTGGATCCGGGACGGTCTGCGGCAGTTCCTGGGTAAGTTGCTTCCACGAGGAATGAGTGGATGCAGTTCTGCTGACATGTCTCTAGACACAAACGCAAGCGAGCATTGCAAAGAAGGGTCGCTCTCAGAACTGCAGGTACGTTCTCTACATCATAGTCCGCAGTGTTCGTGAATCTCACCTTGAACTGTGTAGGCCGCGGCGCAGCGCACTATAGGCCGACCTTCGCTTTAAAACACACAGCGCGGTCGAAGCTATCAGCCCGGTACGTATACATTGCAGACGAATATGTACTCACCTGCAGCTATGCGTAGGTTGCCGGCACGCGTTATCACTTCGTGCAGTGCATCGATCCAGCGCGTGAGTGCTACTGTCGCTCGCGTGTCGGTTGACAACTAACGTTCCAGGACAGCTGTCGGCGCGCCGCCATTTCCATCTGCTAGGAACTCAGGGACACGCTGACGCCCCGTTCCGAGAGCGAGCCCGGAGATCTGTGTTGCGGGTGCAACTCGCAATCTGTCCGGTACGTGAGATCTTGCGCCGCGAGATTGGAGAGCAGCGACTTACTTGTACCTCGCATGACTCACTCAGGTGCCAGGCTGCCAGTGGAACACAAGTCTCACGCTCTCGCGATGCCGCTAGAACTACAGCGCGCCGAATGAAGACAGCGAGATATATTGCGAGAGGGTTCATAACGCAGAGGTGCGTACTTACATATGCAGGCTAAGTCGTCTGCAGCGAGCGCGAGAGTGCCGTGTGGCATCCTGCACGTAAGTCGCCGTGGCTGAGCACCTCGTCCGAGCGGCGGGGATAGTCGGTGCAGGGGTGTGGGGATTGAAATTCGCCCGGGTGATGCGCGGGAGTCGGCGGGTTGCATGTCCGAGAGCCCGAGGAGTGGAAGAGGGCGCTGCGTGCGGAGCGACGCGACGCTAGCCGTAGACGGCGGAGAGTGCCGTCGACGTACCGGAGATACGAGTCTATGTTCGGCTGGATTAGTACGCGACGAGGATGGCGTAGGCAGCCGCACTCACCATGCCCGCCGAGTCGAAGCTGAAGGCGTCGTCCGAGGTCTTCGACTGAGCAGCAGCTCACGGTGTCCCACCACGCTGTTGCGGCGAGTGCTGAGAGGCTGGGCATAGCGGCAGCGAGGGAGACTCGCGATGGGTCCCCCACGCAGCGTCCATCCGCACCGCTGGGGCTGCTGCCAGTGCCGATTTCTGAACGCGACAGCGAGTGTCGAACACGGCGCTGACGAGGTCTACAGGTTACATCGACGCCTTTCCGACTCTGGCGGGGATTCGATACGTACTTGGCGAAGTACGACGCTTTCCTTCTCGAGGCGCGATGTCGGACCACCCGAATGGCAGCTTGCGCGAGCTTCTCGGATGGGGCTGGGACGGTGAGTGCACAACGCTTCCTTCTCGTGCAGCACGCGTCCGGAGTTTGGTGGCGATCCCTCGGGGTCCGCCTGAGAATCAGATACGTCGACATCGCGTCAGGGCGGGAGTAAGTAGCAGCCCGGCGCGATATCGACGGCATCTCATACCTCGACGAGTCCGCTTGAAACGCTCCGAGCACGCTCCGCCGGGTGCACCTACGTGGCTCCCAGGGATTCATGCCAATTGGCTGAAGAACGGGTGCGCGGCGGCCGGCACCCGTCGGCGGTCGCGACGAACGCGCACGAGAAGTCGATTTTGAGAACGCGTCGGACGGGGCTGAGAGCGTGCATGCGGGGTGTGAGGTGTGAGGTGTGGGCACAACGCGCATGCGAAGGCTCGCGGCGGTCCGTGGCCGCCGTGCTGAGATATGCCATAGCGTGTTTGCGTCTCCTCCGGCCCTGGAGAGTCGAGACGGGTCTTCGCACCTCGGCGAATCGGCACGGAACGCCCGGGACACGCTCGTACGAGTGCGTGGCGGTGGTGCCTGGAGTTTCCTGCCGGTCTGTCGGGGTGCGGTCGTCGCAAGCCTGATGGCTGGGGCGAAAACCCAATGAACGCGCACCAAGGCTGGGTTTGAGACCGCCTCGGACTGGCCTACGACTGTGCGTGCACGTGGAGTGGTGTTAGTGCAGGCTGTGCGCGAAATTTGGCGGCGGGCCGGCGACGTCTGCATGAGATACGTGGCGATCGAGTTAGCGCGTGAGCAGGAGACGCGACATGGACCGGATATCGTACCTCGATGGATCGGCATGAAACTGCTGGGACACGCTCCTTCGGGTGCCCGCACTGTGCTTTCAGAGTTTCGCGCTGATTGGTGGAGGTGCGGATGTGCGGGGACGGCCGCAAGTCGGCGGTGGGGATGGAAAATGCAATGAAATCGCACGAGAAGTCGATTTTGAAAACCCCTCGGGCGGGGCTGGCGCTGCGCATGCATCATGCGTGGTGTCACAGCGGCCTGCGTGCACGGTTTGGCGGCGATCTGGTGATGGTGCGCTGAGATATGGCCGGTTTGAGTGGTAGTGCCCGGTGGAAGCGAGCTTTCGGCCGGATTTCGAGGCTCTCCGGATCGATGCGAAACGGATGGGGAAGGATCTGTGGTGTTCGCGCGTACTGGAGTGAGGGTTGTGGGCGGGTTCGTCGGGATCTGCATGGGCAGGAGCCGTGGCAAGTCGGCGGAGCTGCTTGAACGCGCGCAGGCGGCGCACAGCGAAGCCGCGTTGGACGGCGATGGGATGGCAGACGCAGAACGCCTGGCGTTCGTGTAGCATATGTCCGAAGTTTGACGGCGTTCGGGGCGAGGCGTAGTCGGGAGACGGTGGCTTCGAGGGCGGAGTACTTGGGAGTGTGGGGGGAAAGGGAGGTTTGACCGTCCCGGCACGTCGCCCGAAGACTGCGCCATTGTCTCCAGCGTTACGTGCAGGCTTTCCGAGCGTTTCAGGTCGACTGGGAGAGGTGCGGCGAGGATACGAAGGTCCGAAGGCGGGTGCCCGGGACGGCGCGAGACTCGTGGATTCGTATCCGACGCGTGGCTGGGACGCATCGGTCGGCCGCCTGAGATGAGTCGCGAACGAGACGTCAGTGTGCATCGAGAAGGAGAAGAGAAGAGCAATACTCGCCTGTGTGCGGGAACGACGCGCCAAGGTCTTCGGCCATTCGTACTGTGTACTAGGTCCGTGTATATCGTATGGACATGCGAGGCGTCTTGGCATGAATGGAATGTGGAGGAGGTTGTTTGCAGGGACATGCGCGCGTCCGCGTACAGCGAACTGCACGGTGTGTCTCCGGGGATGCGCACAGACTCGGGAGGGGCGACGCGTGTTCGATTACTCGCTGGACTAGTACATGTGCGGTCTCCGTGTCTACAGCGGACGAGGGACATACCATAGGATGGCGTCGAGGCGAGGCGGCAGAACGAGCGGAACTGGTGGCCGGGGCGGTCAGCGTGTTTGCACGGACGGCGGCTGCGGAGTGATGCAGCCGTGGCGACCACCGACCGACGCACCAACGCTGCCAGGACGAGACTCGGACGGGGCAGACGCAGTGAGCAGTCGATGTCCGCAAAGCATATTGCGAGCAGCGCACGATGACGCAGAGCTCCTTCAGCTTGTGGCAGCCTGGCAGGAGAGACGCAGACTCCGGCGAGCGAGGCCGGCTGCGACCATCACGCCGATGCTGTGTGAAACGAGCGGCCGGAATTGGCAAGCGATTGGACTCCGCTGGGCTGGCATCTGCGGCTGGACGACGGGAAGGACGCTCAAAGGCACTCGCCACCGCCCTCCGTCGTCGCCGTGCTGCGACCCCCTCCCGTCGTCCCCGCCGTCCCAGCAACCCTCCCGCTCGTTTACTGCTTTCTTTGTTTTGTCGACCGACGCCTGAGGGTGGGTCGCCATGCTCCGGTTGACCTCGGACCACTTCCCAGTCTGTGAGTACCCCGTCGCGAACGAGGAGCTCCGTTGCTGACACCCGTCGCTAGTTGTACCATTCGGGGTCATTGGGTGAGCACATCTTCTTATACGCTACGGGACGCTGCGGGCTTTGTCTGCGAGGGAGCATGAGGACGTCGCTAGTCTCGGGGAGAGGCTGGCAGCGGTGCGCTGGGCTTTGCACGGTGTTCTGCGGTCATCGCCCGCGCAAGAGGGCATCTCTCATTACTACCTCAGTCTTCCTGGACGTGAGCGGGCACCGTCACGCACGGATGGTGGACTGCCGTCGCGGTCTACGTGCCAGGGCTCGTCAACAACTCGTCGCTGTGCAACTGGCAGGCGCCCGCCGCCCAGCTCGCAGTCTTCACATCATCCGCGACCGTACTGACGTTCCCCAGCTTTTATCGATACTTGTGGTACCTAATACGAATTGCCGCCTCCCTCACCTACCGCCCAGTCCCCCTACCCGAGAACCCGACCTACATCGCAGAAGAGGATGTCACCATCATCGTGCCCACCATTGACGCCGGCGAGGAGTTCAAGGAGGCCGCCCACAGCTGGCTCGTCGGCAAGCCCAAGGAGATTCTCATCATCACCGAGGAGAAGATGCTTGGGCCGCTGCAGGACCTCGCGAACGCCGTCGACCCTGAGCGCATCCGCGTCCTGACCGTCCCTTTCGCCAACAAGCGCCTCCAGATGTCGCACGGCATCAAAAACGTCACTACCGATATCATCGTCTTCGCCGACGACGACGCGATCTGGCCGCCGACCCTCCTCCCGTATACCCTCGCTTGCTTCGAGGACCAGAAGGTTGGCGGTGTGGGCACGTCGCAGCGCGTGCAGCCTGTCGGCAAGCGCATGACGGTCTGGGAGGTTCTCGCCGCGTTCCGGCTGTCCATCCGGAACATCGAGATCTCCTCCTCGACCCATATCGACGGTGGCCTGCCGTGTCTCTCCGGCCGCACTGCCGCGTATCGCACGGTCATTTTGAAAGATCCCGAGTTCTTGCACGGCTTCACGCACGACTACTGGCTCGGGAAGTACCAGCTGAACTCGGGTGACGACAAGTTCCTCACGCGATGGATGGTCAGCCACGGCTGGAGCACCTACGTGCAGTGCTGCAAGGAGGCCGAGCTTCTGTCCAGGGCGCGGCTGGTGTTTCGGGTGCTGGCGCGGTGCGAGGGTAGCCACGATGTATGTAGAGCAGAAAATATATTTTGTGCGTGGCATACAGAGTGTGCTGTGTGGACCGACTGCTGTCCTTGTGCAAAGTGCGCTCGTGCGCGGGATCTACGCGAACGCGCGGATATCTAGCCGCAGGGCGGGCGGCGGCGGCGGGCGACTGGTAGCCTCGTGCTGCGGCGCCGAAGCGAGCCCGACGGTTTCCTGCTTCAGAACGAATGCTGAACTTAGGGTGTTCTGGAGGAGGGTGTTCGGTGGGTAGGTGCTTTGTGGGGAGGTGTTCTGGGGAGGGGAGGTTTTCTGGGACTTCCATGGGATCTGCAAGACAGTGCATTCGACAGCGACAGAGACTCATGTATTCAGGACTGCAGAGTACATTTCTTCTACGACTACGAGCAGAGAACGGCACGGTAAGTGCCCGCGAGACGTCCAAATCCGCGTTCAGCTACCGGGCGCCTATCTGGGCACTTTGTGTCGTCCGCGCCCGCCGCGACTCTCTTCTGCCCACCATGTCGATGCGACCGACTCCTCGTCTGCGTCCCCCGCGCCCGTACACCACACCAGCACACACAAAGCTTTGCTCAAGCCTGCAAACAGTACCAGGCCGCCGGTAGTCGCAGCAAGTGCTCGAACGCGCCCTCCATACTCATGCGGTATATGCGTCCGCGCCGGTATGGAAAGCGACACGAAGAGGCAAGTCACGTACCTCACTCCGCTGTCTATGCGCCTGCATTCTACACACAACTCCTGCCATCCCCAGTCACAACGCCAGGCAGCGAGTCTCTGCAACACGCTCTCCTGGTTCCACGTGAAGGTGAGTGAAAACAAGGCAAGTACGAACAACGGAAGACATACCTGCGAGTGCTGATTGACTTCGGCACGATTATGCGACTTTGCAAAAGGCCCTGTAGGTGAGCGTGAGCTTGAGCTACCGGGCACAGTGAGCTGGCAGGTCTTGACTGCGGGATCGACGTGCAGCCTCGGCGCGGTTCAGCTGATGAAGAGACGGCCACGGACGCGTGCCACTCGGAAGAACGAGCTCGGGGAGTAGCCCGGGAGCTTTGACGAAGTCGGGAGCACGTCGAGCTCTCTGTTGCGAGCCATGTGTGCGCGAGCTCGAGCGGAGGCCTCCTCCGACGGCAGAGGGTGTGTGCTCGCGGCGTGTGCGTGCTGATGTTGCAGAGAAAGGTAGGCCCCGCGGACGACTCCGAGGTCATGAGCGCCGAGTAGACCTCGACTCCGAAGAAGGTGTGAGTGATATCGAAGCGGGTGCTACAAGAGAACTCACCGACTTACAATCCCGGGAGCGCAGCGACCGTCGTCCAATATGGCGAGCCAGTTGAGCAAGCCGGCGTAGGTCGCTGCTGCGGCGCGGTGACTTGCCGGTGAGCATGGTGCAGCTGAGTCGTTTGTCGTGTGCTGGGCAAGTCGAGACGACACAGTTCTGGGGTGTCTGTCTGCGGATGATCGCAGTCGAGAAACAAAGAGAGTATATTGGCCCGAACTCATCGACAGCGGCCGGAAGAGCTGCCTGTTTCAGAAAGTGTAAGTGATCCGACAGCCTGACGCAGTGCTACCCAATACGGGGGAGCCCACGGGGAAACTCACCATGCAGTCGCTCTCCGACAGTCTTCACGGCGGGGACAAGATGAGCGGCCGCTGCACGCCGAAACCGAGTCTGGATCGAGCGTGTGAGTGTCCTAATATTCATACAGGATCCTGCGGTACTCACAGTATCCCGCAGGCACAGGTCGACACTCGAATGGACACGCTGTCGTTCGATCTTCAGTGCGCGGTCAGGCTCGAGGCCAATCGACCGTGCAGTCGCTCTCCGACAGTCTTCGCAGCGACCGGGCGGGGCAGGGCGGGGACAAGATGAGCGGCTGCTGCACGCCGGAAACGAGTCTGGGTCGAGCGTGAGTGTCCCGATAGTCATACAAGATCTGTGGTACTCACCGTCTCCTGCAGGCCCAGGTCGACGCTCGAATAGACACACTGTCGTTCGGACTTCAGTACGCAGCCAGGCTCGATGCCAACCGCGCCTTCAGGGGACCAGAATCAGTGTTGCTTCGAGACGCAAGCATACATACTTACTGGAGGAACAGTCAATGATCGACATCCGGGGACAAGGAGCATGGGGGTGGGGCAAGGGTGGGGTAGTCGCAGCTCACAACGGCGAGAAAGTGAGGACGTAGAGTACTTATGGAACTCGACAAGGCGGAATACATCGTGTTAAGATGGCATAATTGAGAAGAGTGAAGTAGATGGGAGTTCGAGGAACTTGCGAGCAGGATGTGTTGTGCGAGAGGGACAGTGTCGTGCGAGGGGGACGGTGGGTGTCGTGGTCAGAGTCGACGTGGCACACAGAGCTGTGGGCCCTGGTAGCGAGTAATTGCGGCTGATAGCGGCCGCTTAGCCACGGCAAGTGAGTCGAATATCCACCTCAAGCATACTTACGTACCAAGCTGGTGACCTTGCGCGTAGACAGGGTCTGGGCTCAGAAATAGCACTGGCATATGTCCGTCGAAGTACTCTGCATGGACACGGGCATTCAGCGCAGACAGAGGCCTCATGAATGCTGAGTCAAGTCAGCAGAGCAGGCTTGCAGCTTAGCACCCCCTCAACGAGTTACCGCATTGGACAACTTGAATCGCAAGGTCCTTGCGGCTCGGAGCGGAAGTGCTCATGTGGACAGGGCTGCAGACATGCCATGAGAGCTTCAGGAACGCGAGACGTGTGATAAAGCAATGAGCAGAGCGGCGGATCGCCGGCACGAGGCAACACTACCGCCGGGCGCCTTCGCAACTTTGTCCGTACAGTGCGCTCCGCTTGAACTCGATGGATACTGAGTTCAACATCTCAGCTGTAGGTCGCTATAGCATGCTACGAGACTACTGAACAGATCTGACAAGTTCCAGGAGTATAGATGCCTTGGAGGACTCTATGCTCCATTCACCCCAATCAAGCTCTCTGGGCCTGAAATCAGAACGGCTGCCTCAAAATACAGGCTGCAACTCATCCTACTTGGCAACAGCATACTAGCCGAGCTATTGCAATGGAAATCATGGGCGAAAATGCTACGTAAAGCAGCAGAATAACCCCGGAAGACCGCACCGTGGAGGGACCCTCTCCTCCTGCCTCACTGAGCAAATGTACGATGGCAGCGGGCGAAAATAAATGCGCCATCACATCAGAGCGCTCATATACTTACCCGAGTGCCGCCCTAACAAGTACGCGGGTCTGGAAACAACCCAGAAGCTAGGAACTCTTGTTTCAGCTTTCTGGGCATCCCCATACTTTGCCCTGCCGTCCTCCCACTCCCCCGTGTCGCTACCTGGTTGGCTCGCATCCGGACGGGTTTCCCATGGCGTGTGCAGCTGACGTATTCTTAGGGATAGAGCTCCGTAAGCTCCGCTCTCGGAGTATCGAGGATCTTGCGCGAACTACTGTACGCGCGGCTCATCTGCTCACGGACTCGTACAAATACCCCTGCCAGTCGATGACAGACTCAGCACCCGCCGCTGTCCCTCTCCCTCCTCCTCCCCCTCCTCCTCTTCACCTGTCTCATCTACCTTTTCGGTGCTCGCTGTCTCCGTGCCGCCCTGTATCGACTCTGTGTCCACATCCCCTTTGAGCTCATCATGAGTCTCGGCACCGGCTCCCTCGGTCCTGTATCTATCCATCTCGCTTCCGCCGGGCCCCAATTCATCTGTACTGTAAGAATGCCGCTTCCGCCATTGTTTGATTGCCAGACGTCTATTGTCAAAAGCTCGTGCGAGTCGGTGAGCTGATCATTTCAACTTGTATCTGCAACATGCTAATAGCACATTTCCTCTTTGCCTACGGCAGCATGTCTTATACGCCCAGATCCAAACGTTACATCACAGGCGTATGTACGTATTCAGCCTACCTTCAGCCCGGATCCCCATCCAACGCAGTGAGTGCTCCTCGTCCTGCGTCCTATCTAGTCCGACTTTCTCACAGATTTTACGTAGACAGTCAGATCCGCTGTCAGGCACCCTCCGGAGAATCCGTACGGACAGCAATTACTCCTGGTATGCTCCGTATTGGCCGCGCTCTGTCGGTACGTCAGCTATTTCGTCTGCATGTGGAAAGTTCGGACTCACCGCCAGCGCAGATCGCAATCTCGCTTAGCAGACGCCCGGCGTTCACGTCCTTGTCGACTCCTATCGCTCGTCAGCTCCCTCCGCTCATCCGCACGAGCGTGGGACATGCATGAACTGCGTGCCTCGTATGCCCGCCGAGAAGCCGGGCTGCCGTATGCTAGATCTAGAACGGTCTGCGGCAGTTCCTGGGTAAGTTGCTTCCACGAGGAATGAGTGGATGCAGTTCTGCTGACATGTCTAGACACAAATGAGCCTTGCAAGGAGGGGTCGCTCTCAGAAGGTCAGGTATGTTCTTTACTTAGTAGTCCGAAGTCTTCGTGGATCTAACCTTGAACTCTGTAGGCCGCACGCAGCGCACTGTAGGCCGACCTTGCTCCTGGAACACACAGCGCGGTCGAAGCTACCATCCCGGTACGTGATACATCACAGAATCTGTACTCACCTGCAGCTATGCGTAGTTTACCGGCACGCGTTATAACTTCGTGCAGTGCATCGATCCAGCGCGTAAGTGCTACTGTCGCTCGCGTGTCGATTGACGACTGACGATTCAAGACAGGGACACGCCGACGCCCCGATTCCAGAAGCGTGTCCGGAGATCTGCGTTGCGGTTTCTGATCGCGGTCCGTCCGGTACGTGAGATTCTGCGCTGCGAGGGACTGAGAGCCGCGACTTACTTATACTTCGCATCACCTGTGACTTACTCCCGTCCCAGGCTGCCAGCGAGCGCTCTCAAGACTCACCTGGGGCTTCAGTACGCCGCAAGAAGACAGCAAGATATATTGCGAGTACTCTCGTAACACAGAGGTACGTACTGCATACGGAATCGCGCCCTTGTCTTGTCCCCAGTCGATCTCGGCGGCTGGACGGGAGCTCTTGAATCTGTGAACGGCGACGTTCGTACCAAGCGAGAGACCGTCTCGTCTCACAGACCCCGGGGAACCTTGATCCATCGGAGCCGTGAGATGAGCAGCTTGACGACTCGCGTCCGAACGATCCGGACCAGTGTTCGATGTTGGAGTCGGTCTAGTAACGGACGCATCCAGAGGGCCGAGTCTCGCACCGTGCCGTCCTGGTCGCGACACTGTGCGGTCCTCGGGCCTTGTGTAATTGCTCGAGGGGAGCTCAGATGCAGGCTAAGTCGTCTGCAGCGAGCGCGAGAGTGCCGTGTGGCATCCTGCGCGTAAGTCGCCGTGGCGGCTCGAGAGGCCGCGCTGGAGGCTTCGCACCTCGTCCGAGCGGCGGATATCGTCGGTGCAGGGGTGTGGGGATTGAAATTCGCCCGGTGATGCGCGGGAGTGGGCGCGTTGCATGTCCGAGAGCCCGAAGAGTGGAAGAGGGCGCCGCGTGCGGAGCGACGCGACGCTAGCCATGGACGGCGGAGAGTGCGCTCGACATACCGGAGATACGGGTCCATGTTCGGCTGGATTAGTACGCGACGAGGGTGTCGTAGGCAGTCGCACTCACCATGCTGCGTGGGGAACCCATCGCGAGTCTCCCTCGCTGCCGCTGTGCCCAGCCTCTCAGCACTCGCCGCAACAGCGTGGTGGGACACCGTGAGCTCGCTGCTCAGGCGAAGACCTCGGACGACGCCTTCGACTTTGACTCGGCGGGCGTCCATCCGCACCGCTGGGGCTGCTACCAGTGCCGTTTTCTGAACGCGACAGCGAGTGTCGAACACGGCGCTGACGAGGTCTACAGGTTACATCAACGCCGCCTTCCGAGTCTGGCGGGGATTCGATACGTACTTGGCGAAGTACGACGCTTTCCTTGTCGAGGCGCGATGTCGGACCGCCTGAATGGCAGCTTGCGCGAGCTTCTCGGATGGGGCTGGACGGTGAGTGCAAGACGCTTCCTTCTCGTGCAGCACGCGTCCGGAGTTTGGTGGCGATCCCTCGGGGTCCGGCTGAGAATCAGATACGTCGACATCGCGTCAGGGCGGGACTAAGTAGCAGCCCGGCACGATGTCCACGGGACCTCATACCTTGACGAGTCCGCTTGAATCGCTCGGAGCACGCTCCGCCGGGTGCACCTACGTGGCTCCCAGGGCTTCATGCCAATTGGCTGAAGAACGGGTGCGCGGTGGCCGGCACCCGTCGGCGGTCGCGACGAACGCGCACGGGAAGTCGATTTTGAGAACACGTCGGACGGGGCTGCGAGCGTGCATGCGGGGTGTGAGGTGTGGGCACAGCGCGCATGCGAAGGCTCGCGGCGGTCCGTGGCCGCCGTGCTGAGATATGCCATAGCGTGTTTGCGTCTCCTCCGGCCCTGGAGAGTCGGGACGGGTCTTCGCACCTCGACGGATCGGCGCGGAACGCCCGGGACACGCTCGTACGAGTGCGTGGCGGTGGTGCCTGGAATTTCCTGCCGGTCGGTCGGGGTGCGGGTGCGCGGCGGTCGTCGCAAGCCTGATGGCCGGGGTGAAACCCTCAATGAACGTTGAACGCGCACCAAGGCTGGGTTTCAGACCACCTCGGACGGGCCCGCGACTGTGCGTGCACGTGGAGTGGTGTTAGTGCAGGCTGTGCGCGAGATTTGGCGGCGGTCCGTCGACGTCTGCATGAGATACGTGGCGATCGAGTCAGTGCGTGAGCGGGAGACGCGACATGGACAGATTGTCGTACCTCGATAGATCGGCGTGAAACTGCTGGGACACGCTCCTTCGGGTGCCCGCACTGTGCTTTCAGAGTTTCGCGCCGATTGGTGGAGGTGCGGGTGCACGGGGGCAGCCGCAAGTCGGCGGTCGCGATTGAAAATGCAATGAAATCGCACGAGAAGTCGATTTTGAGAACCCCTCGGGCGGGGCTGGCGCTGCGCATGCATCATGCGTGGTGTCACAGCGGCCTGCGTGCACGGTTTGGCGGCGATCTGGTGATGGTGCGCTGAGATATGGCGGGTTCGAGTGGTGGTGCCCGGTGGAAGGCAGGTTTCGGTCGGATTTTAAGCCTCTCCGGATCGACGCGAAATAGATAGGGAGTGTTCTTTGGGGTCCCGCGTACTGTAGTGAGCGTTGTGAGCGGATTGGTCGGGAGATGCACGGGCAGGAGTCGTCGCAAGTCGGCGGAGCTGCTTGAACGCGCGCAGGCGGCGCACAGCCGAACCGCGCTGGACGGGGATGAGATGGCGGATGCAGAACTCCTGGTGTTCGTGTAGCATATGTCCGAAGTTTGACGGTGTTCGGGGCGAGGCGTAGTCGGGAGATGGTGGATTCGAGAGCTGAGTACTTGAGAGTGTGGGGAGGAAGGCAGGATTGGAAGGGCCCGGACACGTCGCCCGAAGACTGCGCTATTGTCTCCAGCGTTACGTGCAGGCTTTCCGAGCGTTTCAGGTCGACTGGGAGAGGTGCGGGATGATACGAGGTCGGAAGGCGGGTGCCCGGGACGGCGCGAGACTCGTGGATTCGTATCCGACGCGTGGCTGGGACGCGTCGGTCGGCCGCCTGAGATGAGTCGCGAACGAGACGTCAGTGTGCATCGAGAAGGAGAAGAGAAGAGCAATACTCGCCTGTGTGCGGGAACGACGCGCCAAGGTCTTCGGCCATTCGTACTGTGTACCAGGTCCGTGTATATCGTAGAAACATGCGAGGCGTCTTGGCATGAATAGAACGGGGGCCCTGTGGAGGAGGTTGTTTGCAGGGACATGCGCGCGTCCGCGTGTGCACAGTGTGTCTCCGGGGATGCGCACAGACTCGGGAGGGGCGAAGCGTGTTCGATTGCTCGCTGGACTAGTACATGGGCGGTCTGCGTGTCTACAGCGGACGGGGACATACCATAGGATGGCGTCGAGGCGATGCGGCATTGGATTGCGTCTTGCAGAGAGCGCGAACGAGCGGAACAGGTGGCCGGGGCGGTCAGCGTGTTTGCGCGGACGGCGGCTGCGCAGTGATGCAGGCGTGGCGACCACCGACCGACGCACCGACGCTGCCAGGACGAGACTCAAACGGGGCAGACGCAGTGAGCAGTCGATGTCCGCGACACATTGCGAGCAACGCACGAATGACGCAGGGCACCTTCAGCCTGGGCAGGAGAGACGCAGACTCCGGCGAGCGAGGCCGGCTGCGACCATCACGCCGATGCTGTGTGAAACAAGCGGCCGGAATTGGCAAGCGATTGAGACTCCGCCGGGCTGGCATCTGCGGCTGGACGACGAGAAGGACGCTCAAAGGCACTCGCCACCGCCCTCCGTCGTCGCCGTGCTGCGACCCCCTCCCGTCGTCCCCGCCGTCCCAGCAACCCTCCCGCTCGTTTACTGCTTTCTTTGTTTTGTCGACCGACGCCTGAGGGTGGGTCGCCATGCTCCGGTTGACCTCGGACCACTTCCCAGTCTGTGAGTACCCCGTCGCGAACGAGGAGCTCCGTTGCTGACACTCGTCGCCAGTTGTACCATTCGGGGTCATTGGGTGAGCACATCTTCTTATATGCTACGGGACGCTGCAGGTTTTGTCTGCGAGGGAGAACGAGGACGTCGCTAGTCTCGGGAAGAGGCTGGCAGCGGTGGGCGAGGCTTTGCACGGTGTTTTGCGGTCATCGCCCGCGCAAGAGGGCATCTCTCATCGGTGCTGCTCCCTCGGTCCCCCGGTAGACGTGGGCGGGCACCGATGGTGGGCTGCGTCGTGTACGCTCGCGGCTCGTCAACTCGATGCCCGGGTTTCGTCACCCCGATGGAGCGGCCCTCACCGCCCTTCATTGTCCCACATCCTCGCCGTTAGCTATCCCCTGGCGGTGTTCAGGCCTCTCGTGCCTTTTGATTGACCCTCTCGGAGCGTCGATAGACGTGGGCGGGCACCGATGGTGGGCTGTGTCGTGCGCGAGTGTTGTCGATTCGGGGTGCGTCACTCTGATGCAGTGGGCGGTAGCAGGCCCTCCCGCCCTTCGAGATCTCGCCGCTCGCCGAGGCTCGTAGTGCTAGACCCTCTCGTTCCTCTCGAGACGTGAGCCAGCAGCGGCCGAGGTCTTTCGTTGCTCTGCAACTGGTAGGCGCCCACCTCGTTGTCCTGTTCGCCCCTGGCCTTCAGCTCGCAGTATCCTTACCCTCTGGGTATGCACGCCTTGCCATATGCCGCGAGTCGCTGCTACCTCGGTGTCAATCGTCCCAGTCGTCAGTCTCCGGAGAGGCCGGCGGCCGTGGACGACGGGCTGTATTCTGCGGTTTCGTCCACGCGAAGAGATATGCCCTCCCGGACGAGCACCAGCTACCGACTGCAGGGTGTTGCGGTACTCGTCGTGATGTAGTGGTCAAGCGCCCGCCGCCCTGCGTTGTTCTCCCGATCATTTCACATTATCCGCGCCTTGCTGACATATATCCACAGCTTTTATCGATACTTGTGGTACCTAATACGAATTGCCGCCTCCCTCACCTACCGCCCAGTACCCCTTCCCGAGAACCCGACCTACATCGCAGAAGAGGATGTCACCATCATCGTGCCCACCATCGACGCTGGCGAGGAGTTCAAAGAGGCCGCGCACAGTTGGCTCGTCGGCAAGCCCAAGGAGATTCTCATTATCACCGAGGAGAAGATGCTTGGGCCGCTGCAGGACCTCGCGAACGCCGTCGACCCTGAGCGCATCCGCGTCCTGACCGTCCCTTTCGCCAACAAGCGCCTCCAGATGTCGCACGGCATCAAAAACGTCACTACCGATATCATCGTCTTCGCCGACGACGACGCGATCTGGCCGCCGACCCTCCTCCCGTATACCCTCGCTTGCTTCGAGGACCAGAAGGTCGGCGGTGTGGGCACGTCGCAGCGCGTCCAGCCTGTCGGGAAGCGCATGACGGTCTGGGAGGTCCTCGCCGCGTTCCGGCTGTCCATCCGGAACATCGAGATCTCCTCCTCGACCCATATCGACGGTGGCCTGCCGTGTCTGTCTGGACGTACCGCCGCCTACCGGACCGTCATTTTGAAGGACCCCGAGTTCTTGCACGGCTTCACGCACGACTACTGGCTCGGGAAGTACCAGCTGAACTCGGGTGACGACAAGTTCCTCACGCGATGGATGGTCAGCCACGGCTGGAGCACATACGTCCAGTGCTGCAAGGAGGCCGAGCTTCTGTCCAGGGCGCGGCTGGTGTTTCGGGTGCTGTGGCGGGCGTGGCGCGGGGCAAGGGTAGCTACGATGTATGTAGAGCAGAAAATATATTTTGTGCGTGGAATGCAGAGTGTGCGCGTGGACCGATTGCTGTCCTGTGGAAAGTGCGCTCGTGCGCGGGATCTACGCGAATGCGCGGATATCTAGCCGCAGGGCGGGCGGCGGCGGCGGGCGACTGGTAGCCTCGTGTTGCGGCGCCGCAAGCGAGCCCGACGGTTTCCTGCTCCAGAACGAATGCTGAACTTAGCGTGTTCTGGGGAATAGGGCGTCTTGTGGTGTCTTGTGGGTGGGTGTTCTGTGGTGTTCTGGGGTGGGTGTTCTCTGGGGAGGGGATGTTTTCTCGTGCAGGAGGAGAGGCTGGCAGAACACCAAGTTCGACAGCAGACAAGACTCGTATATTCAGGACTACAGAGTACACGATGTGGGTGCTACAGGGTGAACTACGAGCTGAGAACGGCACGCGAGACGTCCAAATCCGCGTTCAGCTACCGGGCGCCTATTCGGACACTTTGTGTCGTCCGCGCCCGCCGCAACTCTCTTCTGCCCACCATGTCGATGCGACCGACTCCTCGTCTGTCCCCCGCGCCCGTACACCACACCAGCACACATGAAGCTCTGCTCAAGCCTGCAAACAGTACAAGGCAGCCGGTAGTCGCAGCTGCCAGCAAGTGCTCGAACGCGCCCTCCATTCTCATGCGCATACCGCTACACGTCCGCGCCGGTATGGAAAACGACACGAAGAGGCAAGTCACGTACCTCACTCCGCTGTCTATGCGCCTGCATTCTACACACAACTCCTGCCATCCCCAGTCACAACGCCAGGCAGTGAGTCTCTGCAACACGCCCTTCTGGTTCCACGTGAAGGTTAGTGAAAACAAGGCAAGTACGAACGACGGAAGACAACCTGCGAGTGCTGATTGGCTTCGGCACGATTATGCGACTTTGCAAAAGGCCCTGTAGGTGAGCGTGAGCTTGAGCTACCGGGCACAGTGAGCTGGCAGGTCTTGACTGCGGGATCGACGTGCAGCCTCGGCGCGGCTGAGCTGATGGAGAGACGCGTGCCACTCGGAAGAACGAGCTCGGGAGTAGCCCGGGAGCTTTGACGAAGTCGGGAGCACGTCGAGCAACTCTCTGTTGAGTGATCCATGTGTGCGCGAGCTCGAGCGGAGGCCTCCTCCGATGGCAGAGGGTGTTTGCTCGCGGCGCGTGCATGCTGATGTTGTAGAGAAAGGTAGGCCCCGCGGACGACTCCGAGGTCATGAGCGCCGAGTAGACCTTGACTCCGAAGAGCTGCGTATTCCACAAGGCGTGAGTGATATCGAAAAGGGCGGTGCTACATAGTTCAAGAGAACTCACCGACTTACAATCCCGGGAGCGCAGCGACCGTCGTCCAATATGGCGAGTCAGTCGAGCAAGCCGGCGTAGGTCGCTGCTGCGGCGCGGTGACTTGCCGGTGAGCATGGTGCAGCTGAGTCGTTTGTTGTGTGCTGGGCAAGTAGAGACGACACAGTTCTGGGGTGTCTGTCTGCGGACGATTGCAGTCGAGAAACAAAGAGAGTAGACTGGCGCGAACTTATCGCCGACAGCTGCCGGGAGAGCTGCTTCATAAAGCGTAAGTGATCTGACGGGACGCAGTGCTACCCGATACGGGGCAACTCACAGTGCAGTCGCTCTCCGACAGTCTTCACAGCGGCCGGGGGGCGCAGGGCGGGACAAGATGAGCGGCCGTCGCACGCCGGAAACGAGTCTGGATCGAGCGTGTGAGTGTCCTAATACTCATACAGGATCCTGGGTACTCACCGTATCCCGTCGACACTCGAATGGACACGCTGTCGTTCGGTCTTCAGTGCACGGCCGGGCTCGAGGCTAACCGACCGTGCAGTCGCTCTCCGACAGTCTTCGCAGCGGCCGGGCGTGGCGGCGACAAGATGAAGGGCCGTTGCACGCTGGAAACGAGTCTGGATCGAGCATGTGAGTGTCCCGATAGTCATACAGGATCCTGCGGTACTCACCGTCTCCTGCAGGCACAGGTCGGCACTCGAACGGACACTGTCGTTCGGTCTTCAGTACGCAGCCAGGCTCGAGGCCAGCCGCTCCTTCGGGATACCATGTTCCAAGGTGCAAGCATACATACTCACCGGAGAGCTGGACTAGTCGATGGTTGACACCCGGGCCCGGTGAGGAGCATGGGAGTGGGGTGTCGCAGCTCACAATGGCGAGCAAGTGCAGATGTAGAGTACTTATGGAACCCAACACGGCAGAATACATCGTGTTGAGACGGCATAATTGAGAGGATTGAATTCGACGGGAGTTTGAGGACTTGCAAGCAGAATGGGTTGTGCGAGGGGGATGGTGGGCGTCGAGGTCAGAGTCGACGTGGCACACAGAGCTGGGAGCCCTGGTAGCGACTAATTGCGGCTGATAGCGGCCGCTTAGCCACGGCAAGCGAGTTAAACATCCACCTCAAGCATGCTTACGTATCAAGCTGGTGACCTTGCGGGTAGACGTGGGTCTGGGCTCGGGAATAGCACTGGAATACCTCCGTCTAAGTAATCTGCATGAACACGAGCATTCAGCGCAGACAGAGGCCTCACAGTGAATGCCGAGTAAAGTCAGCAGAGCAGGCTTGCAGCTGGTCTGCAGCTGAGCACCTCCTTGTCGAGTTACCGCCTTGAACAACTTGAATTGCGAAGTCCTTGTGGCTCGGAGCGGAAGTGGTCATGTAGTCAGGGCTGCAGACATGCCACGAGAGCTTCAGGAACGCGGGACGTGCGATGATGCACTGAGCAGAGTGGCGGATCGCCGGCACGAGGCAACACTACCGCTGGGCGCTTTGATACTTCGCAACTTTGTCCGTACAGTGCGCTCCGCTTGAACTCAATGGATACTGAGTTCAACATCTCAACTGTACGTCTCTATAGTATGCTACGAGACTACTGGACTATATTGACAAGTTCCGGGAGTACAGATGCCTTGAAGGACTCTATGCTCTATTCACACCTATCTAGCTCTCGGGCCTGACTGCAGAACAGCTGCGTCAAAATACAGGCTCCAACTGGTCCTATCTAACAACAGCACACTAGCCGAGCCAGTGCAATGGTGATTAGGGGTGGAAATGCCACGTAAAGCAGCAGAATAACCCCGGAACATCGCACTGTGGAGAGACCCTCTCCTCCTGCCTCGCAGAGCAAATGTACGACGGCAGCGGGCGAAAATAAATGCGCCATCACATCAGAGCGCTCATATACTTACCCGAGTACCGCCCTGTCGAGTACGCGGGTCTGGAAACGACCCAGAAGCTAGGAACCCTTGTTTCAGCTTTCTGGGCATCCCCACACATCGCCCTGCCGTCCTCCCGCTCACCCGTGTCGCTACCTGGTTGGTTCGCATGCGAGTAGGTTTCTCATGGCATGTGCAGCTGACATATTCTTAGGGATAGAGCTCCGTAAGCTCCGCTCTCGGAGTATCGAGGATCTTGCGCGAACTACGCGCGGCTCGTCTGCTCACGGACTCATACAAATACCCCTGCCAGTCGATGACAGACTCAGCACCCGCCGCTGTCCCTCTCCCCTCCTCCTATCTCCCCCTCCTCCTCTTCACCTATCTCGTCTACCTTTCGGTGCTCGCCGTCTCCGTGCCGCCCTGTATCGACTCTGTGTGCATCTTCTTTGAGCTCATCATGAGTCTCGGCACCCGCTCCCTCGGTCCTGTATCTACCATCTTGCTTCCGCCGAGTCTCGGATCACCTATACTGTACAAATGCCGTTCCCGCCATTGTTTGCTTGTCAGACGTCTATCGCTAACGGCTCGTGTGAGTTGGTAAGCTGATCATTTGAACTCCTGTCTGCAACATTCGTCACCCATGTACTTTTTGTCTACAGCGCGTTCGATGTGCCCAGAACCCTCACAGGTTCATGTACGTCTCCTTCAAGCCCGGATCCCATCCAACGCGGTGAGCTCCTCGTCCTGCGTCCTATCTAGTCTGACCCGCAACTTTCTCACAGATTTCGAGTGAACAGCCAGTTTCGCTGTCAGGCACCCTCCGGGGAATCCGTACAGGCAGCACTCACTCCTGGTATGTTTCTTATTGACCGCGCTCTGTCGGTACGTCAGCTATTTCGTCTGCATGTGGAAATTTCGGACTCACGCCAGCGCAGATCGCAATCTCGCTTAGCAGACACCCGGAGATCACCCTTCTCGTCGGGCTTCTGTCGCTCGTCAGCTCCCTCTGCTCATCCACACGAGCGTCGGACGTGTACTGATAGTGCCTGCCAAGCAGCCGGCTCGCAC
This sequence comes from Lentinus brumalis, assembly GCA_001792895.1. NCBI lineage: Eukaryota > Fungi > Basidiomycota > Agaricomycetes > Polyporales > Polyporaceae > Lentinus > Lentinus brumalis. The sequence continues at coordinate 1,993,580 of MARA01000006.1, read as the reverse complement.
CATGCTGGATCTGGGACGGTCTGCGGCTGTTCCTGCGTAAGTTGCTTCCACGAGGAATGAGTGGATGCAGTTCTGCTGACATGCCTAGACACAAACGCAAGTGAGCATTGCAAGGAAGGGTCGCTCTCAGAACGGCAGGTACGTTCTCAACTTAATAGTCCGCAGTGTTGGTGAATCTAACTTTGACTGGGTAGGCCGTGCGCAGCGCACTATAGGCCGACCTCCCTCCGGGAACACGCGCAGTCGAAGCTATTATTCACGGTACGTAATACATCGCAGACGTATCTGTACTCACCTGTAGCTATGCGCAGGTTGCCGCACGCGTTATCACTTCGTGCAGTGCATCGATCCAGCGCGTGAGTGCTACTGTCGCTCGCGTGTCGGTTGACAACTGACGTTCCAGGACAGCTGTCGGCACGCCGCCATTTCAATCTGCTAGGAGCTCAGCAACACGCCGACGCCCCGATTCCGAGAGCGAACCGGAAATCTGTGTTGCGGTTGCAAATCGCACTCTGTCCGGTACCCGAGATCCTGCCCGCGAGATGAGAGCCGCGACTTACCTATACTCGCATGACCTCCTCCGGTCCCAGGCTGCCCGCGACACACAACGCAAACGCTCTCACGATCCTCTGCAACTTCAGTGCGCCGGAGGAAGACACAAGATATATTCCTAGTTTCCTAACACAGAGGTGCGTACTGCATACGGAATCGCGCCGTTGTCTTGTCCCAGTCATTCTCGGCGGCTCAGACGAGACGGGAGTCTCGAAGCTGTGAAGGACGAGAGCCGGGGTGGTGCTGTAGTCCCGCGGGAGTTGGTACAAGCGAGAGACCGTCGACGGCCGGTGTCGTCTCGCAGACCCCGGTGATCCTTGATCGGGCCGTGAGGTGTGCAGCTTGACGAGTCGCGTCGGTCTAAGATCGGACGCATCCAGAGGGCGAGTCTCGCACCGTGCCGCCCTGGTCGCGACACTGTGCGGTCCTCGGGCCTTGTGTGATTGCTCGAGGGGAGCTCAGATGCAGGCTGAGTCGTCTGCAGCGAGCGCGAGAGTGCCGTGTGGCATCCTGCGCGTAAGTCGCCGTGGCGGCTCGAGGCCGCACTGGAGGCTTCGCACCTCGTCCGAGCGGCGGGGATAGTCGGTGCAGGGGTGTGGGGATTGAAATTCGCCCGGGTGATGCGCGGGAGTCGGCGCGTTGCATGTCCGAGAGCCCGAGGAGTGGAAGATGGCGCCGCGTGCGGAGCGACGCGACGCGACGCTAGCCGTAGACGGCGGAAGTGCCGTCGACGTACCGGAGATACAGGTCTATACGCGACGAGGATGTCGTAGGCAGTCGCACTCACCTCGCCCGCCGAGTCGAAGCTGAAGGCTCGTCCGAGGTCTTCGACTGAGCAGCGAGCTCACGGGTTGCGGCGAGTGCTGAGAGGCTGGGCACAGCGGCAGCGAGGGAGAGTCGCGATGGGTCCCCCATGCAGCATCCATCCGCACCGCTGAGGCAGCTGCTGCCAATGCCGTTTTCTGAACGCGACAGCGAGTGTCGAACATGGCGCTGACGAGGTCTACAGGTTACATCAACGCCTTTCCGAGCTCTGGCGGGGATTCGATACGCACTTGGCGGAGTACGACGCTTTCCTTGTCGAGGCGCGATGTCAGACCGCCCGAATGGCGGGTTGCGCGAGCTTCTCGGATGGGGCTGGACGGTGAGTGCACGACGCGTCGTCTTCGGCAGCACGCGTCCGGAGTTTGGTGGCGATCCCTCGGGGTCCGCCTGAGAATCAGATACGTCGACATCGCGTCAGGGCGGGAGTAAGTAGCAGCCCGGCACGATGTCGCCGGCATCTCATACCTCGACGAGTCCGCTTGAAACGCTGGAGGCACGCTCCGCCGGGTGCACCTACGTGGCTCCCAGAGCTTCATGCCAATTGGCTGAAGAACGGGTGCGCGGTGGCCGGCACCCGTCGGCGGTCGCGACGAACGCGTCGGACGGGGCTGCGAGCGTGCATGCGGGGTGTGAGGTGTGAGGTGCGAGCACAGCGCGCATGCGAAGGCTCGCGGCGGTCCGTGGCCGCCGTGCTGAGATATGCCATAGCGTGTTTGCGTCTCCTCCGGCCCTGGAGAGTCGAGACGGGTCTTCGCACTTCGACGAATCGGAGCGGAACGCCCGGGACACGCTCGTACGAGTGCGTGGCGGTGGTGCCTGGAGTTTCCTGCCGGTCTGTCGGGGTGCGGGTGCGCGGCGGTCGTCGCAAGCCTGATGGCCGGGGCGAAACCCCCAATGAACGCGCACCAAGGCTGGGTTTGAGACCACCTCGGACAGGCCTACGACGGTGCGTGCACGTGGAGTGGAGTTGTTGCAGGCTGTGCGCGAAATTGGGCGGCGGTCCGTCGACGTCTGCATGAGATACGCGGCGATCGAGTCAGCGCGTGAGCAGGAGACGCAACATGGACGGAATATCGTACCTCGACGAATCGGCGTGAAACTGCTGGGACACGCCCTTCGAGTGCCCGCACTGTGCTTTCAGAGTTTCGCGCCGATTGGTGGAGATGCGGATGTGCGGGGGCGGCCGCAAGTCGGCGGTCGTGATTGAAAATGCAATGAAATCGCACGAAAAGTCGATTTTGAAGACCCCTCGGACGGGGCTGTCGCTGCGCATGCATAAGGCTTGGTGTCACAGCGGCTTGCGTGCACCGTTTTGCGGCGACCTGGTGATGGTGCGCTGAGATATGGCGGGTTTGAGTGGTGGTGCCCGGTGGAAGCGAGCTTTCGGTCGAGTTTCGAGGCTCTCCGGATCGATGCGAGACGGATGGGGAAGGATCTGTGGTGTTCGCGCGTACTGTAGTGAGGGTTGTGGGCGGGTTTATCGGGATATGCATGGGCAGGAGCCGTGGCAAGTCGGCGGAGCTGCATGAACGCGTGCAGACGGCGCACAGCGAAGCCGCGCTGAACGGGGATGGGATGGCGGACGCAGAACGCCTGGCGTTCGTGTAGTATAAGTCCGGAGTTTGACGGCATTCGGGGCGAGGCGTAGTTGGGACATGTCAGTGGTGGATTCGAGGGCGGAGTACTTGGAAGTGTGGGGAGGAAGGGAGGTTTGATCGTCCCGGCACGTCGCCCGGAGACTGCGTTATTGTCGCCAGCGTTAAGTGGAGGCTTTCCGAGCGTTTCAGGTCGTTTGGGAGAGGTGCGGCGAGGATACGAAGGTCGGAAGGCGGGTGCCCGGGACGGCGCGAGACGCGTGGATTCGTATCCGACGCGTGGCTGGGACGCGTCGGTCGGCCGCCTGAAATGAGTCGCGAACGAGACGTCAGTGTGCATCGAGAAGGAGAGAGAAGTAGATACTCACCTGTGTGCGGGAACGACGCGCCAAGGTCTTGCCGGCGATTCGTACTGTGTACCAGGTCCGTGTATATCGTATGGACATGCGAGGCGTCTTGGCATGAATAGAACGGGGGCCCTGTGGAGGAGGTTGTTTGCAGGGACATGCGCGCGTCCGCGTACAGCGAATTGCACGGTGTGTCTCCGGGGATGCGCAGACTCGGGAGGGGCGAAGCGTGTTCGATTGCTCGCTGGACTAGTACATGGGCGGTCTGCGTGTCTACAGCGGACGGGGACATACCATAGGATCGCGTCGAGGCGATGCGGCATTGGATGTGCGTGTTGCAGAGAGCGCGAACGAGCGGAACAGGTGGCCGGGGCGGTCAGCGTGTTTGCGCGGACGGCGGCTGCGGAGTGATGCAGGCGTGGCGACCACCGACCGCCGCACCGACGCTGCCAGGACGAGACTCGGACGGGGCAGACGCAGTGAGCAGTCGATGTCCGCGACACATTGCGAGCAGCGCACGAATGACGCAGAGCTCCTTCAGCGTGTGGCAGCCTGGCAGGAGAGATGCAGACTCCGGCGAGCGAGGCCGGCTGCGACCATCACGCCGATGCTGTGTGAAACAAGCGGCCGGAAATGGCAAGCGATTGAGACTCCGCTGGGCTGGCATCTGCGGCTGGACGACGGGAGGGACGCTCAAAGGCACTCGCCACCGCCCTCCGTCGTCGCCGTGCTGCGACCCCCTCCCGTCGTCCCCGCCGTCCCAGCAACCCTCCCGCTCGTTTACTGCTTTCTTTGTTTTGTCGACCGACGCCTGAGGGTGGGTCGCCATGCTCCGGTTGACCTCGGACCACTTCCCAGTCTGTGAGTGCCCCGTCGCGAACGAGGAGCTCCGTTGCTGACACCCGTCGCCAGTTGTACCATTCGGGGTCATTGGGTGAGCACATCTTCTTATACACTACGGGACGCTGCGGGTTTTGTCTGCGAGGGAGAACGAGGACGTCGCCAGTCTCGGGGAGAGGCTGGCAGCGGTGCGCTGGGCTTTGCACGATGTTCTGCGGTCATCGCCCGCGCAAGAGGGCATCTCTCATCGTTTCTGCTACCTCGGTCCCCGGTAGACGTGGGCGGGCACCGATGGTGGGCCGTGTCGTGCACGAGTGTTGTCGATGCGGGGGTGCGTCACTCTGATGCAGTGGGCGGTAGCAGGCCCCCTCCGCCCTTCGTCATTCTCGCCGCTCGCTGTCAGTTCGCAGAGCTCGGCCCTCTCGAGCCCACAGCCGCCGAGGTCTGTGTTGTCCGTTGCTCTGCAACTGACAGGCGCCCATCTCTCCTTGTCTCTCTCGATCTGCGCCTGCAGTGTTCTTACCCTCTGGGTACGCACACTGTGCCACGAGCTAAAATCCCGCTTATTCTGGGGGAGCACCAGCTGGACTGTAGAGAGTCTCATGGTGGTCAAGCGCCCGCCGCTCTGCGTTGTTCGCCCGATTATCGCGTCTAGCTTGCAGCGTTCCCGCCCTCTTCACATCCGCCGCGGTCTTGCTGACATTCCCGCAGCTTTTATCGATACTTGTGGTACCTAATACGAATTGCCGCCTCCCTCACCTACCGCCCAGTCCCCTCCCCGAGAATCCGACCTACATCGCAGAAGAGGATGTCACCATCATCGTGCCCACCATCGACGCCGGCGAGGAGTTCAAGGAGGCCGCGCACAGTTGGCTCGTCGGCAAGCCCAAGGAGATTCTCATCATCACCGAGGAGAAGATGCTGGGGCCGCTGCAGGACCTCGCGAACGCCGTCGACCCTGAGCGCATCCGCGTCCTGACCGTCCCTTTTGCCAACAAGCGCCTCCAGATGTCGCACGGCATCAAAAACGTCACCACCGATATCATCGTCTTCGCCGACGACGACGCGATCTGGCCGCCGACGCTGTTGCCTTACACCCTCGCTTGTTTCGAGGACCAGAAGGTTGGCGGTGTGGGCACGTCGCAGCGCGTCCAGCCTGTCGGGAAGCGCATGACGGTCTGGGAGGTTCTCGCTGCGTTCCGGCTGTCCATCCGGAACATCGAGATCTCCTCGTCGACCCACATCGACGGTGGTCTGCCGTGTCTGTCTGGACGTACAGCCGCCTACCGGACCGTCATCTTGAAGGACCCGAGTTCTTGCACGGCTTCACGCACGACTACTGGCTCGGAAAGTACCAGCTGAACTCGGGTGACGACAAGTTCCTCACGCGATGGATGGTCAGCCACGGCTGGAGCACCTACGTCCAGTGCTGCAAGGAGGCCGAGCTTCTGTCCAGGGTGCGGCTGGTGTTTCGGGTGCTGTGGCGGGCGTGGCGCGGTGCGAGGGTAGCTACGATGTATGCAGAGCAGAAAATATATTTTGTGCGCGGAATACAGAGTGTGCGCGTGGACCGACTGCTGTCCTGTGGAATGTGCGCTAGTGCGCGGGATCTACGCGCGGATTATCTAGCCGCAGGGCGGGCGGCGGCGGCGGGCGACTGGTAGCCTCGTGTTGCGGCGCCGCAAGCGAGCCCGACGGTTTCCTGCTCCAGAACGAATGCTGAACTTAGGGTGTTCTGGGGGTAGGTGTTCTGGGGGTAGGTGTTCTCTGGGGAGGGGAGGTTTTCTCGTGCAGGAGGAGAGGCTGGCAGAACACCAAGTTCGACAGCAGACAACTCGTATATTCAGGACTACAGAGTACACGATGTGGGTGCTACAGGGTGAACTACGAGCTGAGAACGGCACGCGAGACGTCCAAATCCGCGTTCAGCTACCGGGCGCCTATCCGGGCACTTGCGTCGTCCGCGCGCGCCACGACTCTCTTCTGCCCACATGTCGATGCGACCGACTCCTCGCCTGCGTCCCCCGCGCTCGTACACAACACCAGCACACACGAAGCTCTGCCCAACCTTGCAAACAGTACAAGGCAGCCGGTAGTCGCAGCAAGTGCTCGAACGCGCCCTCCATACTCATGCGTATGCGTCCGCGCCGGTATGGAGAGCGACACGGAAGGGCAAGTCACATACCTCACTCCGCTGTCTATGCGCCTGCATTCAACACAGAAGTCCTGCCGTCCCTCGTCACAACGCCAGGTAGCGAGTCTCTGCAATACGCTCTCCTGGTTCCACGTGAAGGTGAGTGAAAACAAGGCAAGTACGAACAACGGAAGACATACCTGCGAGTGCTGATTGGCTTTGGCACGATCATACGACTTTGCAGAAGGCCCTGTAGGTGAGCGTAAGCTTGAGCTACCGGGCGCAGTGAGCTGGCAGGTCTTGACTTCGGGATCGACGTGCAGCCTCGGCGCGGTTCAGCTGATGAAGAGACGGCCACGGACGCGTGCCACTCGGAAGAACGAGCTCGGGGAGTAGCCCGGGAGCTTTGACGAAGTCGGGAGCATGTCGAGCTCTCTGTTGCGAGCCATGTGTGCGCGAGCTCGAGCGGAGGCCTCCTCCGACGGCAGAGGGTGTGTGCTCGCGGCGTGTGCGTGCTGATGTTGCAGAGAAAGGTAGGCCCCGCGGACGACTCCGAGGTCATGAGCGCCGAGTAGACCTCGACTCCGAAGAGCTGCGTATTCCACAAGGCGTGAGTGATATCGAAGCGGGTGCTACAAGAGAACTCACCGACTTACAATCCCGGGAGCGCAGCGACCGTCGTCCAATATGGCGAGCCAGTCGAGCAAGCCGGCGTAGGTCGCTGCTGCGGCGCGGTGACTTGCCGGTGAGCATGGTGCAGCTGAGTCGTTTGTCGTGTGCTGGGCAAGTCGAGACGACACAGTTCTGGGGTGTCTGTCTGCGGACGATCGCAGTCAAGAAACAAAGAGAGTATATTGGCGCGAACGCGTCGACAGCGGCCGGAAGAGCTGCCTGTTTCAGAAAGCGTAAGTGATCCGACAGGACGCAGTGCTACCCGATACGGGGGAACTCACCGTGCAGTCGCTCTCCGACAGTCTTCACAGCGGCCGGGGGGCGCAGGACGGGGACAAGATGAGCGGCCGTCGCACGCCGGAAACGAGTCTGGATCGAGCGTGTGAGTGTCCTCATACTCATACAGGATCCTGCGGTACTTACCGTATCCCGCAGGGACAGGTAGACACTCGAATGGACACGCTGTCGTTCGGTCTTCAGTGCATGGCCGGGCTCGAGGCTAACCGACCGTGCAGTCGCTCTCCGACAGTCTTCGCAGCGGCCGGGCATGGCGGGGACAAGATGAAGGGCCGTTGCACGCTGGAAACGAGTCTGGATCGAGCATGTGAGTGTCCCGATAGTCATACAGGATCCTGCAGTACTCACCGTCTCCTGCAGGCACAGGTCGACACTCGAACGGACACTGTCGTTCGGTCTTCAGTACGCAGCCAGGCTCGAGGCCAACCGCTCCTTGGGAGACCAGACTCAGGTTGTTCCAAGGCGCAAGCATACATACTTACTGGAGAGCAGGACTAGTTGATGGTTGACACCCGGGGCGAGGAGCATGGGAGTGGGGCGGTCGCAGCTCACAACGGCGAGCGTAGAGTACTTATGAAACCCAACACGGCAGAATACATCGTGTTGAGACGGCATAATTGAGAAGATTGAATTCGACGGGAGTTCGAGGAACTTGCGAGCAGAATGGGTTGTGCGAGGGGGATGGTGGGTGTCGTGGTCAGAGTTGACGTGGCACACAGAGCTGGGAGCCCTGGTAGCGACTAATTGCGGCTGATAGCGGCCGCTTAGCCACGGCAAGCGAGTTAAACATCCACCTCAAGCATGCTTACGTATCAAGCTGGTGACCTTGTGGGTAGACGTGGGTCTGGGCTCAGAAATAGCATTGGAATACCTCCGTCTAAGTAATCTGCATGAACACGGGCAATCAGCGCAGACAGAGGCCTCATGTATGCTGAGTAAAGTCAGCAGAGCAGGCTTGCAGCTTAGCACCCCTCGACGAGTTACCGCATTGGACAACTTGAATCGCAAGGTCCTTGCGGCTCGGAGCGGCAGTGCTCATGTGTTCAGGGCTACAGACATGCCATAAGAGCTTCAGGAACGCGGGATGTGCGATAATGCAATGAGCAGAGCGGCGGATCGCCGGCACGAGGCAACACAGAGCGGCGGATCGCCGGCACGAGGCAACACTACCGCTGGGCGCTTTGATACTTTGCAACTTTGTCCATACAGTGCGCTCCGCTTGAACTCAGTATCCATCGAGTTCAACATCTCAGCTGTAGGTCGCTATAGCATGCTACAAGACTACTGGATTATATTGACAAGTTCCGGGAGTACAGATGCCTTGAAGGACTCTATGCTCTATTCACACCTATCTAGCTCTCGGGCCTGACTGCAGAACAGCTGCGTCAAAAGACAGGCTGCAACTGGTCCTATCTAACAACAGCATACTAGCCGAGCCAGTGCAATGGCGATCATGGGTGGAACACCACGTAAAGCAGCAGAATAACCCCGGAACACAGGGCCGTGGAGGGACCCTCTCCTCCTGCCTCGCTGAGCAGATGTACGACGGCAGCGGGCGAAAATAAATGCGCCATCACATCAGAGCGCTCATATACCTACCCGAACACCGCCCTAACAAGTACGCGGGTCTGGAAACAACCCAGAAGCTAGGAACTCTCGTTTCAGCTGTCTGGGCATCCCCACACTTTGCCCCGCTGTCCTCCCACTCCCCCGTGTCGCTACCTGGTTGGTTCGCATCCGGACAGGTTTCTCATGGCGTGTGCAGCTGACGTATTCTTGGGATAGAGCTCTGTAAGCTCCGCTCTCGGAGTATCGAGGATCTTGCGCGAACTACGCGCAGCTCGTCTGCTCACGGAGTACAAATACCCCTGCCAGTCGACGACAGCCTCAGCATCCTCCGCTGCCCCTCTCCCATCCTCCCCTCCCCTCCCCTCTATATCATCTATCTCGCCTAACTGTTCGGTGCTCGCCGCCTCTGTGCCGCCCTCTATCGACTCCGTGTCCACGTCCCCTTTGAGCTCATCATGAGTCTCGGCATCCGCTCCCTCGGTCCTGTATCTATCCATCTCGCTTCCACCAAGTCCCGGAACACCTGTACGGTAAGAATGCCGCTCCCGCCATTGTTTGATCGCCAGACGTCTATTGTCAACGGCTCGTGCGAGTCGGTGAGCTGATCATTTCAACTTGTATCTGCAACATGCTAATAGCACATTTCCTCTTTGCCTACAGCAGCACGTCTGATACGCCCAGATCCAGACCTTACATCATAGGCGTATGTACGTAGTCAGCCTACCTTCAGCCCGGATCCCCATCCAACGCAGTGAGTGCTCCTCGTCCTGGGTCCTATCTAGTCCGACTTTCTCACAGATTTCGAGTAAACAGTCAGATCCGCTGTCATACACCCTCCGGAGATCCCGTACGGACAGCACTTACTCCTGGTACGTTTCGCATTGGCCGCGCTCTGTCGGTACGTCAGCTATTCAGTCTACATGCGGAAAGTTCGGACTCACCGCCAGCGCAGATCGCAATCTCGCTTAGCAGACGCCCGGAGATCACCCTTCTCGTCGGGCTTCTGTCGCTCGTCAGCTCCCTCTGCTCATCCACACGAGCGTCGGACGTGTACCAATAGTGCCTGCCAAGCAGCCGGCTTGCACCATGCTGGATCTGGGACGGTCTGCGGCAGTTCCTGGGTAAGTTGCTTCCACGAGGAATGAGTGGATGCAGTTCTGGTGACATGTCTAGACACAAACGCAAGTGAGCATTGCAAGGAAGGGTCGCTCTCAGAACGGCAGGTACGTTCTCTACTTCATAGTCCGCAGTGTTCGTGAATCTAACTTTGAACTGTGTAGGCCATGCGCAGCGCACTATAGGCCGACCTCCCTCCGGGAACACACAGCGCAGTCGAAGCTATTATTTACGGTACGTAATACATCGCAGACAAATCTGTACTCACCTGCAGCTATGCGTAGGTTGCCGGCACGCGTTATCACTTCGTGCAGTGCATCGATCCAGCGCGTGAGTGCTACTGTCGCTCGCGTGTCGGTTGACAACTGACGTTCCAGGACAGCTGTCGGCACGCCGCCATTTCCATCTGCTGGGAACTCAGGGACACGCCGACGCCCCGATTCCGGGAGCGAGCACGGCGATCTGCGTTGCGGTTACAGATCGCAATCTATCCGGTACGTGAGATCCTGCGCCGCGAGATTGGAGAGCAGCGACTTACCTGCACCTCGCATGACTCACTCGGTGTCAGGCTGCCAGTGGAACACAAGTCTCACGCTCTCGCGATATCGCTAGGGCTACAGTGCGCCGATGAAGACAGCGAGATATATTGCGAGTGGGTTCATAACGCAGAGGTGCGTACTTACATATGCGTACTTACATACGGGTTCGCGCTCTTGTCTCTCGTCCCGTCGATCTGGCGGCCCGGACGGAGTTCTTGAAGCTGTAAAGGACGAAGAGCCGGGGTGATGCTGTAGTCCCGCGGGAGATCGTACCAAGCGAGAGACCGTCGACGGCGGGTGTCGTCTCGCAGACCCCGGTGATCCTTGATCGGGCCGTGAGGTGTGCAGCTTGACGAGTAGCGTTTGATGTCAGAGTCGGTCTAGGATCGGACGCATCCAGAGGGCCGAGTTCGCACCGTGCCGCCCTGGTCGCGACACTGTGCGGCCTCGGGCCTTGTGTGATTGCTCGAGGGGAGCTCAGATGCAGGCTGAGTCGTCTGCAGCGAGCGCGAGAGTGCCGTGTGGCATGCTGCACGTAAGTCGCCGTGGCTGAGCACCTCGTCCGAGCGGCGGGATCGTCGGTGCAGGGGTGTGGGGATTGCGATTCGCCCGGGGAATGCGCGGGAGTCGGCGGGTTGCATGTCCGAGAGCCCGAAGAGTGGAAGAAGGTGCCGCGTGCGGAGCGACGCGACGCGACGCTAGCCGTAGACGGCGGAGAGTGCCGTCGACGTACCGGAGAGAAGGGTCTATGTTTGGCTGGATTAGTACGCGACGAGGATGGCGTAGGCAGTCGCACTCACCTCGCCCGCCGAGTCGAAGCTGAAGGCGTCGTCCGAGGTCTTCGACTGAGCAGCGAGCTCACGGTGTCCCACCACGCTGTTGCGGCGAGTGCTGAGAGGCTGGGCACAGCGGCAGCGAGGGAGACTCGCGATGGGTCCCCCACGCAGCATCCATCCGCACCGCTGGGGCTGCTGCCAATGCCGTTTTCTGAACGCGACAGCGAGTGTCGAAACGGCGCTGACGAGGTCTACAGGTTACATCAACGCCGCCTTCCGAGCCTGGCGGGATTCGATACGTACTTGGCGGAGTACGACGCTTTCCTTGTCGAGGCGTGATGTCAGACCGCCCGAATGGCGGGTTGCGCGAGCTTCTCGGATGGGGCTGGAACGGTGAGTGCAAGACGCGTCGTTCTCGTGCAGCACGCGTCCGGAGTTGGGTGGCGATCCCTCGGGGTCCGCCTGAGAATCAGATACGTCGACATCGCGTCAGGGCGGGAGTAAGTAGCAGCCCGGCACGATGTCGCCGGCATCTCATACCTCGACGAGTCCGCTTGAAACGCTGGAGGCACGCTCCGCCGGGTGCACCTACGTGGCTCCCAGAGCTTCATGCCAATTGGCTGAAGAACGGGTGCGCGGTGGCCGGCACCCGTCGGCGGTCGCGACGAACGCGTCGGACGGGGCTGCGAGCGTGCATGCGGGGTGTGAGGTGTGAGGTGCGAGCACAGCGCGCATGCGAAGGCTCGCGGCGGTCCGTGGCCGCCGTGCTGAGATATGCCATAGCGTGTTTGCGTCTCCTCCGGCCCTGGAGAGTCGAGACGGGTCTTCGCACTTCGACGAATCGGAGCGGAACGCCCGGGACACGCTCGTACGAGTGCGTGGCGGTGGTGCCTGGAGTTTCCTGCCGGTCTGTCGGGGTGCGGGTGCGCGGCGGTCGTCGCAAGCCTGATGGCCGGGGCGAAACCCCCAATGAACGCGCACCAAGGCTGGGTTTGAGACCACCTCGGACAGGCCTACGACGGTGCGTGCACGTGGAGTGGAGTTGTTGCAGGCTGTGCGCGAAATTGGCGGCGGTCCGTCGACGTCTGCATGAGATACGCGGCGATCGAGTCAGCGCGTGAGCAGGAGACGCAACATGGACGGAATATCGTACCTCGACGAATCGGCGTGAAACTGCTGGGACACGCCCTTCGAGTGCCCGCACTGTGCTTTCAGAGTTTCGCGCCGATTGGTGGAGATGCGGATGTGCGGGGGCGGCCGCAAGTCGGCGGTCGTGATTGAAAATGCAATGAAATCGCACGAAAAGTCGATTTTGAAGACCCCTCGGACGGGGCTGTCGCTGCGCATGCATAAGGCTTGGTGTCACAGCGGCTTGCGTGCACCGTTTTGCGGCGACCTGGTGATGGTGCGCTGAGATATGGCGGGTTTGAGTGGTGGTGCCCGGTGGAAGCGAGCTTTCGGTCGAGTTTCGAGGCTCTCCGGATCGATGCGAGACGGATGGGGAAGGATCTGTGGTGTTCGCGCGTACTGTAGTGAGGGTTGTGGGCGGGTTTATCGGGATATGCATGGGCAGGAGCCGTGGCAAGTCGGCGGAGCTGCATGAACGCGTGCAGACGGCGCACAGCGAAGCCGCGCTGAACGGGGATGGGATGGCGGACGCAGAACGCCTGGCGTTCGTGTAGTATAAGTCCGGAGTTTGACGGCATTCGGGGCGAGGCGTAGTTGGGACATGTCAGTGGTGGATTCGAGGGCGGAGTACTTGGAAGTGTGGGGAGGAAGGGAGGTTTGATCGTCCCGGCACGTCGCCCGGAGACTGCGTTATTGTCGCCAGCGTTAAGTGGAGGCTTTCCGAGCGTTTCAGGTCGTTTGGGAGAGGTGCGGCGAGGATACGAAGGTCGGAAGGCGGGTGCCCGGGACGGCGCGAGACGCGTGGATTCGTATCCGACGCGTGGCTGGGACGCGTCGGTCGGCCGCCTGAAATGAGTCGCGAACGAGACGTCAGTGTGCATCGAGAAGGAGAGAGAAGTAGATACTCACCTGTGTGCGGGAACGACGCGCCAAGGTCTTGCCGGCGATTCGTACTGTGTACCAGGTCCGTGTATATCGTATGGACATGCGAGGCGTCTTGGCATGAATAGAACGGGGGCCCTGTGGAGGAGGTTGTTTGCAGGGACATGCGCGCGTCCGCGTACAGCGAATTGCACGGTGTGTCTCCGGGGATGCGCAGACTCGGGAGGGGCGAAGCGTGTTCGATTGCTCGCTGGACTAGTACATGGGCGGTCTGCGTGTCTACAGCGGACGGGGACATACCATAGGATCGCGTCGAGGCGATGCGGCATTGGATGTGCGTGTTGCAGAGAGCGCGAACGAGCGGAACAGGTGGCCGGGGCGGTCAGCGTGTTTGCGCGGACGGCGGCTGCGGAGTGATGCAGGCGTGGCGACCACCGACCGCCGCACCGACGCTGCCAGGACGAGACTCGGACGGGGCAGACGCAGTGAGCAGTCGATGTCCGCGACACATTGCGAGCAGCGCACGAATGACGCAGAGCTCCTTCAGCGTGTGGCAGCCTGGCAGGAGAGATGCAGACTCCGGCGAGCGAGGCCGGCTGCGACCATCACGCCGATGCTGTGTGAAACAAGCGGCCGGAAATGGCAAGCGATTGAGACTCCGCTGGGCTGGCATCTGCGGCTGGACGACGGGAGGGACGCTCAAAGGCACTCGCCACCGCCCTCCGTCGTCGCCGTGCTGCGACCCCCTCCCGTCGTCCCCGCCGTCCCAGCAACCCTCCCGCTCGTTTACTGCTTTCTTTGTTTTGTCGACCGACGCCTGAGGGTGGGTCGCCATGCTCCGGTTGACCTCGGACCACTTCCCAGTCTGTGAGTGCCCCGTCGCGAACGAGGAGCTCCGTTGCTGACACCCGTCGCCAGTTGTACCATTCGGGGTCATTGGGTGAGCACATCTTCTTATACACTACGGGACGCTGCGGGGTTTTGTCTGCGAGGGAGAACGAGGACGTCGCCAGTCTCGGGGAGAGGCTGGCAGCGGTGCGCTGGGCTTTGCACGATGTTCTGCGGTCATCGCCCGCGCAAGAGGGCATCTCTCATCGTTTCTGCTACCTCGGTCCCCCGGTAGACGTGGGCGGGCACCGATGGTGGGCCGTGTCGTGCACGAGTGTTGTCGATGCGGGGGTGCGTCACTCTGATGCAGTGGGCGGTAGCAGGCCCCCTCCGCCCTTCGTCATTCTCGCCGCTCGCTGTCAGTTCGCAGAGCTCGGCCCTCTCGAGCCCACAGCCGCCGAGGTCTGTGTTGTCCGTTGCTCTGCAACTGACAGGCGCCCATCTCTCCTTGTCTCTCTCGATCTGCGCCTGCAGTGTTCTTACCCTCTGGGTACGCACACTGTGCCACGAGCTAAAATCCCGCTTATTCTGGGGAGCACCAGCTGGACTGTAGAGAGTCTCATGGTGGTCAAGCGCCCGCCGCTCTGCGTTGTTCGCCCGATTATCGCGTCTAGCTTGCAGCGTTCCCGCCCTCTTCACATCCGCCGCGGTCTTGCTGACATTCCCGCAGCTTTTATCGATACTTGTGGTACCTAATACGAATTGCCGCCTCCCTCACCTACCGCCCAGTCCCCCTCCCGAGAATCCGACCTACATCGCAGAAGAGGATGTCACCATCATCGTGCCCACCATCGACGCCGGCGAGGAGTTCAAGGAGGCCGCGCACAGTTGGCTCGTCGGCAAGCCCAAGGAGATTCTCATCATCACCGAGGAGAAGATGCTGGGGCCGCTGCAGGACCTCGCGAACGCCGTCGACCCTGAGCGCATCCGCGTCCTGACCGTCCCTTTTGCCAACAAGCGCCTCCAGATGTCGCACGGCATCAAAAACGTCACCACCGATATCATCGTCTTCGCCGACGACGACGCGATCTGGCCGCCGACCCTCCTCCCGTATACCCTCGCTTGCTTCGAGGACCAGAAGGTTGGCGGTGTGGGCACGTCGCAGCGCGTCCAGCCTGTCGGCAAGCGCATGACGGTCTGGGAGGTTCTCGCTGCGTTCCGTCTGTCTATCCGGAACATCGAGATCTCCTCCTCGACCCACATCGACGGTGGCCTGCCGTGTCTGTCTGGACGTACTGCCGCCTACCGGACCGTCATTTTGAAGGATCCCGAGTTCTTGCACGGCTTTACGCACGACTACTGGCTCGGGAAGTACCAGCTGAACTCGGGTGACGACAAGTTCCTCACGCGATGGATGGTCAGCCACGGCTGGAGCACCTACGTCCAGTGCTGCAAGGAGGCCGAGCTTCTGTCCACGATGAAGCCGAACTGGCGTTTCCTCAAGCAGGTGCTCCGGTGGACGCGTAATACTTGGCGGTCGGATCTCCGTTCTCTGTTCATGGAGCGCCACGTCTGGACTTCGCATCCCTACGTCGCTTACACGATGGTGAGCGCTTCCTCCGCTACGATCAATCGCACGCGCTGACACAGGGCCAGGTGGACAAATTGTTCAACCCCTTCACCCTCCTCGCTGGTCCGTTCTTCGTCGGCTACGTCGTCTACAAGACCACGATTCCTGTAGACCAGGGCGGCTACCATTTGCCGTGGTGGTACGTATCACGCCATTGCGCTACGTGATCCCATCTGACATCGGCGCCTGTAGGAACGTCATCGTCAGTTACTTCGTCTGGCTGTTCGCTACCCGGACGGCGAAGCTGCTTCCCCATCTCTGGGACCGCCCGCAAGATGTCATCCACGTCCCCGCCTTCATCCTATTCGGGTACTACTTCTCAATAATGAAGATATACGCGCTCTTGACCCTTCACGAGGCAAGTCGACCGTCCACTCATCGTTCGAAGGGCGATACTGACACTGGTCTTCGTTTCATAGACTGGTTGGGGCACCCGTGCCGGTATCGGCGATGCGCGTGCGGCCACTGCGGCTGCTGATGCTGGGCAGACGACTGGATATACAGAGAAGCTCCCGGACACTCCGAGCTACACTCAGAACCAGTACCCTTCGCAGCCGTACTCGCCACAACCACAACAGCAACAATACTATCAGCAGCCCGCGGTGGAGATGCAGACGGGTTACGCTCGGTGAGCGACGCGAGGAGGATGTATACGCGATGTGATGACTCGGACCACGACCGCATGTTCCCTGTTTGCCCCCCTCCCCCACACGTACGCTTCTTCTGTCCGCTGCCGAACACTACCTCCCCCTCTCCCCGAACCCGTTGCTGCTGCCGCACACATCCTCTACGCCCGCGCTCATCTACGATATCACAATATACCCACCGTGTCCTGTCAAGTACCCGGTGAATGGAAATCTAGCTGCGTTCATACGTCTCTCCTCCTGAAGTCGCGCTTATACGTCATCACCATCGCCACGTCGTCGTCGCATATGCATCCTGCTACAAGTACGCGCACGCCGGGTAGTGTGCATGTAATATGTACAGTCTCGGTCCTCCTCCTGACTTTGCTCCTGCCGCTGGACAGTTCACGTTCCCGCGTTCCCCCCTTACCTTTACCTCGACCCCGTCCCCTAGACTGGCCCGTGGGCGGACCTTTCAACCTCGCTTTGTCGGGGCAGCATGGATGGTGTCCATAGTGACTCTTTTTTTCGTTGCAGTTTACGCGCATACATACATACATTATCTATCTGATTCTATTGTAGTGGTTTTGGGTTATACGGTGCCGGTGCCTTCTAGTAGTACATGCTGTCCCTCTACTTCTGCAACGAACGCAACTGGACGTTGTTTTTGGCACCCCCTTGCGCAGAGTGCGAACATCGGGTCTGTTCTGGTGCGGAGACCGGTCGCGACATGAGGAAATACAGAATCTATTCTCGACATACTACGGCCCTGGCTACAGTCGTCGTCTATCTTTGCGCTGCGTAAGAATACATCGCTATTTGTGTCACTTCTGTTCAGACCCAGGAACATAACGGGTACCCGCACTCGCACCCAAACATAACCATAACGTTAACCCCAACCGCTCACCCACGCAACGCCATTCAAGCTTATCCCCGCAGTTCGCAGCATCCCACTCCCCCCGCCCCTGCACCATGGACTTCCCCCAGTCACGAAGCCGCGGAGCTCAGCGCTTACTCCCCACACCACTTCCGCGCACTCTGGAAGAGCGTGAACCACGGCCCGACGCCCTTCCACGCGTCCGCGAAGCCCGGCGGGTACCAGCTGTTGCTCTCGAGCGCGACCACACGCTCAGGGTGCGGCATGAGCGCGAGCACCCGCCCGTCCGGAGTTTGCACGCCCGTGATGCCCGCCGGGCTCCCGTTCGGGTTCAGCGGGTACGCCTCCGCGGGCTTCCCAGCGGAATCGACGTAGCGCACGCCCACGAGCCCCGCGCCCTCGAGCTTCCCTTGGGCGGCGGCGGAGGAGAACGTGGCACGGCCCTCCCCGTGCGCGACGGCGACGGGGAGCTTCGAGCCGGCCATGTCGCGGAGGAAGACGGACTTTTGGGTGACGGGCCCGTCGACGACCTCGACGACGCACACGCGCGCCTCGAAGCGCTCGCTGCGGTTCGGCTTGAAGTCGGGCCAGTCCTGCGCCCCAGGGATTATCTCGCGGAGGTTGGACATGAACTGGCAGCCGTTGCACACGCCAAGGGCGAACGTGTCCTCGCGCGCGAAGAACGCGGCGAACTGCGCGCGGGCGGTCGCGTTGAGGAGGACGGAGTTGGCCCAGCCCTTGCCGGCGCCGAGGACGTCGCCGTAGGAGAAGCCGCCGCAGGCGGCGAGGCCGCGGAAGGAGGCGAGGGAGAGCGCGCCGGAGAGGATGTCGGACATGTGCACGTCGATGGCGTCGAAGCCGGCGGCGGTGAAGGCCCAGGCCATCTCGACGTGCCCGTTCACGCCTTGCTCGCGGAGAATGGCGACCTTGGGACGGCGGAAGAGCGAGCGTGAGGGGTGCGGGGTGAAGGTGAGGTCGTAGTAGAGGCCCTTGTATGACGAGGATTTGATGAGGTCGTATTCTGCCTTGGCCGCTTGCGGGTTGTCGCGGAGCGACTGCATCCGGTAGGACGTCTCTGCCCAGGCTGCTTGCAGTTCTGCACGCGTGCTGGAGAAGACTTCGTTGGACCCTGCAGAGAACTTGATGGTCTCGTCGGTGGTGACTTTGCCGAGAGTGTGGATAGATGAGGTAGGGAACCCGCGTTGGGCGAAGAAGTTGGTGAGTTGCGCGACGTCCCTCTCCCGGACCTGGAGAACAGCACCAAGCTCTTCGTTGAACAGCGCAGAAACGCTGTCCGTGTGCGCAGTGATGGCGTTCAAGTCGATCTGCAGACCCGTCCTGCCAGCGAACGCCATCTCGACTAGCGTCGTGAAGAGACCACCATCCGAGCGGTCATGGTACGCCAAAACCAGTCCGGGATGCTCCTTGCGGATCGCCTGTGATGCCTCGAAGAACACCTTGATGTCCTGCGCCTCGACGACATCTGGTGCCTCCGAGCCGACTTGCTTGAACACCTGCGCAATCGCCGAACCTCCGAGACGCTGCTTGCCCCGCGCAAGATCGAAGAACACCAGCGACGCCGGCCCGTCCAGATCGGTCCGGAGCTGAGGAGTCCACGTCTTGCTGACGTCCTCGACCCCTGCAAACGCCGTGATGATGAGCGACAGCGGCGAGCTGACCTCGCGCTTCTCGTCGCCCTGCTGCCACTTCATCGACATGCTCATCGAGTCCTTGCCCACTGGAATCCCCACGCCAAGCGCAGGGCACAACTCCATACCGACAGCCTTGACCGCGTCGTAGAGCGCCGCACCCTCACCCTCCTTGCTCGCCGCACACATCCAGTTCGCACTGAGCTTGACACGGCCAAGGTCACCGACATGCGCCGCAGCGAGGTTCGTGAGCGACTCGGCGACCGCCATGCGCGCGGAGGCAGCGGCGTTAAGGATCGCGAGGGGCGTGCGCTCGCCCATGGCCATCGCCTCGCCAGCGAGGACGTCGAAGCCGTATGTGGAGCGTGTCACTGCGACGTCGGCTACGGGTACTTGCCATGGCCCGACCATCTGGTCGCGCGTGACGAGACCGGTGATGGTACGGTCCCCAATGGTGATGAGGAAGGACTTCGACCCGACTGAGGGGAGACGCAGGACTCTATCGACGG
This sequence comes from Lentinus brumalis, assembly GCA_001792895.1. Taxonomy (NCBI): domain Eukaryota; kingdom Fungi; phylum Basidiomycota; class Agaricomycetes; order Polyporales; family Polyporaceae; genus Lentinus; species Lentinus brumalis. The sequence goes on along the minus strand of MARA01000006.1, from coordinate 1,974,192 downwards.
CCTGGCTGATTCGGGCTGATGGTTGGAGATCAGAGAGGTACTCGGCGAGGTCGGCCTTGAAGGGGACAGCTGGAGGAGCGACGTGCTTGTCCGTCCGATGCATGCGAGGCGGCTTCCCGAAGAGAGTGGACATCTTCAGACGGATGACATCCTGCTTCAGCAGTCGGTCGGTGACAACGAGCTCATCCGAGTCACTCGCTGTGCCGACTATCGAGAACGGACACCGCTCGCGCTCTGCAAGGCTCCGGAAGAGGGTCTCTTGGTCGGGTGCGATGGCCAGCACGTACCGCTCCTGACTCTCGTTGCACCAGATCTCCATGGGAGACATACTCGAGTCGGCGACGAGGACATCGCGGATCTCGAATGTGGCACCGAGGTCCGAGTCGTGAACCAACTCCGGGAGCGCGTTGGAGAGACCACCGGCACCGACGTCGTGGATCGATTGGATGGGGTTGTCGTCACCAAGGTTTGTGCATGCGTCGATAACCTGCTGACAACGCCGCTGCATCTCGGCGTTGTCGCGCTGCACGCTAACGAAGTCGAGGTCTGCGGACCCAGCGCCCGAGACCTGACTGCTTGCGGCACCTCCACCAAGCCCGATGAGCAAGCCCGGGCCACCGAGGACGATGATTTTCGACCCTGGAGAGATCTTTGACTTCTGGGCGAACGGCGGACGGACGTTCCCCAGACCTCCAGCGATCATGATCGGCTTGTGGTAACCACGGACCTCCGATTTGCTGCCCTCTGGGAGAGAAACGCTCTCTGCGAACGTACGGAAGTATCCGGCAAGCGCAGGCCGTCCGAACTCGTTGTTGAACGCGCTCGCACCGAGCGGGCCCTCGGTCATGATGTCGAGCGCGGAAGCGATGTGAGCGGGTCGACCAAAGTCCGTCTCCCAAGGCTGCTCGTAGCCAGGAATCAGCAGGTTTGAGACAGTAAAGCCTGCCAGGCCCGCTTTGGGCTTTGATCCGCGTCCGACGGCGCCCTCGTCACGGATCTCGCCACCAGAGCCAGTCGCGGCTCCGGGGTATGGCGACACGGCGGTGGGATGGTTGTGGGTCTCGACCTTGACAAGGACGTGCATGTCCTCTTCCTCGGCATGGTAGAGGTGCTTGACCCCGGGGTTCGCCGTGCTCGCCGCGTGATACGACACTGCGAAGCGGGGCGCACGGTGGCCCGCGAAAACGGCAGCGTTGTCAGAGTACGCGGATATGGTGCCGGCCCCATTCAGATTCTCCGTGTTGCGGATCATCTGGAACAGCGACGTGTCCTGTGCCGCGCCGTCGATCGTCCACGACGCGTTGAAGATCTTGTGCCGACAGTGCTCCGAGTTAACCTGCGCGAACATGAATAGCTCCGCATCGGTCGGGTTGCGGTTGATGGGTGCGGGACCAGAGACGTAGGCATCAACGAGGTAGTCAATCTCGTCCGAGGAGAGCGCGAGGCCGAGTTCCTTATTCGCTGCGACCAGCTTCTCGCGGGCAGCATCGCGAGTGGCCTCGGAGACGAGGTCGATGGTGCGAAGCGGGCTGGCGCCCTTGTGAGAGAAGATCGCTTCCTGGTCGGGCAGAGAGAGCTGGACGACCTGGGTCATGCGATCGTGGATGAGGGGAGAGATGGCAACGAGGATATCGGGAGTCAGACTTGAGCCATCACTAGTGGTGAACACGAACGCCAGGCCACGCTCTAAACGCTCAACGTGGTCTCCGAGTTTGCAGAGGACCGCGATATCTGTCGCCTTGCTTGACCAGGGAGAGACCGAGCCTGGCCGCGGGAGTACGAACGCTACGTTCTTGCGGGTCTGCAGCGCTCCCAGGGTAGTGGGCAAATGGATGTGGTCTCCATATTCTAACAGGCGGTCTAGCGTGCGTCGACACTCCGAATCAGGTCTGGAGAGGTCATCCTTAGCTTCTTGTGACCGGAATGAGACGAGATGGAGGTAGACAGCGTCGACAGAGGTGATCTGGGGTAGCGCCTTCTGGATGTTCTTCAAGACGACGTCTCGCTTTGACTGCGACAACGCTGAGCTCCCGTATAGCACAATCATCCTTCAACTACCTGTGAGTAGACGAACACAAGGATTAGAGTTGCTTTGACTCACCTGTATCCTTCGTCGATGATTTCTCCTGCCAGGCGTCCTGCCCGTCCCGCCGCGAATTCGGGCTGCTAAACAGCACGAAAGCTGAATCTGTCGTTCCATACGTCAAACTCTTCGCCGTCAAGCTGTCAAGCCGTCAAGAAGCTCACAGTTCGGAGTGGGTTTAGTGGCCGACATCGAGCAAGCAGAAGTCGCAAAATTCCTGAGTCTGCCCCCGCTCTTGATCTTATCTTATCTATGTTCAAGAGATCTGCTTCTGCAGATCAATATGAAACGCCTGGCGCCAACCGGCTTGCAACAGAACCAACACAGCACTGAATCATCTACTTACCGCTATGTAGCTTGATATCCTCACCTTGTGCGCGAGATGCACCTTTCAGACCCTGGTAAGATAGCGAGGTCACTTGCGGTCGAGTAAGAGACTGGATCTCCATATCTCGGTGATGTCACCATCTTGGTCATACATAGTACTAACTTATGTCCGAGACCATGAAGAGAGCGAGAGAGGGGCTACCACCCTTTCTTACCTCTTTCTCTCTGCCTCTACCAGGTGAGTGTTCGGTCGGGCCCATCACAAGTAGCGCGGTACTGATTTTTTTCTGAAGTCACTTGCCAGTACCCCGCGACGCCTCAAGCTCAAGTCGCACCCTATCAGCATAAAAGACGCAGACATGAGTAACAGGCCGACATCTCCTCCACCGACTATCGAGTGCTCCTCCTCTCCACAGCAGACCCCCGATGTGAACCCTCGAGGCCCTGTTCAGTTGGCCAATCGAGAGCTGGAGGCCACTCGAGAATGCGAGCGACAGGTCGGGCTGAACAAGGAAGGGGCTGCCTCCCGAATCGATCCCGCCCTCTCCCTCCAGCAGCGTTCGCCCAGCATTCCCTCCTCCTCATCGCACCTGCAAATCCAAAAGCGCGCGCGGTCCACCTCCCCGTCCGATGGCACGGCTGAGCGGTCCAGACGCAGTGGCGGTTCCTGTCCTCCCTCCAAGAGAATGAAGCCCGACACCTCGTTCGCGTGGACCTCTGCTAGCCGAGCCATCGAAAAGGGACTCCGCCCCGAGCTGCAGGAAACCTTGCGACTCTTGCGCATATACGCAGTCGACATTGAGTTCGCGAAGAGCGACTTGCTCAATTCCGCTGGAGTACCCGAGTTCCCGGAAGCGGAGTGGACCAACGTGCTGCTCGGGCGCGCGGTCGACCTCGAGCATGTTCTCCGCGAGCAGTATCCGCTCGGGCGGCTCAATTCTCACGGCGCGCTCGTCCCCGCGAAGCTCGAGACCTCGAGTGACTGGCTCACCGCGTGGTTCCCCGTCGCAGCCGCCGTGGCCTACGCGTTTCCTCATCGCCAGAAGGAGCTCAAGGATTACGAGCTGCACGTACTCGAACTTTTCACTGCTGTCCACGAGTCTCTTCAGCAGCGGGTCATCAACTACGACCGGGCGGTCAGACGACGCGTCGCATCCAGGCGCGACATCATGCTCACTGACCACTTCGACCTCCACAGTATGATGGTCCAGTACATATATGATACAGGCGCAAGTGCCGCTTAGGAGCCTTCAAACCCGCGGGGGCGAGCGCAGGAGCCTCGCGGCGGCGACATGAGGACGCTTGCGGAGGCAATAAAGCGGCGCGTCCAGCTCGAACACTTGTATCCCCATTCCTCGTGGTTTTTGATGGTCATTTGTGTTCCATTCCCCGCGTTCATGATAGTTTATTATCTGCTTCCTCGGTACCTGCGCGCGAAGCACTGGGAAATTTGATATGTACTACACTACTTACTCGGTTCTATCTGTGTTGGACGTTCGTGATGACGCTGCCGTATCCCTCGCTGGTTCCTCGACGCAGGATTCCTATGTCTCGGCCTAGTAAGTACTATGACGATTTCGAACTCGTTCCAAGCTGACCCTGTTTCGTCGGTGTTCGACTCCAGGATGGTTGCGTCCAAAGTAAGCGATTGTTCACAAGCACATAAGTCGTCAACTCAACAATTGGTAGTCTCGCCACTTCGAATGCTCCTTTGAGCTCTGTTTTTGGGTCACAATAATCTCGTTGAAAGACGCCATTAATATGACAAGGCCAATGTTTGTACGGCCTCCATTCAAGCGGCGCCGTCTTGGCCGGTTGGGTACCTATGATATATAAACTGTGGCCATCGTGAGCTTAACTCTTGCTCCCTGCAGTATTGTCATCGTCTGGTGCTGGTGGTTATGTCTTCACACTCGCGAGCTCCCTCGGCCGCTGGGGCCCCTCCTCCTCCTCCTCCAATATCTAGCGCGACGAGCCACAACATCTTCGCGATGAGTGCTCCGAGTGTCATGGTGGCCCACTCGAGCGGGCAAACCGAAGCTCACCAACCGACCCTCTCTTCGTACCCTGCGCCCGGCTACAACAATTACTTGCCTCCGCCCTCAGCCCCCAGCTATCATAATCCTATGGTCGTGCAAATCCATCCTGCACCACCACCTCCGGTTATACCCACGCTGATACGACCTGCCGAAACCACCCCACCACCCACCAGCTCGAGCTCTTCGAAGACCAAAAAACGCAAGGTCTCCCCCGAGAACGCGAAGTATCTGACGAATTACTACAGGACGAACAAGAACCCCAGCTACGAACAGTTCCTCGAACTCTCCAATACTACCGGAATGTTCGTTGAGGAAATCCGCCATTGGTACGCCAGGCTCGCCCATCTCACGATGTGGCCACCGTGTTGTTCGGTGATTCTGAACTTTTGTAACCACCTCAGGTTCGCGAGCAAACGGTCCAACGAACCCAATACATATCAGGCCTCGGGTGCACAAGCAGATGCCTCTGGCTCGCACGAGAACCAGAAGAGACAGTACAAGAAGCGCATCAGGTTCCTCGAATGGCAGGTGGACAAGCTCGAGGCGGCCTTCGCGCAGAACCCTTCTCCGGGCCCGGCGGAGCGCTATAGGCTCGCGTGTGAGCTCGGGGTGGACTCCTCTGAGATTATCTTCAATTGGTATGTCACGGTTTCTGCCCATAGGTGTTCCGAAGGGCTCACTACTTTTCCGGGTATTTGGCAGGTTCGCAAACCGACGGCGCGGTAAAGGCGGCTATGCAAGGAGGGCGTCGCTGGGTGACGGAGAAGGGAGCTCAGACGTACAGTAGTCAGTCTCCATTCATTCGACCAGTGGTCGTAGACATCCCTCCCCTCCTTCGCCATCCCCTCTCTGTACTAAGCACCTAAGAACTCTGTTATATGTTGTGAGATCGGAGAATTCAGCTTGAGTCACATAGAGGAACAGGATTCACCGACTCACTCTGAGAGCAGTACAGGGACCAGTCGAGGCTACTCGGAGCTCTACTTTACGCTCGTGTAGCTACCGTGAGATCACGAGTCGCACACGTTTGGAGAAGCTTCCGGTTGCTCGACCACGAACTACAAATGACAGAGGAAAACGCCAAAAGAAGAGTGTGCGACCAACGCTTCGTCTGTGGTTCAAAGTGCGTCACTATTTCTTGTGGGACGGACTTTGTCCCCCATCCAGCTACTCAGTCCTTCGCACATCCGAAGCTCTAGCGTGCACGCTTCCTTCATGCGCCATCATAGTAACCATCTCAGCCACAATCGGGTCGACACAATGGCCAACCGAACGGATAATCACGAGGAGTAGCAAGACAGCATACCCGCAACGTGCGGTACACGCCACGGTAGCCCCGAGTCCGTATCCGGATCTGCCTCTGGACCACAATCCGCATGCCTCCCAACGGCAGACACGGCCCAGTGGAGCGAACTCCCTGCAGGCATCTGGACTACGCGGGTCAATCTGCCACTGCGGAGAGACGCGGTACCTGCGGACAGACGGACAATACGCGACGCACAACTTCGGTCGAATCCCTGGAAGAGATACCGAGCTCACTGTCATACGTCCTCCATTCACCTGAAGCGGCGCCACAGCAGGATTACTTGTAGCTGTAGTTGCCAGGTCCGCGGAATCACAAGTGTCATCAGAGCCATGCAAGACTAGAAGCTCAAAGCGCATCCGACACAGCCCAGAACCGAGGCTCAGGATGTTGTACCAGTTGTGACTGGTTGGTAAGAGCACAGAAGTACTGAGCAGTACTAGTGAGGGCACGAGTTGAAATGACGGGAGACGCTCGATGGGCTGCGTGCGCCGCGCCAGCCTGCCGACTTGATCGCGACATCAATGGGCACCACTCAGGCAAGACACTTGCCATACATGTATAACCACCATGTGGGCGCGGTGATCGACGCCTGCAAGACGTAACAGATACACACACGGACGCCGCAGATACAAAAGCCGATTCCCAGGCGGCGCTTGGACTCCCAGGCTCAGGCTGCCACGTCCACCACGACCATGTCGACGAACTCGGTCGCGAAAGTTATCCTAGTCACTGGCTGCTCCGACGGTGGTATCGGCTCTGCACTGTAAGTGATTTATTCTGGGATCATGAGCTAATCATGCTGATCATGGCGGCGCAATCGACCAGATGTGCCGAATATGCCTCGCGGGGCTGCAAAGTCTACGCTACCGCACGTCGGATGGAGGCCATGCACGGCTTGAGGCACTCGAATGTGGAGAAGCTGGTCCTAGATGTTACCGATGAGAAGAACATCAACGATGTGGTGGACACCGTCATTTCGAAGGAAGGCCGGATAGACGTATTGGTGAATAATGCGGGGGTCCTCTGCATTGGTACGGAATCACCGGGCTTCCTGGGAGATTCGAGCTCATCTCCGCTACAGGTCCAGTCATTGACGTCTCTATGGACGTGATTGAGAAGACATACGATGCGAACGTCTTCTCGGTCATACGCATGTGTAAGGCCGTGATACCGCACATGGCCGTGCACAAGAGCGGGACGATCGTTCAGATAAGCTCTGTTGGGGCCTACATGTATGTACACTTCCTAACCGCTCACATTCTCTTGCGCTCTGAACTCATGTCGCATGCAGTCCAACTCCATGGGCGGGCATCTACGGCTCGACGAAAGCGGCGCTGCACTCGCTCTCGGACACGCTCTACATGGAGTGCACCCCGCTCAACATCTCCGTCCTCACCGTCACCACGGGCGCCGTTCGCTCGAACATTGGGACGAACCAGGTGGCAATCCGTCCTGCCAGCTTCATCCCTGAGAACTCGCTCTACCGGGCCTATCTCTCCGACATCCTCTCGCGGGTCTTTATGAGCCAGGGCCCGGATTCGATGCCCGCGGAGGATTACGCACGGCTGGTGGTGGGGAAGAGCTTGCAGAAGAAGCCCCCGCGAGAGCTGATGCTCGGCGGGAAGACGCTGCTATATCGACTCTTGCTCTGGATTCCGAGAACTTTGACCCTGAAGTTCTTCTGGCGTTACTTCACACAGAAGACGCGAGCGAAAGCGGCCTAAAGGCGATGGGTATGCATGTAATGATCGTATGGACATTGTGCCCTTCCGTCATGGAGGTACAACTCTAGGATCGCATAGACGCATTGACTCTAGAACGAATACAATGACGATTATGTCAACCGCCTTATTCGCAACTTGCGCACGCTCTGAGTCGTCCTCCAAGCTAGGAACGCTCACATCTCCGCATAAGCATGTACCCCGTTCTCGTTTCGCCACCGCGTCGGACATCCTTCACGATGAAAGTCCTCTCCTCGGGCTTCCCCAGGTCCCCATCGTATCGCGTTGCTATTGTAGTCCGTCTCCATTAAGTGACGAACAGCGTGCGGACTCCGCGCTCGCGAGTCGCGTCCTCGTGCGTCGTCTCAGAGAACGCTGATTTTAGACGTCCTCCCTCCACACACATTGTGCTTGTTCCGGGTCGGCTGCGAGGTTTTATATCACTAAGCATGCTATGCTAATAATCGAAAGGAACGCGTGCAAATGATCGTGCCCCTTGACGACCTACCATAATCCTGAACGGTTAGACCCGTTCAATCTCAGTCGCTTCTGGCCGCTCACACCAACTTGAGCGGGATGGTGAACATCTATTGGACGACGTCATTAACCCACATTTCCGCTATCTATGACACCCGCGAGCACGAGTAGAGGTAACTCTCCGGCCAGAGCATGCGCGAATGCGCCTGCCTGTTACTGGAGAAGGAGGCGGCGGCGTATCAACTTGGATGCTGGGGGCGGACACTACTAGGAGTAGCATTCGAGACCGCCTGTTCCCGAGCTGCCTTGCGTCTTTTGGTACTATGCCTTGCGAGCCTGTCTCCAGATAAGCTACAATACTCTCATCGACGAGATGCCGAAGAGCTCACCAATCGTAAATGAATTTGGAGCCAATGCCAAGCTCTTGAGCGAGCCGATGACACTCCTCCGCGGCGGGTGTCCAGGGCCCGTGCTTGTCCAAGTATCCCTCGAGCCTCTTAATGGCATCTGGGCTAAATCTCTTGTGATTGCCGACGGGCTCTTCAGCCTCACTCTGCCTAAACCGCTGATCGGTGAACCTAGAGAACACAGCGCAGGTAGTCAACACATGAGAGGATAGGTGGTTACGGGAGAGGCATACCAGGCGTCGATGTTGTACATACTGTCCCCGAGTTTCTTGGCGAGCTGAAGCAGCTCGTCATATGTTGGTGTGTTCCTCCGCGTATCGTAGAAGTGCTTGAGGTATGCTTCGTGCTCATAGAGCGGAGGACGCGGAACGGTACTGGCTCTCGCAGGAGCAGTATCATGGCCGGGCGGGAGTGTAGTTACCGCACCGCGAGTGGAGGGGCCCTGATTTATCCGTACGTTTCGGTTGGGGGCCGCGAGCGGCGGAGGGGCGTATGCGCGTGTATCCATACGGGCTCCGTTGGCAGCTTGTGGTTGCTGAGAGCCACCCGCAGCGTTGCCGGGACCACTCCATGCCGCGTGCGTGTTGTTGTGTAGATATTAGCCCGGTGTCACGAAGGCCTGCCCATGCGCTTCGCGCGAGTGCACGTCAGTAACGGGCCCGGACGGCGCTCGGGTGTCGATGCTCGCGAGCTCCAACACCTCATGCGGGGCCAAAGAAGAAGTGGCGGGCGCATGGGCGGTGGTGGAGGCTGGTTGACCCCTCGGACTCGAGTCCGTAGGCGTTCCGTGGTTGATGTGGTTATTGTGGTTGGGATACGGAGCGGACATGGTTCACTGAGCGGAAGATGGGTCGGCGGTGAGGTGTGAGAGGTATAGGTACTGCAGATCAGTTCATTGCCTCACCTTTTATACAAGCCATAGGGCGTGGTACTGAGCGCTGACTCGGAAGTGCTTTTGTGCATTGTTCAAGGCCAAGCTTAGTTCTGCTGACTCCGAGTCCAGTGAACAATGTGCGGTAATGGTTCGCGTTCAAAGTGACTAAACCTCCACGTTTCGTCTACATTGTGGGCAAAGTATTGATGCATCACTGCGCGCCGTTTCGACCGCTCATGGGAGAGGGAGGGAGGCAAGCAGTTGCGTAGACGCCAGCGGTGATGGTCCGGAGGGAGCGGTCCGAACATCCCGTTAGCTCTTCTCTCCGCTCGCGCAGGCATGGACTCGGAGTGTTAAGGATACATTGGTGAACATACATTCGACGTCATGAGCTACACGCTACGAGAAGTGTGTATTGATACCCTCCCGTAGCGGCTACTGGGATTGCACAGTACCGGCAGCCTCCTCTTCCTCTGCTCTCTTGCGCCTCTTGAGAAGATTGATTACGAACCTGTCTCCAAGTCAGCCTCAATACTCTCGTACACAAAATGCTGTCGCAGAAGCTCACCAGTTATATAAGTCCTTTCTGCAAACGCCGAGCTCCCAAGCGAGCAGGGCACGCTCTGATGCGGGGGGCATCCATGGCCCGTGCGTGTCCAAGTATTTGTCGATTGCGCTCCTGTTAGCTGGGTTGATTTTAAGCATTTCTGGCGAGCGTTGAGCGGATCAGTGAGGCGAGCGTTGTGGTGATGACCCTTGTGCGATTTGTTGGGAGGAAGCCTAGAGAACGAAGTGCGCCGTTAAGCAAGCTGCAAGGAGGATAGGTGGTTACGTGAGAGCGTACCCGTGGGGTCTTATATGACGACCGGCCTCAGCCAGCTCCTCGGACGCAGAGGTGTTGCTGCCGGTATCATTGATGGCCTTCAGGTATTCTTCTTGAATACGCATCCGCTCGTCCAGTGTACGTTGTCCGGGACTCGCAGGTGTAGTCATGGCAGCAAACGTTAAAAGGCTGTGATATGTCCGCGCGTACTGAGTGAGGGACGGTTCTACAGTAGGATCGAACGGCGATGGGAAGTTGTATGCACTCGAGCTCGCGACCATACTGATCCCGCTCGCAGCTGGCAGAGAGCCACCGGTACCGCTGGGAGCGGCGTGCGTGGTTCTGAGTAGATATTCGCCGGGTACCACGAATGCCTGCCCATGCTCCCCAGCGGAGCCATACGGTGTCGTCCATGGACTTGCGCTCACACGATTTTTGGACGGGCCGCCGAACGCAGCGTGAACGCCACCGGGACTAGGGTCTTGAGAGTCGAGGGAGTACCCCTCAAGTACTGTCGCAATCGGCTCTTGCAAGCCGCCCGAGTGTGCGTTGGATACCGGCGGAGGGGTCTGGGTCTTCGTGGGCTCAGCAAGGTGGTGAGGTGCAAAGGTAGGAGCCAGCGGCGCAGGGGCCGTGTGAGAGGCCGAGTAACCGCTCGGGAGCTCAGTATCATCCCAGTAGTCAAGAGCCAAGTACGAGGACATTGAGGAGTACTCAGAGTCGTCATCGTTGTGATGCAGAGAAGACATGATGGGGTGGGCGAAGGTGGGTCGGCTGTGGGGTGTGAGAGGTTATGGGGAGCACGGTTAGTTCAACACTTTTATACAATTTATGTGCCAAAGAGACCAGAGACAAAGCGTGGGGCGGCCCAAGTCAAAGCGTCGGACTTTGGTACCAGCTGAATCCGAGTCCGGGGTGGTTGCAGGACTTGAATGCGCGCCAGTGTTGCGTGTTGAAAGCGACTGAGTGTTCAAAAATCATCGAGCATTGTAAGCCATGTGTCATCACAACATTCGCGTTGTTTCGGCCGCTGCTGAGGAGAGGGAGCATCGTGGTCGAAGGCAAGCCAGGCTGAAGTCGCGTAGACGCCAGCAGCGCTTGCAATCATCCGGAGGGACCGGACCGGCATATATATGTACGTCTACATACGGCTTGACCTCTTCCTGCTTCTTGGTTTCTGAACGCAGCTGGAGTTCAAGGCCTCTCCGAGCAATTCAACTTCCTGCGAGTCAGTCACGCATCATACGGCACCTGACTTTACCTACCCCTCCTGCGCAATCAGTGACACAAACATATATCCACGCCATGCAGAGCGACACAGAGCTGCTTTCGACTCCAACCTGGTCAAGCTCCCCCTCACCTGTTAAGCACCAACATATCTCCCCAGGCTGCTGCTCTCTCAGATTACGGGTGTCTGACATGAGAGAGACTCCGAAGAGGCCTTCTTCGGGCAGCGACTCGCCGCCGGGCGTGGGGTCGAAGCCTGACTACTCTGCAAACCCTGCGGCTCTCGCCACGCACAGGACCATCGTGCCCTACATCATCGTGTCTCGGACAAGGTCCGCCGATTGTAAGAGCTGAACGAGGTATTCACCACAAGCGACCCGGACCAAGAGTAGCCCTCCAGCTGCTGGCTACTTTTTTGAAGAACTACGGGGACCGAACGCAACAGGCCCGGTCCAGCTGCAAGCTGGGAAATGACCGGAGATGGTGCGAAACGTATTCAGTATACACGGTCGTGTTGGGCATACGTACACCAAGCCCGCACGAATCTGAGCCGTACTCTCCTGGCCCAATCCTTCCTTTGTTCGCTGCCTATACATCCTACTGGCAGGTCAGCGATCCTGCAACATGTCCAGACGTTCTCGAAGACTTGCCTTCAGTCGCTGCGCACTCCAGCAGACAACCACTCGACGACCTCGTCCGTGCTCGCGACTTCCGCAAACTCGCCCTCCAAGCTCGCAACGTTCACCGCATGCACCGTCTCCGCGTCCCACTTCCCTCTCTCGAAGTTCGCCGTTGCATCCTGCACGAGCCATATCGTTCCGCCACCACCTCCCTCGCGAGCGCCGACAACATGCAAGTTCGCGCCCATGCGCACCGTCGTCGACACACACCGGTCCGTCTCGAGCCCTGCGACGAACAGCGTCCGCACGCCCCGCGCGCGTATCGCGTCCTCGAGCGTCGTCCCGATGAACGACGAGTTCACGTTCTTCGTGAACACCGGCTCGTCCCGGGCCGGATGCGGGGTGGCCTCCGGGATGAACGCGACCCCCGCGCCATTCTCGTATTCCGGGTTCAGCGGAGAGCCAGGCGCGAGCGAGTGGTGTGCGACGTGGAATATGGGGAGGTTCTGGGCGCGGAAAAGGGCGACGAGGCGCGCGAGGTTGCGCTCGAAGGCGGGGTTGGAGCGCGTGAGGCCCCAATGCGTAGGATGCTTGAAGCCTTCCTGGCAGTCGATGAGGAGCAGCGCTGGATAAGGGAAGGTTGGCATGTTGGTACTGGGAGTAGATGTTGGGAGTGGATGCCTGACTCGCGGCTTGCTGATATACGGCCGGTGAGCTGAGTCAGAAGGCGTAAGGCGCAATGCACACGCACCTCTGCGCTGACAAACGCACCTACATACGTGCTCGATTTCGATCAGTCGACTGGAGGTGTTCTGTATCCGAGGAGGGAGAAAAAACGGTGTGGTAGTACTCCGTACGACACACGTAGCTTACATTTACGATAAGAATCCGGAGATTCGGCCCTACGCGATAGTGCCTGGTAGGGACGTCTCTTGACAGCTTTGACAGAAGCTGTCAAGAGCGCTTAGACTTCTTTTTCGGGACAGCTTCCTCCCCTGGGTTATGCTTGCGTCGCCCGGGTTCTCGTCTTCGGTCTCTCGTCCCCCACTTCTTTCCCCCAGCTTCTACTCATCGAACTCGCGACGTTCCGTCGCTGATCCCTCTCTTACTCGCGCGCCAAACTACATACATCTCCATCTGCGAATTATACACTGCCTCTCTTGTCTTCGACTTCGACGCCCGAGCTCGACTTAGCGACACCCGAGACCATCATCGAATTCTGAAGACGGAGTACGAGGTCTGCCTCGCTCCTTCGACAACGGACATGATGTCAATCAGCAGCTCTTCCGCCATTACAAGCCGACAGGCCGCTATCCGTCAAAATCAAAGATACAAGTATAGTACAAGCACGGAACGAAGGGTAGTCCAGAGAGTCTCCAAGATTATACGACGAGGATGTAGAGGACGATAGCGATCCGCGTGACGTTCCGGATAAGTTACGAGTAAGTAGCGAGCGTGTGTATGTGTGTGCGTACCACAGCAGTCCCCTAGTGGTAAGCAATGGTGGTCCAAAATAACACCGAAATACGAGCATATCCATATCTACATATGTCATCGGTCGACTGCCGACAGCGGGGTCCGGGGTGATGAGGACGGTCATGCGGAGGGGCGGTGCTGGACAGCCCGTGGTGTACAGGATGCTACGCTCGGAGGTATGCAGACCGGACGGGGATGCTCGATGCCAAGGGGCACACCAACCTCGGCAGAGCAGCGATCTGCCGACGTTCATCACCGCCTGCCATGGTATATGTATGATGCACACAGCATTAGGACGCAATACCGCAGACATAGAGAGGGAGCACACAAGCATCAGAGTGTCCTGGCAGTGTCCGGGTACCCCGCAGGCGGCGGCGACAACGTCTAAGTCCTCGCCTGCCCACCGGGCACCGGGGGAGTCGGAAGCATCCGTGCGCTGCGCACAGCAGCAGAGAACGTCTGTGGCGGGTCCGGGAACTTGTTCGCCCAGCTCGGGGGCAACACGAGCTCGGGGTCGCGCCGCAGCTCGTGCGGATACGCCCCAGAGACGGTCGAGGACGTGTTCGCGCGCCGCGGGCTCGGCAGAAACGAGCTGCGGGTCATTCCTATCGAGGTCGTCGGTGTCCAGTCGCCCGAGTACGCCGAGGGAGGCTGGATGAGGCAAGTTGTGGGATGCGAGAAGGGGAGAAGAGAAGGCGGCGTCACCAGATGCATGCGTGATGCGGGCACATCAGTTGGAAGAGAAGGTTCGGTAACGAAGGAGGAATGTGAGAGGTGAGAACGACGCGGACGATGAGAAGGAGGGAAGCACTGACATGTCGCGTGGACGGGTACGGGCTCAGCGGACTACCGGTCCCCATCGTAGTTGTGTCGTTGATCGTGAAGTTGTCTCCGCCATCGCGGGAGATAATGAGCACGTTGTCGGTGCCGAATTCCTGTTGTGGGTCATGGTCGCTGCCTTCCATGATAACTTCCAATCCGTTGGGGCGATTCGCCGCTACTTGTCTCCTTTCCTCGCTGAACGAGGGTACAGTCGCATTCGGGGGTCTGCGGAAGTCGGCCACGGTATGGAACTTCTGCACCACCGGGGATGGCGCCTCGCCGTCGATGCGGAAGCTCTGGTCCGGCGAAACGGGAGAGACGTGCTTGGACCTGTAACTGGCGCTCTTCCGAATCCCGTCCTTGAATTTGATGAAGCGCTCCATGAACGTCGGGACGCGGATGTCCGGGAACTCGATGTTCGACAGCATCGACAAGCTCGATGTCGACCGGCCGTGCGACCCTGCGAACGACGCTTGGGAGTCGCGGCCAGAACGAGAAGGTGCTCCAGTGCGCTCTTCAGGCGAATACGGGTCGTGGTATGTGGTCCCGGACCGACTGACGAGCAACTGTGAGTCATCATCGATCTCCCAGGACGTGTCCTTCGTGGAAGGCCGCAGCCGGTGTGAGTGCATGGAGAGCTTGAGCTCGCGGAACCACCGAAGCGGGTCCGAGAACAGACCCGCTCCGTCCGGTATGCTTCTTGATCGTGGTCGCGGAAGGTAGCCTCTTCGCTGTCGTCGCCAGTACCACCAGAAGCCCAGCACTGCGAGGAGTGCGACCCCGACGGCGACGGCAATGGGCACGCCGATTTGCGCACCTCGAGATAGACCGCCTTCACTATCTGGGATATTCTTAGGTGTACTCGCATTCGGGGAGCTCGGCAACTGCGTCGGCGTACCTGATCCGGCTACAGCCTCTTGGAGGTTGAAATCATGTGCAGTGGAGAGCTGTTGATACGCCCAATGCGGGATCATGTTGCTGTCTACCTCGACGTTGGACGGGAGGGAGAACTGTGCGGGGGTGGAGTCGCAGCTGTTCTCGTCCGCCCATGATGACCATTGTGGAATGTCATCACCGCTGCACACAGCGCACGCTGCGCATATGTTGTACACCACAGTATTACTGTGCAGTGAGTCAGCGACATGCTGATGAGAAATTGCGCGGATGTCGCACCATGTACAGTCTCGTGTTGCAGTGTTATCTACGGGCGTACGCGTTAGGACCTTGCACTGACAGTTAGTCGTACAACTGACCGTCACTACATGCTTGTTGAAGCTGTCTCTGAACCGTACACGGTGACTGTCCAAATTGGTTGTTGAGCTAGGTGCGACGCGTCAGTATGTCGTATTCATCTGCAGAGTAGACCTGAATATAAGAATTGCACGAAAGGCGTCGTTCCTACGGTGACGAATGACACGCGCGGACCTGCCGCTACCCCCACTCATGCGTGCACCCATTCTCTTGAGCCACACAACACTTTCACTCACTGTGTTGGCCAGCGGACGTTACGTTCGCCTCAAACGCAGGAAAGCTTCGTATGAGGGCTATCGAAACTGACAGGTCCAGATATCGATACCAGTGCTCTGTGAATCTAGTCTCGCCGGCCAAAGACAGTCATAGCGCGTATGCGAGGACTAGAAGTGGAACTCCCCTAGACGACCGGACGTCCTCTGTTTCACCCACCAACGACGTCCACTTCCACTGTCTTCACTGCACATGAGCAGAGCCGTACGCGTCCCCCAGTGGCTCGCTGAGGTGTCGCGACACGGGCCTCTACCGAGCTCGACGGCGCGTGACGATTGGGTTACGAGCACGCGGCGCATTCTCGTGCGTACTGCGCAGGAAGAGAGCGCGACGAAGGGCGGGGATGAACGGTGACTACTACCCCAGGTCGATCGGCCCCAAGCGACCGCCACGATCGAAAACCCGCCCGGGCGCGCCGTCCTCCCGCCTCGCCGCCATGCGAGAGCATGCGAGCCAAAACGTCTATTCGCAGCCACTGCGCAACGATACGCGAGCCGACGTCGGCCTGGATTGCCCATCCTTCACGCTCCTTCACGCCAAACACGCAAACAGACTCGAACGCTCACCTTGCTCAACCCATTGCGCGTGCATTCAGCCTACGAAACCCGGGACGTCCGGAAGAGCCCAGAGCACATGTTAGAACTGCCCTTACACACGAGGAGCATAGCGGGCGCACAGTAGATTGGGCGTGGACCAGGCCGGCTAGCACGAGTTCGAGAGGCAAGAGAGCGAGCGGGAACATCGAGCCATGCACGGAGAGCGACGAGGCGAAGACGCGGTCGGTAGTCAAGCTAAGAGTAGGCTCAGAGGACGAGCGCAGAAGCTGGCGGGAGCATGGGAAGCCAGGGCCGCGAGAGTTAGAGAGCCGGCGCAGGCTGGAGGATGGGCGGTGACAAAGTCGCCCACGCTGCCCGCCCGCCCAATCACCGGATCTGGCAGATAGACGCCCTTACCCGCGCCCAGCACAGCTCCCGCCGCCCTTGTCGCATTCCAATCTTCGTTTACGACCTCTCAGGCACCCATTCATCCTTACTCGATGACCTCACGATGTTATCCAGGTGCGACTATGCTATCCGAATCTAAATACTTGCAACAAGCGGGAGATCACTACGATCCTGCGATTCGCTACAACTCGGAGGATGTGCTGCCCGATGCTGGCATGCCGCGGCCCGCCATCTCTTACACCGCACCCGCACGGCAAAGTCGACAGCACCAGCTCCTGATCTGCAAATCTGCTTGACGTTTCTCACCCTACCCGCACGCGAGCAGTACCGCTAGAGGATGCAGGCGATGTGGACGTCTGCCCGGCGAGCCCGCAACGACCGGTGCGTAGCTCTGCTCGACACGAATTACGGCATGCGACGGCTCATATTGCATGATCAGAGTTGAGGACGACTTTGCGTCTTAGACGGTCGCTGTCGGTCGCACGGCTTGGATTTATTTTGGCGGAGAGGGCTTCTTCCAGCAGTAGAGCAGCGAGCTTGACCGGCGGGCAGTCAAATCGAAATCAGCTCCGTCACTTTGCATCTCGACGTCGACATTGATACAAGCCATCATATCTTGCCGGAGCGATTTATGTATAAGTCTACAGGTGAGGCTTCTGCAGACTTTGTTCTGTTACTGACGAGGGATTAATTATTGACGGCTTCGTAGCAATCGTTGCGAATACGAGAGCGATTCGAGGACACCTATTCAAGGGAAGGGCTTGAGCCGAAACTCAAACACGCACTGGCCAGCAACCTCGAAGTCGACGTCAAAGTGCAACCCTGCGGTTCCCGAGCACTGGTGGCGTTCACCATGTTTACCTTCGACCAAGATAATGGTCGAGACAACGCGAATGTTGCACCAATGCGTGATGATCCACGGAGGCTTATTCACCCCCGGCATCCACTCCCAGTGCCGGTCTTCCTGCATCCAGCGCTGCTCCTCATCCAGCGCTGCTCCTCATCGACTGCCAAGAAAACTTCATCCCTACCTTCGAGCGCAACCTCGCTCGACTCGTCGCCCTCTTCCGCGCCCAGAAATTCTCCAGCCTCCACGTCGCACACCACTCGCTCGAGCCTAGCTCTCCGCTGAATCCGGGATACGAAGATGGCGCGGGGGTCGCGTTCATCCCGGAGGCCACCCCGCATCCGGCCCGGGACGAGCCGGTGTTCAAGAAGAACGTGAACTCGTCGTCATCGGGGCGACGCTCGAGAACGCGATACGCGCGCGGGGCGTGCGGACGCTGTTAGTCGCGGGGCTCGAGACGGACCGGCATGTGTCGACGACGATACACATGGGCGCGAACTTGGGTGTTGTCGGTGCCCGCGAGGGAGGTAGTGACGGAACGATGTGGCTCGTGCAGGATGCGACGGCGAACTTCGTGAGAGGGAGGTGGGACGCGGAGACGTTCCATGCGGTGAACGTTGCGAGCTTGCCAGAGGGTGAGTTTGCGGAAGTCGCGAGCACGGAGGAGGTCGTCGTGTGGTTGTCTGCTGGAGTGCGATGCGACTGAAGGCAAGTCTGCGAGAACGTCCGAATATGTTGCAGAAATATCTGACCAGTAGGATGACCAGTGCTTTCTCTCCTCGGCAACGATGGAACAACGTGAAAGCTTGCATCTACGATTTCTCGACGCACGCCAGCTTCTCGACGCACGCCACTGGCGCGCATGGACCTGCTAATCCACACAGCACCAAAGCCCAACGCTTTGACTTGGACTTGTAAGTCAATGCCAATGCGGCACCTCGCTCACGCTTTGTGTTCGCTTTGTCTCGGCGAGGCTTGAAGCTGGTATATAAGGCGAGCAACGCACCGAGTTTACCGTATCCTCTCGCACCTCGCTCACACTACCTCACTGTGATGTCTTCTCCTCATCCTAACTTCAGTGACTCCATCTACAATGGGACGCCCTCAGCGAACCCGCAATCCTCTTCAGGAACCTACAATGGAGCCCAGCCTTCGAGCGCTCATCCCGCGTCGGCCAGTCCTTCGTCCACGCCGCACGGGATTCAACAGTCCACGACGAATGACAATAACGTCCCCCCGCCGACTACCGACGGTCCATCACACGGAGTCTCCGGGAAACCCTTCGTTGTACCTGGCGAATACCTACTCAGCAACACGCACGCTGCGCGCAATGGCGGACTCAGCAACGTTACCGCTGGTGCCAGTGGTTCTCCCCGCGCTGATTGTGCACTCGCCATGGACACGACTACTTATGACATACCGCAGGATGACTTCGGACATGCTGAAAGGCATGGAGTACCGGCGCAAGACCAGCCTACTACCAGTAACAACCCCGGCGGCGGCTTCGCACACGATGTCGCGCCAGCACCCCACGCTCCGCCAGCACCCCATACCCCGCACGAACCCGACAATCAAGAGGCATATGCTCTGCCGGGCTCGGACTATCGCACCATGGACCCCCCAGTATGCAGCAACTGCAGCAGTGAGTGCTCCTACCTGGCGCCGCTGTGACACGGCTGATTCATTTTCGATTCGAACAGTAATGCAGCTACGCTGCGACAGCACATCACCCGAGTGCCTCAACTGCACGCAAAGGCAGGTTGATTGCACATACCCCGCTGCACCAGCAGGGCAGACGGTTCCGACGGATAGTGCCATGTCGACACCACGTAGCTCTCGTATGTCGCTCGGCGAAGCGAAGTGCTACCTGGAAAAATACTACGCCTCTGATCGCGCGGGTAGTAAGGACCCCACGCCGAAGCAGCGAAACAGCCTTTCCGAAACCACAGGGTTAAGAGGAGATGTCGTCCGTCTGTGGTAAGTACGCTTTCTTGGCTCACACCTCTCAGCCTGTTCACTGTAGTACTGTGCTTTCAGGTTTGTGGAAAGACAAAGGAATGATCCATCTTATGCGACTGGGAGCATACCTCCCGATCCTAGGCGACACATCAGCGATGCTCAAAAGGCCCAACTTCAGGGCCTCCTGGACGAGGGCGAGTTGTCGAGCAAGGAGGAGCGTGATAGGATCGCTGAAGAGCTCGGCCTGGAGGCGGAGACCGTGCGCATCTGGTTCGTTCCTTCCTCACGAAGCAGATGTTATTGCGCTTAACCGGCAGTCGACAGGTTTAGACGTGCAGATGAACGGCGTCAGAAGGAGCTCGCGCGTAAGCCGTTGTTCACTACGGCTCCGCTTCGGCCAAAACAGTAGTGTGACAGGTTCCTTTTATTGTGTGAAGTACTTGACCTACGGCGGCGTGTGTAGCTAGCGTGTCTCGAAACAGACTTCTCGTTCAACTCTTGCAATCGGAGGACTTTGTTCGAGACACGATGGTGTAGGGCACGCGGGTCCTGTGCATGACGAGAGCCGCAGGGTTTGCAGAGTCGTCAGGCTTCGACCCCACGCCCGGCGGCGAGTCGCTGCCCGAAGAAGGCCTCTTCGGAGTCTCTCTCATGTCCGACACCCATGACCTGAGACAGCAGCAGCCTGGGGAGATACGAGTGTGTTTACCGGGTGAGGGGGAGGTTGACTCGGTCGGAGGCGAAAGCAGCTTTGTCGATCTGCATGGCGTGAATATATGTTTCTGTTACTGACTGCGCAGGAGGGGTCGGTAGTTGAGATTTCGTATGATGAGTGACTGAGTCGCAGGAATCTGAGAGGCCCTTAAATATTCGCCAGCTGCGTTCAGAAACCAAGAAGCAGGAAGAGGTCAAGCCGTGGAGCAGGACAGCCGGGCCAACTACGGATCATTGCAAGCGCTGCTGGCGTCTACGCGACCACCCGGGCTTGCCTTCGACCACGATGTTCCCTCTCCTCAGCAGCGGTCGACAACCCCAAATGTTATGATGCAGCTATTCGAACAACAATTCAACACTTAGTCGGTCTTAACACGCATCACCGGCACGCATTGTCCTGCAACCACCCCGAACTCGGACTCGGAGTCAGCCGGTACCCAAGTCCGACGGGTTGACCTGGGCCATGCCGACAGCCTCACGCTTGGTCTCTGGTCTCTTTAACATCTGAATTGTATGAAATTACTGAAATAACCGTGCTCCCCATAACCTCTCACACCCCACAGCCGACCCACCTTCGCCCACCCCGCCATGTCTTCTCCGCATCACAACGATAATGACTCCAAGTACTCTTCAATGCCCTCGGACTTGGGTCTTGACTACTGGGATGATACCGAGCTCCCGAGCGGTTACTCGGCCTCTCACACAGTTCCTGCGCCGGCCGCTCCTACCTTTGCGCCGCACCACCTTGCTGAGCCGACGAGGACCAAGAACGCTCCGCCGGACACCGACGCATACTCGCGCGATGTGCAAGAGTCGATTGCGACAGTACTTAAAAGGTACTCTCTCGACTCTCAAGACCCCAGCCCTCAACGTGGGTATGAAGTATGTATATGATTGGCGAACACCTTTGCTGTCACCTCGTCTGCGAGAATATTGCGGCTGAGTCGGAGACAGCTTCAAAGGATATATTTCTAAGAGACGTAAGCCAGCGAAGGAGCAGGAGGTGTCGGTACGCGCAGTCCGTGACTCCAGTGACTGCGAGGCGCGAAGGACTGGTGGATACTTATCCCGACCGGTGCATAACCACTGCACACCTCGGGATGTCGCAGTAAGGACGCCCAATGTACTAGAAGAGCGAAGGAACTGAGATTGTGTACGACTGCGCCATTTCTGCATGAGTTTTCGTCGTCCGCTAGTAATACTGCACATCTCTCCATGTGCTGCGAAACACATCATGAGGAAGTTCGAGCATACCGCAGTCTACACTGCTTACCAGCCGATATTGGACACAGGTCGTCGTTTTGCGTGTTTCCAGCCGGCACCGGGGGACCACAGAAGAACTTCGGAGACTTTTGCGTGCGAGTTAGTATCCGCTCTTCGAAGGGTGGCATAGCGCCTTCAAGTTGACAATGAGAGCTTACATGGGAAAGTTCGGCAGGATGGCACAGGCTCTTCGTGCAAGCTGGCTTCGTTCGCGACTATTCGAGGTCCTGCCGAAGCCTCGTGCTCGCGGCACCGGTGCACTCAGGCTTACCGGTATCATTACGACCATTGCGCCCAGAGGCCTCTGGCCATGCAACGAATTGTGGGTGCAGAACCACATGCGGGAAACACGAAGGCCGCCGTGGGTGCCGACCGTGAACCTAATCGCTTGGGAAGCCGGAGCTGGAATGATATTTGTCCCCAAGACACGGAATGCTCGCACGAAGTGGTAACGAAGAAGGGACGAAGTGGAGAGTGCATACTAACGTACCTCCGAGGCAGGTCGGATCGAATCTTGCAATGACGGCAATATGTTCCTCTAGATTAGACTGAGATGCAACTGGAAATATGAGTTCGCGCGGCCGGAAGCCCATGCGTAACTTTATAGAAAAACGATCCGCATTTCAACGTACTCGTACAGGCGGTCTCTTCTCAGAAATGCCCGGGCTAGGACCGGCTGGTTCGTCCGACGCGAAAAGGTTTCACTGGTGGAACATGCGGACCTGGTCCTTCTTGAACACGCCCACAACCGAGTGAAGCAGGCCGCGGTTATGGAACAGCACCAGATCGTTCTCGGGCATATGCATCCAGACCTCGTCGTTAGCCTGCAACACTTGTTCCGAAACAGCGTGTATCGCGGCGACTTACCAGTCGTGTGTATAGACCAACTGATGCAGGACAGGATGAGAAGTCAGTTCGAGTCGTGCTGAGCTAGAACTACCGGGGAAGAAGACTTACCGGGGGCGAGATCCCAGGGCGCTGCATCTTGTACAGCAGGTCCCTGACTAAGTGACTTCCTTCAGGTCCGTCAGATGGGCGCCGTCTGGAAACAGCGTGCTTTCAAGTCTAGTGCGCGTACACGAGTGAGCGTATGGAGGAGTCGTGGGGGAGCGGGGACGTACGATTGAGTAGACCTTGATCTTCTCCTGTTCCAGGGAGGCAACTCGTTGTCAGGCATCTCGAGCTATCTCGAGACCCTCGGACATGATGTCGAGCCCAGCAGGGAGCGCGTGCGCAGGTGCCATCCACACGTACGGGTGCAGGCTGTACTTGACACCTCCGCGTACGGCGAGGCTCTTGAGCTCAGACGAGAGTTTGTTGAATGTGGTCTTGCCACTCACTAACGCGGTCGTCCCAAGCGGCACCTCGAGCTCGTCACCCGCGCCGTCGTCGTACCGAACCGTCTGGTGCGGGCCCTGGGGCACTATTTTGGCGTATAGAGTGGTGACCCGGGGAGGACTGAGATTGTAAAGCGCCGCATTGATGTACCAGCGACAGAAGCGCTTGATGCGCCAGGATGCGCCCGCAGTACGATGATGGAAGAAAGATGGCAGTACCGATGCTGAGTCGGAGGGGGGAGGGGAAAGAACTTCTTGAAAGGGAGAAAGTGATTCTGAAGAGCCGCTGAGCGCGCGCTAGCCTCGGGTCTCTTCCTCCCACCACGATCCAATGGTTCGGATCCAAACATTCTTACGCCAGTCTCTGAGTCTCGAGTCGCCCATGGAGAGCTTCGCTGAAACACGAATGCAACGCTTTCGTCTCTTCCCTCTGACGCTCTTGCGCTGGCCAGAACATAGTGGGCTCCTTGGTCGACTGTTGAGCGCTGATGTGGACCGCGAGGACTTCGTCCAGTGGTTCTTACTTGTCTTCTGAGGTCTTCCCGTATTGCCTCATGGGAAAAGTGCCTCTCATACCCAAAGTTCAGCTTCTCCCCGCCGCCCATCCCCCGGTCACCGCTTCGACGTGCACTGCGCGCTCGAAGAGCGCATCGTGGCCACGCTTTCTCGCTATGTCGCAGGGGCCATGAACTCTCGAAGTACTTATAGACGACACATGTTATCTAGCGCTCCTGAAGGACGTCGACTCGTTTCTCGACCGGCTACACTTGTGCACGCACCATGGCCGCCCAACCTGCGCTTCCCGCTATCCCGGCGGACATTGCGTTTATGTGAGTGACAATTCAATCTACTAGTACATCATGTGCAAGGACCTGACACTTAGTACAGAACGGGACCAACGGTGAGTCGCCTCAGTACCATGACACGGGTCTAGTGCACTCATGGCTCTCCGACGGTCTAGATGATCGGAATCTGCCTTAACTGGGGATTCATGGGTGTCTTGGTTGTCCAGCTATGTAAGTAGAGCTACGAGATGTCAACGGTGCCCGCTTATCGACACGCCGTCAGACTTCTACCACTTGACCTTCCGAGAGGACCAGTGGGCCATTCGGTTCCTAGGTAAGGTTCCTAGATCATATCTGCCAGTGCTTGCAGTCTTTCTAACGTGACCGTTTCAGTCTACGGCCTGTTCATCCTAGATGTCATACAGACTTGCCTAGTGACTGCCGACGCGTTCCACTGGTTCGTCTTTGGGTTTGGGGACATGAACAGACTCGACGACACCTTCCTCAATTCCTGGGACGTTCCCTTCCTGGACGCGATTATCGCCACGATTGTGCAGACGTTTTACTGCTGGCGCATCTGGATCCTCGCCAGATCGCTAGTATTCCCTGTCATTATTTTTCTGGTGCGTCCCGTAGTCGTCTCTGCGACATCTCGCACTTATGTAGTTTGCACGATTACAGGTCTCTCTTACTCAGTGCGGTGCTGGCATTGCCACCGCAGTCAACGTGTGTCAACAATCTGCGATCTCATTGTCCATGTCTCAGTGCGTATGCAGGCCAACAAAGGCGGCAGGCTCTCGTTGATCAGCGTTGAAAATGTGGCTCAGCAGACGGTTTGTCCTTGCCCCATATCCACGACTGATAGCACTTACGCTCGCTGCCACGATTTCTTCCAGACATGGCTCGTGGCAAGCGTAGTCGCCGATTTCCTGATCACTGCCGTTATGAGCTATACCGTAAGCTGAAAACAATTCCCTCTTCGACGGAGCGCTGAGCCCCGGGCTTTCCTGAATAGCTCCTTCGATCGCGTTCGAGGACCCTGACAGCGAAGAGCACCATCGATCGCATCGTGCGGATAACCGTCGAGACCAACATGCTGACCGGTGCGTTCCTTTCCCTTCTTGCTCGTGCTCTAGGTCGCCTCACAAGCTGGATTCTCAGCCGGCGTTGCGATTATTGCCCTGGGACTGTATCTCGGATTCCCCGTGAGTCCATTCAAGGCGATTCACATGTTCCGAGTCTCACGTCCTTCTCTAGGATCATTCTACACTTGTCGTACCTCCGTAAGTGCTTGTAAACTTACATACATCCTCTCCCGGGTGTTGATACCGTCTGCGCCTTGAAGTACGGCTATTATTGGAAAGCTGTAAGGGAACTCCCGTCTCTTGATCGGCTCCCACTAACTCCCCCACAGTTACTCAAACTGCCTGGTTGCGGTCCTGAACAACAGACGGCTTCCTTCCGCCGGCAAATCCGTCTCGTCGTCCTCTCACGGCTCCAGCGGGCAGTTACACTCGTTCAGGCTGCCAACGCAGTCGCAGTCTGGGCATATCCGAGTTGAAGTCCTCCAGCAAACGGACATGGACCATGAGATGCTCGACATGCCGGTACGTCATGCCTTCGGCAGAAGCGACTGCCATCCGACGCTGATGGTTTCACATGTGGCGCTGTGCAGAAATCCTCCCACTCGAAGCATCTCGACCACAGCCTGGAAGTCTAGGACTCGATGGCCCGGACACGATCACACGGGAATGCTCACCATCGTTATCGGCCATGAGAACTGCGATTGCAAGTTATTTGGCGGCCATACAGTGCGCTGTTGGTTGAACTTCTACTGTACGTGTATATGTCTTGTATCATCTGTCATCTTATGGTTTGCCCAGCGTGGGCGTTGGTGTCACGGTCGGACAAGGTCCTCTTCAGAGCAAGTGAGCTACGACTGCGCGATAACGTCCGGGAGAAGTCGGAGCTTTGGGATGTCAAACCACAGAATCCTGAGACTGAACGGAAGTGCGCAGAATAGAACGGATGTCGGGGGTCTTGAAGCTTGAAGCGGCGCCTGGGCGCCGTGCGCTCAGCAACCCACACGTACACACAGTCACACACATATATTCCAACTCAGCCGCACTGGGCCCGAATTCCTTTTTTACTGCTCGGCGAAGGTTGTTCGGGGTCTCTGAACAGACTCTGATGGGTGGGGATTCGTCGGAGCAGAAGAGTCGGATATTACTATCCCACAGCCCTGTGCCAGTACGTGCCGGACCCAACAGCGAGGACGGACTTCGATCAAATGCAGGCATAAGCATGTCTCGCAGCTCGAACCTACTGTCATTGCCACTGCCTCTCCCGCCGCTTCATGGCGTCCTCCGACACCATGCACGACTCTCAGCCAGAGGCGATCCCCTCCCCAGAGCTTGCAACTCACAAGCAAGGCTTTCGCGCTCGCGCCACCTTCGTCAAGCGCAAGCTGACCACTCGCCGTGGCTGGCTGGGTGACTACGACTATGCCTGGCTATGTCTCCCTTCCCTGCCGTTCGCCAAGCGGTCCAAACGTCCCCCGCCATTCTATGCACTGGATGCAGAACTCCCCCTTACCTTGGCAATCTTCACCGGCTTACAGCATGCTCTAGCCATGCTCGCAGGTATGTCGAGCCCCGCGCTCCCTACGGCAACAAAGTTAACGAGTGATATACAGGCCTCATCACCCCGCCGATTATATTCGCAAGCGCTCTGAGCCTCGACAGCGCGACGTCGTCGTACATGATTTCAGCGTCGCTGATTGGATGTGGTACGTGACTTGGTTCGTGTTCGTGGTCTTGAGTAGTTGAGTACTAACATCATCTAGGTATTCTGAGTTTGGTCCAGCTCTCCCGCATACCGCTCTTCGGTGGATATTATCTTGGATCAGGTCTCATTTCAGGTGCGCGACCCCGCCCTCTTAACGCCTGATTCGAGGTCTGACAACATATCTGGCAGTCGTTGGAACGAGCTTTGCTACCCTTTCTACTGCCAATGCCGTAAGTGCATCCATTATCGCGTGAGTCTATTCACCAATCATCATGGAAGATATTCGACGCCATGTACCGCGATGGTACCTGCTCCTCCACAACAGCTGCGGATGGCACCGTCACCCGCGATCCATGTCCAGACGCATACGGCATGGTCTTAGGTGTGTCACTCTAGTTGGCCGAATGACCTCTACCGAAGTTGAATTGCGAATAGGGACATCACTCATCTGTTCATTCCTCGAGATTGGTCTGGCCTTCGTCCCGCCCCGCGTCCTCAAACGCATATTCCCTCCAATCGTCACGGGTATGCAACTTCTCTCTCTCAAATTGCACGGCTCCTGATATGACTTGCAGGCACTGTCATTTTGCTCATCGGTGCCTCCCTTGTGGGCAGCTCCGGTGCACTCGACTGGGGAGGCGGGTCTAACGGGTGCCAGAGCTTCCCCACCACCGGCATATTCCAGCTCTGCCCGACGACCCTCGCCCCGCGGCCGCTTCCCTGGGGCTCTCCAGAGTTCATCGGCCTCGGCTTCCTCTCGTTCATCAGCATCATCCTGACGGAGCTCTTTGGCTCGCCGTTCCTCAAGAACATCAGTATCATCGTCGGACTCGCCGTTGGCTGCATCGTTGCGGGAGCAGCGGGGTACATTGACGGGTCGAGCATTACGACTGCGCCGGTCATCACGTTCCTCTGGTCAGTACGCTTTATCGGATCTAGCTGCGAGTCGGCACTGGGCTCACATGCTACAGGGTGCACACATTCAAGATCGGGGTTTACCCGCCTGCCATCTTACCCAGTGAGTGTGTTCTGATCTGATTCCATGATGGATTTTAACTCATACATTCAATAGTGCTCGCGGTTTATGGTATACACCCGCTCATCACTCGTGTACTAACAAGCTCTGAGTCTCTGACTTCCTCTGCTCAGTCTCCTTGGCTATGGAAGCCATCGGCGATATCACGGCGTCCGCTGAAGTATCTCGCCTTCCGGTAGACGGCCTCGAGTTTGACTCGCGCGTCCAGGGAGGCATTCTGGTCCGTCTGCACCGCTACCATTCATCCAATATCCCTAAGCTAACGTGCCGGTGATAGAGTGATGGCATTGGCGGTTTCATGTCCGCTCTGTTCACCGTCACGCCGCTGTCCATCTTCGCTCAGGTTCCGTCCCATCCACTTTGCATATCCGTATAATCCTGACTGCTCACATGCACGTTTCAGAACAACGGTGTCATCGCCATCACGCGCTGCGCAAACCGCTCTGCGGGACGCTGGTGCTGCGGGTTCCTCATCCTCTTTGGCGTCCTCGGCAAAATCTCCGGGTTCTTCCTCGCTAGTGAGTGTCATGTACACGGTCCTGTCGCCGTCACCATCGTGCAGATGCTCACGCCCCGGTTCCTTCAGTCCCGAATTCAGTTCTCGGAGGTGTCACAACATTCCTCTTTGCCAGTGTCGCAGTAGGGCAGCTCTAACCACTCGCACGACTGGAAAGACACGCTGATCCGCATCTACATTCAGGTCTCTGGCGTGCGCGTGCTGTCATTCGCGCAGTTCACTCGCCGCGACCGGTTCGTGCTCGCCGCGGCGCTCTCGTTCGGCCTCGCCGACATCCTCGTGCCCGACATCT
The DNA here is from genome assembly GCA_001792895.1 of Lentinus brumalis. Classification (NCBI taxonomy): domain Eukaryota; kingdom Fungi; phylum Basidiomycota; class Agaricomycetes; order Polyporales; family Polyporaceae; genus Lentinus; species Lentinus brumalis. The sequence continues at coordinate 1,945,985 of MARA01000006.1, read as the reverse complement.
TCACGCACCTCTTCGACGGCGTGGACGACCCAAGCAGCGGCCTCGAGGGCCTCTTCAACTCCATCACGATCATCCTGAGCACCCCGTGTACGTCTGCCTCTCTCTGTTTCTCTCGGCAGTTCCTGGGCTAACGCGCACTGATATTGATCTGCTTGCAGTCTTGGCCGCGGGCATCGTCGCCTCTGTGCTGAACGTCATCCTGCCGCGGGAGATGGAGGACGAGGTTCCTGACGACGAGACTCGGGAGTTCGAAGAGCAGAGGCATACAGGGTCGAGTGTGGAGAAGGTGGAGGTTTAGTACATGTCTCAACTTCGTATGAGGTACGCTCGCTCCTAGACGCGACCAGTCGAGTCAGACTGGCGGTCGCGGAAGCAAAAGCCAGAGACATGCGGGATCGGTACATGGCAAGCATGTCTTCGGCGGGTCAGGAATGGCGAGGTGACGAGCACATGGACTTGAAGTCGGCCGGAGGGGATGTACACGCATGTGGATCGGGATTCGGAAAGTGACTGTTTGCACACATGACTGTACCTAACAGTATGATTCTGAATACCAAGACCTGCGAGGGCGCGCAACGGCCATGTCTCAGCCCGCTCACGCGTATTTCCGTACGTCCTTGGGGATAGGACCCGCCGTTTCGTCGGATGCAGCGAGGTTGCATTGGTGGAACGCGCGGAACTGGTCCTTCTCCAACTTCCTCAGCACTTGGAGCTATAGTTCGTCATCGCGTTGTCTTCAACAGTGATCGCTCTACTAACTGATGCTTTGATGTCATAGCAAATCCCAGAAAGGCTTCCTCACGTCCCCTGCGTCAGCGGTGTACGCCTTCGTGCCTACCAAGTACTTCGCTCCAAATTCCGAGAAGATCGAGAAGTGGAAGGCTATGGCCGCTCAGTCTGTCGAGGCAGCTCCGCCAGCGCTGAAGAAACAGCTCGAGCTCCAGTTGAAGTGGCTCCTCAATCCGTCGTCTGGGGAGGCCGAGTGAGTATCAACTGTAGAGTACATACATATGACCGCGTGCAACGCTGATCGTCTGGTCCATAGGCTCATCCCGTACCCCGGCTTCTTCCTGGGCTCCGCGCTGAAACCCGTACCAAAGTCACGATACTCGACGATGATGTGCTCCGTGATGCACCCCTTCTCTCGCGGCTCCGTCCACATCTCCTCCGCTGACCCCAAGGCTCCACCGAACATCGATCCAAGTGCGTCCTCTCCACTTTCTTCCGTGCATGACCCGTGACTGACCCTCCATATACACATCAGACTACTTCTCGAACCCGCTGGACATGGAGCTCCTGCTCGCAGTCCTCAAGTTCGCGTTCAAGGTGTACGACACGAGCCCGATCAAGGAGACGGTCATCCGGCGGACCGCGCCTGCGCCGGAGGAAGGGACCTCCGATGAGGCCCTCGTCGAGTACATCAAGGGTAACTTTGGGTGCGTGTTCCACCCCGTCGGGACGGCGTCGATGCTCCCGAGGGAGGACGGGGGTGTCGTAGACCCGAGCTGAAGGTGTACGGCACGGCGAACGTTCGGATTGTGAGTGCTCAAGTCTTGCTTTGCACGCGAATTAATCGTATGGTTTACTGACGAGTGATCAGGTCGACGCGTCTATCCTGCCTTTGGTGAGTATCGTCGATTATGGTCTAGCTGATGATGTCTATCTAATTGGATGCTGTTCAGGAAATGACGGGGCATATCCAGTCGACGGTGTATGCGCTTGGAGAGAAGGCGGCGGACATCATTAAGAAGCACTATGCTTAAGGTCTCATTTGGCCGTCTCGAACTTACGTGGTAGAGGGTCTCTTATTTAGTCGGGAGAACTTCGGCTACAGGGATTGATCGTGCATATCTGAATACATGAATGAATACTTGGGCAGATCTCGAAAACAATAGCTACGGCTGTCTTGATGTCCACTGCGCCGAAGGTCCTGCATTTGGTGCTGTGCGCAACGCATTTTGCGATCGGACGTACGCGAGAAAATGTGGGACCCAGGCCGTAGAGTTCTCCTGTTGGGTCAGAGCCATGCCTGGCGGCAGAGCGGGAAGTTGTGGCCGAGCGGGATTGTAGCCTCCGAGCGTCGCCGCCGAGGAAGTGGCCATTTGCATGGACCGGGAAACTTGCTGAATAAAGTGCAAGCCGACGCGGGCAAGGAGATCTTTCTGGCTACAGGCCGTGGAGGAGTTCTGCTGCTGGAACGTGGCCACCCCTGGAGGCAGAGAGGGAAATTGCGGGGGGGCGGCATTGCAGCTTCCGAGCGTAGCCACCGCCGAGGGTGTACCAGTATGCATGGTGGGAACTTGCGGAACGTATCGCACGCCGGCGGGAGTTTGCTGGACATTGAGGCGTACCAACGCAGAAGTCGGAATCAACACTTGTCTGGCACCAGGAGCGCTTGAAGCTCGAACCAACACATGGTCAGGAGGAATCGTGCCGGGCATGGTTGGCTGATCGATGAGCTGTAGATGCACCTGATATACGTCGTCGTATGCGTTGTTGACCGCGACCAACGACAGGTTTTCGAGTGTGAATGGTCCGTCAGAACCGATGACGAACGAGGGGTGCAGGCCATTAATGAATGTGGAGCTCGCGGCTTTCTACGAGTCCGGGATCAGTGGCGCGGTGGCAAGGAAGGTGGATATTGCGAGCTCACCTCGAGGAATTTTTTGACCGCTTTTGCGACCTCCTTCGCGAGCTCGCCCTTGCAGCTCACGCCACCGCCTCCGCGCTCGGACAGGTATATCTCGTACGTGAAGTTCATATGCTCGTATCCCGGCCACTAAGAATCCGAGCGGTGGTTAGACATGGGTCGAGAAGGAGGAAACAACGACACCCACGTTTATCTTGATATGAATGTGCATGAAGAGGATCTCCAGTATGGTTTGGTCGTCGTAGTCGGGGATTTTGCGGCGCAAAGCATCTTCTGGGCTACTGAGAAGTACAGCCAGGGGAATGCCGAACAAGATCGTCCCATATCGAATATGCCGAAGGTCACGTAGAGATGCCGGGTGCGCGTCCGGTGCCTCTCCACGGACAGATCCCATAGGTATGAAGAGACGAGGAGGAAGCTGTGGTGCGGTCATCGACGGAGCGCCAGCGGCCAGCGGCGTGGTGTTCGTTCGACTTGAGTTCATTGGGGTGATCAGACCGTCGATAGGTCAAGTGTGGGCGAGTGGTGTCGGCGTACAGGATACTTCACCGCGTGACTGCGGTGTGTACTTATAGACATCTGCCACAGACAAAGCATCCATTCTGTGAGAAGCCCAAGCTAACGGGAAGTCAATGCGAGGCCACCGGCGGAGGCTCATGCCAAAGCGCGCAGCGGTGGTGGTTGGCGGGGCCATTGCGTGTCTTTGTGTGGCCATACGGAGGTCTGAAAGCGGGGACAATGACCATAGTGCTTAACATGCATCGCTTAGCACAGCAATTGAAATGGTCTCCATGCTAACCATACTATGATGCGTCGCCATAACTCTGGGACAGGAGAGGGAACGCTCTTGAAGGAATGTGGTTTGAAGCTCACCACTCTGATTGCGAGCACACCCACTGCCAGCAGACGGCCCTTCGCCCAGGACAAACAAGTACAACGACATCCGCAGCAGCTATAATTGCGGCCGGCGCGATTTGCTCAAATCTCATCCTATCGGCTTCAAACTGTCCATGCGCATGCATGCATGCATATTCCATGTCCATGGAAAGTTTGAAAGCGATTGGAGGGAGTTCAAGCTTGGTTTGAGCATTGATTAGCGTCTCGGTCCAAATCCAGCAAAGCTGTGGTTCGTCCGCCTGCCAAACGAGCAACTTAAGAGCGCCTCAAAGTCGAATCAGACTACTAAGTACTCACCAATACTCGCTGTAGAGTACGCATCGACGCGCATTCGATCTCTCGCCCACCTGTGCTTCAGTCCCATTCTCGGAGGAGCGAACAGCATCGTTACTCTGGTAGGTCAGTGAGCAGCCACGCTGTCACTGTCAGATGGGAAAAGACGTCAGCAATAAACGTGAGCGTAGACTCAGTAGAGTGTACATCTCCGATGACCGGGGATACACTAGTACTGAGGTTAGCTAGGAAGGCGACTGATATCTGGGAGAACGTGATGTGCTGCACAAGTACTCACGCCAAAAAAGCCGATCTTGAGAAGGTCCAATGAGCAGACCTGCTTGGATTCGCCGGTTGTACATGTGTTATGAATCAAGGTGAGCGCCGTGGGCGCTTGAGGATGTGGCAATTCACAGCACTTAACTCCGGAGATCGGCGTGGTCAGCCTGCAACTTCCTCCTTCTCCTCCGCTGACACGATTTTCGTCTCGTATAGGTTTGGCCGATGCTATGTACATTACAGCTCAGCGCTTGCTAGTGCTGCGAACAAATTTGAGCCGGAGCATGCTCGTCCGAAGCTCGTCTCGAGCCACGTATAAAAGCACACAAGGAATCCCGTTCCAAGCAGGATCCATTCAAACCCACGCAACGACTGCACCTGGAACCAAGGATGTCTTTCGACTCTGCAACCGTCCCCGCTCTCTTTCGGCCGATCCATGTCGGCGATATCCAGCTCGCCCACCGTGTCGTCCTCGCACCCCAGACACGTCTCCGCAATACCGCGGACCACGTCCCGACCGACCTCGTCACCGAGTTCTACGCTCAGCGTGCGAGCGTCCCCGGAACGCTCCTCATCGGGGAGGCAACGTATATCTCGCCTCAAGCGAGTGGCCAGCCCCACGCGCCCGGTATATGGAACGACGAGCAGATCGCTGCTTGGAAGAAGGTGAGCCGTTTTCCCCATCATCGCCCATTGTTTCCTCTCTGACAGGTTTGCGCTCGTTCATAGGTCACTGAAGCTGTCCATGCGAAGGGCTCCTATATTTTCCTCCAGCTCTGGGCTCTCGGGCGTGCTGCACGCCCTGAGCTGTTCAACAAGGAGTTCCCCGATTATCCTTACGTGTCAGCGTCGCCCATTGCGCTCACCGAGCGTCCCAATGACGTTCCTCGGGAACTGACGAAGGACGGTATGTCGACCGCTCGTGACTTCTCCTGATATAAGCTCACATCTCCGGCTTGCAGAAATCAAGGAGTACGTCGGATGGTACGCCGCCGCCGCCAAGAACGCGATCAAGGCCGGCTTTGACGGCGTCGAGGTACATGGCGCAGCGGGCTATTTACCCGACCAGTTCCTGCAGGACGTCTCCAACAAGCGCACTGACGAGTACGGCGGCTCCATCGAGAACCGTGCACGATTCTCCCTCGAGGTGATGGACGCGATCGTCGCGGCGATTGGCGCGAAGAAGTCTGCAATCCGTCTCAGTCCGTGGTCCGTCTACCAGGGTATGTCCACGCCGTCGTTGGTACAGCTCACATCCCGGTCTTCGCGCTCACACGCGCTGTCACAGACATGCGCATGAAGGATCCCATCCCGACGTTCTCGCACCTCGTGGAGCAGCTCAAGGCGAGGCACCCCGATCTCGCCTACATCCACGTCATCGCTTCTGGCGCGATCTTCAGCAAGGGCCCTGAAGATCCTTCAGTATGTCATCAATAAGAACCCTCTCATCTGCGTTCAGCGCTGACCGCCTGTCCTTCTAGCAAGAGTTTTTCATCAACGACATCTGGGCCCCCGCCCGACGATCACCACCGGAGGGTACGACCGCGAGTCCGGGATCAAGGTCGCGGAGGAGACAGGGCAGCTCATCGGCTACGCCCGTGCGTTCTCGGCGAATGTGCGTGTCCTTGCGCGTATTGCATTGCATGACATTGCTGATGCCCGTCCTTGTTTAGCCTGATCTCCCATTCCGTCTGCGCGAGAACATTCCGCTCACCGAGTGCGACTATGCAACGCTTTTTGTCCCCCTGGTCGTTGAGGGATACACGACTTGGCCCTTCTCCCAGGAGTTCTTGAAGTGGCAGGCGTCGCGGGGCCCTCAGTAGCATCGCTGCGAGCAGTGCTTTTTGATTCAACTGATTACTGACCAAGGCTTTTGGTATACTCTTCGGGGAATGATGTCATGTAATAGACGTACCACATCGTGCCTCGTGTATTGGAGGTGACTGCACACATTCTCATTCTTAACGCTCGGCACATACTCATACGGGCGTTCTGCATGACCCATAGCCGGATCAGGCAGGCTGAGGAACCAGAGTCGTTGGCAATTTGCGCAGGGTGCACAGTGCACCGGCGCGCCTGGCCCCCAATCGCCGCTACGACCTCTGCGAGCAGGTGTACTGGGCAGCCCGACTCGGGCAGCATAGACGTGGACGTGGTACGATGCCCAACGCACCAGGTCGAGACGGTAACGACCAACCTCAGAAGCGAACGATCCTCTTGTGGTCCGCCAGCCTCTGTGGAACGTGCCGCTAACCACAGTCATGATTCCAAACATGTCGCAACCGAGGACGACAGTTCTCCAGAGATGATGTTGTCAGAATTAGTCACTGAGCCCGCGCGCTTGCGGATCTGGCGGTCAGCGTGATTACATGTCCGCATGGGGCTACCTTATGTCTCCTCTCTGCTCTCGTCGCTCTTGTTCGGTCACCTACATCACTTGTACTGAGCAGCGAACACTGTTGGCAGATGATGCGCTGGGGCCCATTCACGCGGCGGTGCCACATGTACACTTGACCAAATAGGCTTACCTCATGGTTTACCAATCACCATTCGCAACCCTTGATAAGTATAACGGCGAGCAGCTATCATTAATCATACCTCGCGCATCCTACCCCATACGGTACCTGGTGGTTCACATCTTCGCAGACATGCCCGTTCTTCTGCGTACCTCCGCTTATTTGCGTGGCCCCGCCACGCGATTCCCGGCTGCTGGATCAGCCTTTCAGAGGACCTATAAGAGAACTCTTGCTCTCTGTAACCACTCAGCTACCCAGCAACTTCCCTCGAACACCCGCCTCGGATACAGAACGATGTCCTCCTCATCTGCGCCCGCCCTCTTCCAGCCAATTCAAGTCGGCGACATCAAGCTCGGCCACCGCGTCGTCCTTGGTCCGCAGACGCGTCTGCGCAACACCGCGGAGCATGTCCCAACGGACCTCGTCACCGAGTTCTACGCTCAGCGTGCGAGTGTTGCAGGCACACTACTCATCACCGAGGCGACGTACATCTCGGCCCACGCCAGTGGTCAGCCCCATGCTCCCGGGATCTGGAACGACGAGCAGGTCGCCGCTTGGAAGAAGGTAGATTTGATGTCTTGCAACCTGCTTGTACGACTGCTGATGCCGCTGTTCTCAATGACAGGTCACCGACGCTGTGCACGCGAAGGGCTCTTTCATCTACTCCCAGCTCTGGGCTCTCGGGCGCGCAGCCCGCCCTGAGCTGCTTCAGAAGGAGTATCCCGACGCTCCTTACGTGTCTTCTTCGCCCATCCCGCTCAGCGACCGCCCCAACGACATCCCGCGAGAGCTGACCAAGGACGGTGAGCCTTCCGTCTTCCCTCAGCGGTCTCACCTCACAACGATTCTCGGGCTGACATATCCATCTGTGCAGAGATCAAGGAGTATCTTGGATGGTACGCCGCCGCGGCCAAGAACGCCATCAACGCTGGCTTCGACGGCGTGGAGATTCACGGCGCAAACGGCTACCTCGTCGACCAGTTCCTCCAGGACGTCTCGAACAAGCGCACGGATGAGTACGGCGGCCCGATCGAGAACCGAGCCCGGTTCGCCATCGAGGTCGTCGACGCGATCGTCGCCGCTATTGGCGCGAACAAGACCGCCATCCGCCTCAGCCCGTGGAGCAGGTTTCAAGGTACGTGTTCACTGTCCGGAGTAACGCCCGCTGCTGCCATTTTACTGAGACTATCTTTTAGATATGCGTGAGGAGAACCCGGTCCCGACTTTCACGTACCTCGTGAACAAGCTGAAGGAGAAGCATCCCGACCTCGCGTACATTCATGTCGTCGCGCCAGGTGCCCCGGGTGGCGAGGGCCCCAAGGACCCATCGGTGCGTCGTGCCGGCCTCACGTTGGGCCACCCGGGATAGATAACTGACTGCTCGTGCAGCAAGCCGACTTCATCCACAAGCTCTGGGCTCCTCGTCCTCTCATCACCTGCGGCGGGTACGACCGCGAGTCTGGGCTCAAGGTTGCGGAGGAGACAGGCCAGATCATCGGTTACGCCCGTGCCTTCACTGCCAACGTGCGTCGTTAATCCTTGGGTTAGTCGAGGGGAGATGCTGACCCTGTCATGTTGCAGCCTGATCTGCCTTTCAGGCTCCAGAAGAACATTCCGCTGAACGAGGTCGATTACGAGACGCTTTACCTGCCGTTGAGCGAGAGGGGGTACACGACCTATCCGTTCTCGGAGGAGTTCCTCAAGAGCCAGAAGAAGTGAGCGTATCGGAGGAACCAGTACATATATGTCACGGCATCACTACAAGTGCTAATACATGCAGTCTTCATGGGTACATCAAACCACCGGTTGGTCCCGGTAGATCCCTTTCCACAATATTAATACCCCTAAGCCTGGAACGAGATATCTCAGTTCTCGGTGATCGGCCACTCAGTCCGTGTTGAAAAACATACCTGTCAAGGAGTTCTTTACCCCTCTTTTCCCTCTCGACCAGTGCAGCAATGGCCTCCGCTCTCCGCTTCTGTGATTCTGAACGCCCGATGTTCCGCTGCCCTTCTTTGTGTCCCCCCGTCACCTTCGCTGCTGGATGTGCACGCGCACTACGGAGACCTGCAGCCTTCCAATCATTAACCGGCACTTGGGCATGGACAGTGGTAAGAGGAACATCGGGGCACTGAGCGTGCCGGGCTAATCCAATTTCGACCACTGCCTGAAAGACGTTGCCACCCATATGGTACACTGAGATCAGTGAGAGGTCGCGTATTTCGAAGTTTGACTCTCGGGTCAGAAACCATTCCCTGCGATTCCCTTGGGGCTCCCAGGACACCGCTTGCTGTATACGGATGTGGAGGTGAGCGCTGCGATAAACCACTGCGGTGGTTGACTGTTGAGAGGGTTGACTCACCTTGAGGAACGCGTCGTAAGTGTCTGCAACAGCCACAGCCAGTTCTCCGGCGCAGCTCACGCCGACAGCACCTTGCGTCGTCAGATAGATCTCGCGATTGAAGTTCTTGTACTCGTAGCCTGGCCACTAAAACCAAGGAACCCGTCGGACCCTCTTCTAAGAGCGATGATAGGCGGTGCTTACCAAAATCAATAATCTGATAGACTTGAGGCGAAGGGTGAGGATACTCCGGTCGTCGTAGATGGGAGTCATGAGGCGCAGAGAGGTCGGGTCCGCACGGTGCAGGAGGAGCAGGTCCATCGGCATACCCGCGACCGATCCAGGGTTGAAGTGCATCCGAGGAAGCTTTGGGACACTTGGCTCACTCTTGTACCATGATTGCGGGACAATCGGGCGCTGTGCTGTAACGGTCTTGAAGGTTACCGGAACCCCGCTGGGACCGAGACGCGAGGCAGACGAAGCCATGATAGAGGTAGGCGGAAAAGTGAGCGATGACTCACCCGTTACGATCAAGGTTATATAGCTCAGTACGACTAGGCCGTTGAAGGACCAGCGTGCCACTTGGCCGCAGTACGCTGGGACCATGAGGGGCGAGTGGCGGCCATAGGGGAATGACAAAACGAGAGTTTCCTTTGTCCGGTCCAACAAAGCGCATTGGTGTCTGCCCAAAGACAATTGTCACATTTGAAGTCATTGTCTTTGCGCATGAGGTGGCTGCATTGAACTGCCACAATCCAAGTTCCGCGCGGCACAGTCCCAGACGACGTGAACACCTGGTACTACCGGCGTCCATTTGGTCGTGATGTGGGTGGCATTGTCACGAATTCCAGTTGACTATGCCGCTGTTGACACTGATCACATAACTCCTATTGCGATTGTGCGAGGGGCCGAAGGTTGGACTTGCATGCTGATCACTACTAGTGGTAGCCTGTGGCAGAACTCTGGCGTCTAGCTTGCCCTAAACAGCCTGCTCGCGTGGTGGTCGCGTGGGCAACCGCTCTCCTGTTCAGTCTGCTTTCAAACTTTCACCTCCACCTCCTCGGATCCATCGACATGCAGACCACAATGTCCACCGTCGGGAAGCGTATGCTCAACGCATCTGCGTATGCAGAAGATGCACGCGAAAGCCCTCGACTAGCCAGACAGCCCCAAGCTAAACGCAACCCCAAGAAGTCGCGCTCCAGATCTCGCACGAAGACTCAATCTCAAAAGCTCTACGACAAGCAGCTCACTGCTCTGATCATGATTCTTTTGGTGGCTGCTGGTGTGACACTCTACTCCGCTTATATCGTCTTCTGTGCCACGCAGCGTCATCATCAACCTCATCTGCCTACTGTCGAAGACACGGAAGCCACTCAGGCTGTAGGGCTCTCGTTGACCTCTGCTGCGCCCATCACGGCCACACAGCTGTCGTGGCCGGACCAATCCCAGGGGTATATTGCCTACTTGCCTCACAGCGGCTATCACAATCAACGTATCGCTCTCGAAAACGCTCTAGTCCTCGCTCGCGTTCTGAATCGCACTCTCCTCATCCCCCCGGTTCGGCTCGGCATCCCACTCACCTATGTGCCATTTGACGAACTCTACGAGGCCTTTGCAAACTCAACCAAGACCGGACTGGAATACTGTTCGCAGACCGTCTCATACCAGGCGGACCTACCTCCGGAATGCGACGACTACATGGATTACACCCACGTCTCCTGGGACACACTCGTTGACTTACCGTCTATCAGAGCGGAGCAGCCTATTCTCGACGGATGGAACTTCACTGAAGCTTGGCTCCACGACGTCCTCAACATATCATCGGCGTCTGGCGACATCTTCTACCTGAAGGACACCACTCGGAATCAGTACGCATTCCAGGACTTCTCTGCACCGGATCCCACTGCGCGCAAGTTCTCAGAGTCTATCCACCTCGCTATGCTTGCTCGTCGCCCGGAGCGGCTCATCCAGCTCGGGACCTTGTTCGGTTCCGCCCGCTTGCATCTGCGCGTCGAGGCGAATCTGCTCCTGCGCAAGCACCTACGGGAGCGGATGGCGTTCACACACCCGCATCTGGTACACGCTGCCTCTGCGATACGTACTGCGCTTGGCGGGGCGTACCTCGGTGCGCACCTCCGCGTCGCAGACAAGGTCTTCGAATGGAGTGCGTCGGTGAACGTGCGTCACGCCTGGTGGAAGCTGATGCATGAGGTGCTTGGGTTCACGGACGACGAGATCTTGAACATGGAGGAAGAGTTCCTCCCGGACGAGGACGCGCTGGAGCCTCCAGTCATCGAGGTCGACATCCCTGCCATGCGTTCGCCGCACCCTCCGTTACCTCCGTTGCCTGCGGACGCATCCCCTGCCTCCGGTCTCTCTTGCCGCGGGTCCTTGTATCTTGCACCGGCCCTCCAGAAGCTCAACGCCCCCCTGTTTATAGCGACGGACGCGCGCCATCCGTCGCTGAGCCCGCTGCTTTGGCGTTTCATCAGGACGTTCCCGTGCTCATTCTTCCTGGAGGACTTCACCGAGCACACGCGCTCCCTAGGCGCACTGCGCAGCGAGATGGACGGCGTGCCGCTCGGCCGTTTCTTGATGCCCTTTGTGGACGCGATGGTCGTCGGGCAGGCGTGGCAGGTTGTCGGGACGGAGCAGAGCACATTTAGTACATTCGTGACGGACGTACTGTGGAGGACGTATCATGGGTTCGAGATCGTGCAGAGGGGGAGCCGATGAGAGTTCATATCAACACATTGCGTTCGTCCTAATCGATTGGGGGATTTTCACTATGTCATCTCATAAGCCTTCGGACAGTGATTGTCGTGTACCTCTCCTCAACATTCGCTATGCCGCGGTCACGTGCTCGAAGGCTCAGGTCGGACGGGTATAAGTACGTCGATATATGGACGCGTAACCTTGCCTGCAGACCATCTCCCCCGCCCTCAGCAAAATCTGCCAGCTTTACTTTGCTTCATCTACTCGTTCTCTGCTTGCGAAAATGTCTCTCTCGACGACGACGACGGCAATGTATGAACTCACCAAGTATTCAAGAGCATATAGTCAACCAACGAACCAGGGCTCAGTCCAAACTGAGCTCGAATGGCAGCACTTCGCAAACCCGGTTATACGTCTTACGCTCGATATGAAGAAGTCTTCCGAGGGTCGTCTGGAGTCGCTTCGGTTGCGTATTATCTGGAAGTTCAGCGCTGGGGCAGACGCGATGGACGTCGATCAGAACGAAGTGGTATTCGTACGTGCTCGCCTCGTGCTACGCGACTTCAACTGACTGTGTAATCCAGGAAGACTTGGACTTGGTTGCATACTCGGTGATGCCGACGTTCCAGGCGCCGCAAGGTGTGCCTCTCAAGGCGGTCTACCAAGGCGCGGTAGTCGGTCTACGCTACCAGCATCCCCGAGTCGCTCCTCCTGGGCAAGCTCCGGTGAGTTCGCACCTGAGAATACAGCGCGGAGCTCATGCATCTGACATGATGTGTATAGCAGTACAGACGGTTCCAAGTAACGTTTCAGGACGACGCTGCTGCGAACGCTTTCGTCGAACGAATCCGCTTCGTGTGCCCGTGCAAGGCGAACGCGGGTCCTCCTGCTCCACGCGGCCCGCGTCCTACGCAGACACAAATACGACCACAACCACCAACTCCTTCTCGGGCAACGACGCATATAGCCATGCCTGAGTCTCGGGCCCCTCCCTCTGCGCTCCGACAAGTTGCGTCTATGATGACTGACGAGGCCGCTCCTCTGCCGACTGTTCAAAGGATGAATACCACTCTGCCCCAGTCACACTCGGCGACTCGAAACTGGCTCGACACTGTGTGTGGAAGCCAGCCTCCCATGGGGCAAGGCAGCGACGTCTTCCCGTCGCTACTCTCCGGCACGCCTACATCCGAACACGACTCGTCCCGTCCGTCTTCTGCCATCACGCCTTCTTCTGCCGTGGCTGATCATCCCTCGTCTGAGCCTGACGCTCTGCCTGCCTTTGTGCCAGCACCCCCGAGAAGGTCCACAAAACCGTCCCGCAGTCCTCTGGCGTGTTCCGTCCTCCTTTTCTCCCACCAGGCAAGGAGCTCACGACCCATGGAAGCTCCAGCGACGCGGAAGCCTCACTCCCTAGCTCGTCGTTACCCTCATCGTCTCCTCTACCCCCTCCCGCATCTCGCCCCCTGCCTCCAGGCTCTCCAGTGCTGATGCCGCCTCCGCCGGTCCCGCCCCTCGCGAGCTTACCTCGCGCTTCCCAAAAGAGTCAGGCCGATACTCCTGCATCATCGGCACCACCTCGGACCGCGGACAGCACAGTGCCTAGCACCGACGCCCCAGACGCATCCGCTTCATCCACTTCGACACTCACGTCAGATATTACAGCGACTCTGCGAGACGCTGCCGGACTGTACGAGTTGTCAAAAAACCAGCTGGAAAGCCTCGTCGCAGAGGTGATACGTGAAGAGGGTTTTGCGGAACTGGTGAGAGCTCCTGTTTGGGCCCTCGTCATATATGTATGCTGACTGAATGCGGGACAGATGCGCTCCTTAGACGGTATGTGGAAGATCAAAGGTCTAGCCGGCATAGCTGCGTAGCGTTTGAGACTCGGCTATATGTGTATCGTGGCAGAAGGAACGGTCGTGTACTTGTGAAGGTGTCGACTGAGCGCGAATCAACACCTGTGGGCTTTGAACACCAGATCGCACGGCGACTCGGGGGAGCCGGGGGCTGCCGCACGCGCGAGGGATCCAACTGTGAGGCGTGCGCAACCCGAATACGGTCGGTGGTATCTTTGAGCACCTTGTTCACATCATGGGATGCGCAAGCAGGTGAGTAGCTCGAGCCGCCTTCTCGTGTAAACCGAAAGACTCAATAGCTACAACGGAAGCGAATTCTACGCCGACTGAAGAGGCAATATCGAACACACAATCTGACTCGATTCGCAGCCATCATCTCCCATTCGAACATCCGATACATCGCGCGGAACTGTACGTGCAACTACTCCCGGTCACCTTGGGCCATCGGACTAAATACCGTCGCCAAACATGTACGCGAACGGATCCCAGTTCCTGTCGTCCCTCCACTCGTACTCCATGAAGTTCGCCCCCTTTCGAGCCACCTCCTCCCCATAGATATGCGCGATCCACGCAAGCGTGGCGTCGATCCCCGCGCTGACCCCGCCAGACGTCCAGCAGTTCCCGTCAACGACGTACCGGGCCAGTCTGACCCAGTTCACCTGCGGTCTCAACGCGGTCGTCGTCTTCCACGTGTCCTTGTTCGCCGTCGCCCTCTTTCCGTCCAGCACCCCCGACCGCGCGGCGAGCTCCGCCCCGGTGCAGATCGTAATGAGGTACGCCAGCTTGGGATAGATGTTCTTGATGAACGAGACGGGGCCGGCGAGCGCGTGCGCTTCCCCGGTGGTCCCGATGCCGCCTGGGACAAGCAGCACCTCGAGGTCCTTGGGCGGGTTGTCGTATGTATGGGTGGGCACGACGAGCGTGGCGACCTGGGACCCCGTGGTGTTCATCGGGATGTCCTTGGGCACGGTGCTGACTGGATCCAAGGTGGGTCCGATCCAGGCGATGTCGAGTTTGACTTCGCGTGACAGCATCTGCAACGCCTCGATGGGGCCGAAGACGTCGAGGGGCTCGAAGCCGGGGTAGAGGAGGACGCCGAATTTCGATGGTGCTATAGCAGCGATCCAGTCAGGGTCCCGCACATACGGGCTTGTGTTTTCGACGCACCTTTGGTGTTTCCTGTCATCTTGAATATGCTCTGCTAGACAGGTGCCTTCCGAGGTTGGTTTGTCTAAGGAATGGTGAGCTCGGTCACCACCTTTATAGTCCTACGAGAGTACTTACTCATCCGTTCGCTCCCCGCATCCTCCTTGCATCCTTCGCACATCGGCATACCAGGGTGCGGCGAGGCCGTATGCCGGGGAGCCACCTCATCCCTACGCGAGTACAAGAACATCGAACGACATTCTGGTACGCGCATCTGGAGCGTCCGCCTGGGTGCCGGAGAGCCACCTCATCTATATGCGAGTACAAGAGCACCAAACGACCTTCTCCCGACAGCCGATCGTCAACTTGTAAGCAGCGCGCTACCTCACTACCGTCGGGACTCGGTATTCTGCACGCAACTCGCGCTACTTGATCTTGGAGTCGACGGGATTGAACCATCGCTATGGCACAAGCGAGAGCTCGTGTCCTCGTAACTACTGCAATCCACTGTAGCGAACCCATCCTGAAGGCACATCATCGGTTATCGTGCGACAGGGCAGGTCGTACTGACCCTCAAGTGCCTTCCCCGACATCCATCGTAGCGCGCAGCACGTGTCGGTTCACGGTCACACCAGGACCCATGGGCCATGGAAACGCCTAATCTTGAGAGTGACAGAAAACGAAGAGGTGCTTCATGTGCGCGACGGTGTGCCTCCGGGTGTCACCGTATCCTTGGCGCCGTCGGTGCCGTCGCGATGGGTGTCCCTAGTGCACACGTACAGTACTTATCCGCCATCTGAGCATCGTTGATTCCAACTCCCGGAGAAATGCCTCCAACTCCGATTGTAGGCTCCGGTTGCGAGATGGCGCAGGTGCGTCGACGGTGCTACCGCCTTTGTGAAGATCGCCGCAGTGCGCAGTCCTTCGAGTGTCAATAAAGTCACATCGTCTGTCCGCTCCTATGCTCATAGGGCGCACCGTACATGTAGGGCACGTCGGTACCGACGGCATTGGGGATCTGCCTTTTGGGTGTGCGTAGCGCGTACGTGTCCTCCTTTCCCCAAACTATGCACACGGTACCCCAGCGAGGCAAACCGCAGTCACGCAAGGCCGGCGAGATTTGATATCCGGACACTTGACCCGGATGTTATGTAGCCACAGGTATCGATGCCAGCATCGGGTCCGGAACCTAAAGGTTGAATTAGCCCAGGAATACCACTGAATGAGCGACAATTGCCACGTTACTTCTTCTTCCCGGACCAGCTCTTGCATGTCGCCCAGTAACATGAGGTCGTACGAGGGTGTCGGTGTACGTGTATCAGCATAATTCCCTATCAACAGACACGAATCTCTACTACACTGAAATCTATGGAAACAGTTGGCAAGGGAGGGCATAAGATAGGGAGTAGATTGTAAGGGGCACATAGAGGTGTTTGCGATAGTTATGCAATATTACACCATTCTTCCAGTCCGTAGGACGACATGGTAGCGAATCGAAACAGGAAAGGGAAGGGAAGGGAAGGATAGTGTTTGCCGTTATACGATCCTAAAGGTACTGACCGCCGCGAGGGTTCCAATTAACTTATCATATCGTACACCACCCGTTCTACAAGTTCCTATCCGAGCATGCGCTCATGCTGCGGTCAGGCCGACCTTGAGGGTGACCAGGGCCTTCGCGGTGTGCAACGCGATACGGAGGGCATGTAGAAACGCCCAGGCGAAACCGACTGTACAAGGTATGTCAGCAATGCAGCCAACCACACAAGACGAAACACATACTGATGAGAATAGGAATCCAGAACAAGACCAGCATGCGGTCATCTGGACGAGATCGCAGGTCAGTATTCATACGCAAATGACAACATAATCGGCGGACACGCACGTTGCTTCTTCTGCGCCCGTCGTGCGGGCTTGCGCGTAGGCCTGTAGCCATACGACTCCACTTCTTCTGCCGGAACCGCAGCATCCTTGTACCCAACCTGGCGAACGACCGCCCTCTCAGCTCCGAGCTGTTGCTCGGGCTCAGCTTCAGCTTCGCACGGTGCAGGCTGTTGGGTCGTCGTCGTGCTAGCGACCTCTGCGGCCGGCTCAGGCTCCTTTGCGTCGGGGATGAACGGGTCGTCCGCGGTCCTCGGGGAATACGCCGGGGGCGGGGTGTCATGTACGTCCGGGTCCCGGGTCGCCGTCGCCTGCTGCATCCACTTCTCCCAGAATGCCTTCCAGTCCTGCGGAGACAAGACGCTCATCCACGCCTGCTGCCCGTTCTGCTCCGCGCCCGCGCCTTCGGGCGTCCCGTCGGCGCCACGCCCACGACGATCACCCCAGAACTGCTGGATGGGAACTAGAACGGGGAAGACAGGAATCTGCGCAATCGTGCCCCAGGCCGGGATACCAGGGAGGTTCGGCATATGCAGAAGGGGTAGGATGGGGATATTCGCGATCATACCCTGGGGGTGCTGGAGCTGGGCGAACGTGCGGTACAACGTCTCGGTGAACGTCGCGGCCTGCTTCTCGTCGGTAGCTGCGAGTCCAGCCTCAACAACCTTCTTCTCTGACGCTGCTGACGACGGGCTCGGTTTATGGTCGACGTCGGTCACCGGGGTCGCCTCGGGCGTATCGAACGTTGGGGCGGGTACGGAGCGCTGCTTCGTGGTCCGGTGAGAAGCAGCACGCTTACGGCCCCTCCTGACGGGACGAGCATCTATTTCGGAGTCGGACTCCTCCTCGCCGTCGCCCCAGGCAGCCTCATCCTCGTCATGACCACCGTCTTCCGACGAGCGCTCGGTGTCGGAAGACATGAAGTCGAAGAAGCCTGCGGGCCCGACCTCAGCAGGCGTTCTACCGGCAGCGTTGACAACGTCCAACGCAGCGTCGGCGTCAACTAGCGCCCGGGCACACTCGGCGGAGTCAGTGAGTGCAGCCAAGAACAGCGCTGTACAGCCGTTCTGGTCGCGGGCGTCGATGTCGATGTCGCGAGCGATAAGGAATTGGACGAGTGCAGGGAACTTGGCCAGCGTCGCAAGGTGGAGGAGTGTCTGTCCGCTAGCAGTGGGCTTCGAGATGAAGGAGGACTCGGTGGGGACGGAAGAACTGTCGGTGGGAACGTCGAGCACGGTGAGGAAGTCGATCAGTGTCTTCTCGAACTCCCTGTTGTCACCCGCGCGACCAAGGAGTAGATGTGAAGACAGCTGCATCGCGCCGCCAGCGTGCATACTTCCGTCGGCCTCGGGGCCACCAGTGTTACCCACGATGCGCATAGCAATGTTTCTTGCGTCCTCGATCTTTCCTGTCATCTTCAGCCCAACGACCTGCAAGGCCAGCTCCATTCTGAGATAGTTCAGTCAGGGAACTGAGATCTTGAGAGGAACGGAGACTTACAGAGCTCGATCCGTCTCATCGGTGTAGGTGAATAGGCACGGCGGAGAACCGTCCTCTTCCTTTGGCAGCCCCTCGAACCATACGTGTACCTGCCCAGGAGCCACACTAGGAGGAAGGATGCACACGAGCGTGTTGTCGCTCCAGCGCTGAGTGGACGTAGACGCGATACCACCAAACATACAGTTCAGCTGCATAGAAGGGTGGAAGTTGGCGCCCAGCACAGTGACCTCGATGCCGCCGTACGTAGGACCACAGGCAGGGATGAGCCGATGGATGCGAGGTTGGGGAAGGGTGGTGGGAGGCGGAGGGTCATGCTTGAACAGCATATAGGGTAAGGGCACAACAGGCGGTACTGGCATCGGCATGGCCAAATCCATTGGCTCGGCCATCGGCGGCGGGATGGGTATTGGAGGCTGATGTGGAGCGAGGAAAGGTGAATGTGAAGGATCGTGGTAAGACACAGCAGGAGACTCCATGTCAGAGCAATCAGGCATAGCAACGTCCACGTTGAAGTTCGAGTTGATAAAGTCAGCGATAGAGACGTTTGAGTCAAAGGCAGTGAGAGAAGGACTGGCCACCGCCGTGGAAGTAGCGCTTTCCAGCACATCGCTTGGAGGCGCAGCCACAGAGGAAGAGGGGTGATCCGTATAGCTATATGACGAGGGGGCGGGTGATGCGGCAGTTGTAACGATATGCAGCGGCGGCTGAGAGATGGCGTTCTGCTGTAGTGGAGACGAAGCACGAGTTGCGAGAGCCGAAGTCATCTCGGATGGCGAATGCAGGCTGCCGCTGCTGCTCTGCCGGTGAAGGCGCGAGATTCGGCTGCCAGCGTCGTAAGGCTTCGCGCGTTTCTTCGCTCGTTCCGTCCCGTTGAGGGTCTTCTTCCTCTTGGGCGCACTCTCCTGGGAATCCGTACCAGCCACAGTCCAATCAAGCTTCGCCCCAAACTCTGAGTTACCCCTCTGCGCGTTAACACCAGTACTCTTGTGATCGTCCGTAATCATGATAGGCTTCGTCGACCCGGTGCCGACAACTCGACCAGTGTGGTCGTGCATCGTGAAGTGAAGGTGGAAGCCTACCTTCTCGCGATGATGTCGGCAGTAACATGTTATGCGGAGGGGAAGGATGACAGATCCTGATGAGAAGTCCAGCACCTCCGGACAGTTGAACTGGAGGATGTTAGACGTGTCTTCATGCCTGCCCTTTCCGGGAATGACACGCGGTTCTTCCTGCGACTCAGAGTCTGAGCGTGCGGGACGCACACGGGCAGCTATCTTGCGCGCAACCCTCTTCGCCTAGATACCAGTGGGAATACAACGTTATGGGCGCCCCAAGATACAGAGCGTTGATAACAACTTACCTCACGCGTCTGGCAGCTCGAGCATACAGTGACGCGGGTATGCGGAGGTGTCGCGCACGTAATTTCCGCTGTGAGGTACAGGGACTCCTCGGCCGGTGCATCTACGATCTCGGTGCGTGAGGCTAGATGGATTCGAATCCGGAGATACAACCACTCACCGACTTTTCCTTCCTTCCGAGTTCGCTTCTTCGTGGTCGTCCCTTTCGGCAGCCTGAGCCACTTCCAGCTGCCGACCTTATCGTACTTATGGGGTGCTCCGGAAGAGGAACTCGCATGAGCCAAATCGACAGTGAGACGGATCTGAGTCTCGACTCTGGACTTGGTCCCGCCCTCCGGCAGGCTTGGGAACATGATGGGAAGGCTAGACACAGATCAGTGGATGATTGTAATCGGGGGGATAGAACGCACTTGGAACATGTCTCCTTCTCCGGAAAAACGACGCGTTGCAGTGCCGGGGGTCTTTCCGCACTTGCGCTGGGGTGGTACGGGTTTCGTACTGACGATAAAGGGCCGCGAAGACGCGATACCGGCAGTGGTAGGGACGGTAGGGGAGGATGGACTGGTGACTGGACAGAACATGGACTCGGAGGGTATATTGTGTGCAGCAGGCGTGACACTGTAGATCATCAGTAAAGGTCTGAGACGGTTGCCTGGGAGCGTATGAAAGGAGCTGAATGTAGTCTACCTGACCAATTCGCATACACTACCGCACGCCAACGACGCGATGAAAGCTCTAATAGACGCCTCGCGTTTGCGTCGGTGAGTGGACGGTCTCCCCGGAAGTAGCGTCAGGGCGACGCTCTTGCGTGTGAGACAAAGACCAGGGGCTGCTGGCGCCTTGAATGATGAACACTTCCACCAGTCCGAAACGTGTTGTTTGACGGAGCAGCGCAGCAGTGGCCCGACTGATTTGGACACTAACTTTGTCCGTGGTGGTACAAGAGCCGCCTCTTCGACCGAGCAGACACGATCGCTCGTATCCAGGTGGATAGGCTGAGCGATATGGAGTACCGTGCAGCGCGCAGCAGGACGAAGTGTACCGCGCTTGCCGAACATGAGATGTGCGCGACAAGACTCACTCTTCGTATACGTGTTCCTGCAGCAAGTCCTCCAAGTTCAACGACGGCCTCTCCTCCAGCTTGCGAACGTGCTCTCCGTACTGGATATCGCCGTTGATGAGGAATTCGGCGTTCGGGAGCGATTTGCACCATGCCGAGAGCTCTTCCTGGCTCATCATGGGTTCCACGATGTCGGTTGCTTCGGGTGTCGTCGGTGATGGTGATGGCGACCTCGAGCACGCCGTCGTCGATGAGGACGACATGGTCACACGTCGAGCGAGGTGTCGGGGAGGATGAAGAAGTTGGTGAGAGTCGAGTGTTGGTGCACATTGCAGGCGCGGTGACGGCCCCTATGGGCGACTTCATTACGTAAGCAGATCCTGATTACTTGCCCGAAAAGCACATCTTACCCCAACGCAGCGCTAACTACAGCGATATTCTGCGCAGTTCGTCCACAGAGCGACACGTCATTCCGACCCATTGGAACACGAATGTTGCTTCCAAGTATGAAGTAAGTATAGCAGAGCATCGGGGTTCTGAGGCCATCGGAATGGGAGCTCCGCATCAATATTGACAGTCCGATGGGCGCCGGTATAACTGGAGCACGTGCCTTCTCCAGGCGCGAGCAAACGCGTGTGGTGCACCGAGGCCAACTCTACCGCCAAGTTCCAACCACATCCACCTTCGCGCGATGAAGAGAGCCGCAGAGAAGCAGTTGGTGAAGGATCATGAGGACGAGGGCGATGAGGGAAGTCAGGTACGTGTTAGTATTCATGGGATAAAGGAACATGATCATGAACAGGATGTGCCAGGAAGTCTCGTCAGGCTTCAGAAAGGCGGATGAGTCTACGCTTGCTAGCAGACCGTGCGTACCATTCTTTGAAATGTTGTGCTGAAGTATGTCTGCGAAGACATTGGGGGAGAGACAGCTTGCGCGAAGTTCTCTCGCATAGTTGCATGACGAGCCACAGTCATCCTTGAACCCGCCCCTACAATTTGGACAGCTCTTCGACGCATCTGCCTCTGTCCAATCTCGCATGTGGCTTAAATGCTACCTCCCCGGCGAAAGTACCATCAACCGCGTCGAGCATCCCCGAGACAGTGACATCGGGGCGGCTTAACGTGGTTGATCACCGTCGGCAAGTTGTTTCATGGATTCCGGGCGTAGTTGGGCGGAGCCCGGTAGTCGAGTTGTGGTGGAATGGTGGCGTAGGTGCTACATCTCTCCCTCGACTGTCTTTCAGTACGTGGCTGGCGTTCGGAAAGTCGGAACCAAGGGGAAGCTCCCGCGTGGAGGGCTTGCTCCAAAGTTCGGCCCCATAGGCTACCGGACTTCCACAGACTACAGACTAGAATATTCCGCCTCACAGAGTGCTTGGTACGGAGGTGGTTGAGCTCGTGTGTTCACTAATTTGCGTTGCAAAACCACTGTCGCAGGACTGTGGCGAAACGCACTGCTTGAGCTTATTGCTAGGTCCTCGCCACGAGACAACGGTGTGGGTGACTTGAGTTGGTTTACGGAACTGACGTGCGTTTTCATGTGCAGAATGCGTGCTCTACCTCGACGATCCATGATGATGGCTCAACAAGCGGCATCAAGCACGCCCCCGCCTACCATTACAGAGGCGCCCGAGGTGAGCGATTCAGCAGCACACTTCCGACATATATATTCATATCCGTGGTAGTCAGCACCTCCTAGCAAGTTTGCGAGCTTCTCTGGATTCGGTTCTTCGGGAGGAACCTCGTCCTTCTCGTTCTCCTCCGCGCCGTCTCAGCCACCCGGTGCACCAAAACTCACCCCCGCCGTGGCTGCTTCTTCACCGTTCTCTTTCAGCAGCACACCGACGTCCCAACCATCATCGTCGTTTGCGCCCTCCATCTCATCCAGCGCATCGGCAGCAACAAAAGCATTCGCGTCCATTGTTTCATCCTCATCTGCGCCTCCCGAATCCAAGGCTGCCTCTGCGGCCGATATGGAAGAAGACCAGAGCGAGGTCGATTACTACAAGGCACTTCGCGGTCTGAACGTATCCTTCCTCAGCGCTGTATCGAAGGCGATCGAGTCCGACCCCTTCGTGGATGTCGCAGAGCTGCTCGAGCGATACAAGACACTACGGGTCTCCGTCAGCTCTGAGAAGTCGACGTCGAATCCAAGCGCCCCTCCAGCCTCGACATCGACGCCCACGACGTCAGAGGCTCCCAAGCCTTCAGCCCCACCGTCATTTACGATGCCTCCTGCACCGACTAGTTTCGCTGGGTTCAAGCCCTCGGCGCCTTCGTCGTCGAGTGCTCCAGCACCCGCCTCTGGCGGATTCGTACCTAAACTGGACTCTGGGGCGTCTCCACTAGGGAGCCCATTCAGCTTCGTACCCTCCAAACCCGCAGCGTCAGAGTCATCGACTACGTCTGAGGTGCCGAAGACCGCGTTCTCCTTCGCCTCAGCGTCGGCCTCGGGTACGTCTGCCCCCGCGTCGTCCTTCTCATTCGGTGCACCGTCGTCGTCCTCGGGTAGTTCGCTCTTCACCAAACCCGGCAGCTCGACCTCGGCATCCTCCATCTTCGGCTCTTCCGCCTCCGCCTTCGGTTCGTCATCCACGCCATCATTCGGTGGCTCGGCGTTCGGCGCAAACGACGCGGATAAGGTGAAAGACAAGGAGACCGACAAGGACAAGCCCGCGGGCTCGCTCTTCGGCACTGGCGGCTCCTCAACGCCGTTCGGTACTGGCTCAAGCACGGGCGCCACGACGCCCGAGAAAGACAAGTCCGCGTCGGGCACGCCCTTCTCCTTTGGCTCCGCTTCTCCCGGCAAGCCATCGTTCTTTGCCGGCAGTAGTGGAGGCTTCGGTGCCCCGAAGGCAGGCAGCATCGGGAACCCAGTCGGGTTCGGGTTTGGAAGCCCGCCCAGGACGACGTCCGATGAGCCCGACAACACGAATGGGCCCGTGAAGTCGCTGCCGTTCTCCTTTGGCTCAAAGCCTGTGTTCGGCTCGTCGTCTGTGTTTGGCTCGTCTGCGGCATCCGTGTCGGAGAAGGCGGACACGACCGAGGGTGAGACGGGCACCTCGGCGGAAGGCACGCCCGCGCCGGACACGAACGGGCCGCTGCTCTCGGCGATGTCGGGGCACGACAAGGAGGGCGAGGGCGAGGAGGACGAGGAGACGGTGCACGCGATCCGGAGCAAGGTGTACAAGATGACGAAGGACAAGGAGGGCAATGCGCAGTGGGGGACATGGGTGTCGGCGTGCTCCGGCTGAAGAAGCACAAGGAGACGGGGGTGCGGCGAATGCTGCTCAGGAACAGCAGCACCGGCAAGATCACGATCGTAAGTTGTGTTTCCCTCCGGAGACTCCCATGATCTGGGCTGACTGGGTATCGCAGAACTTCTTGATCCACACAGGCATGAACGCGAGCATGTCGGACAAGGTCGTGTCCTTCATCGGCCATGAGGAGGGTACCTCGATGCCCTACCGCATACGCATGAAGACTCCCACCCAGGCGAAGGAGCTCAAGGACGCCCTCGACCGCGAAATCGAATTCGTCAAGAGCAAAACTCCCGACGTCTGAGTTGTCCGCATGTAGGTATCCCGCTTATTCTCCATGGACCCTGCATATCATGTCCCCTGCTCTGCTGTGTGCATTCGTTGCAATCTTGTCGCTCTTATACGTGTACGGTACACTACTCCATGACGGTATGCATATATGCCCATGTGCATCCAGCACCGGACCTTGTGGTGTTTGTTATACATGCATAAATACGTCTGCCCTCCATTTCATTATTCATTACCTCAAGACCCCAAGCAAAATCGCAAGCAAGCTGGCCGGGCGGCTCACCTGCCCCCAAAGTGTGACTGCGCGTTGTGCCATGTCGAGTAGTGCACGAAGGCTTCGCTGAGGAGCAGCTCGATCTCGTGGTCGCCCCAGCCTTGTGTTGGCAGCGACTGGAGGAACATGATAATGCCCTGAAATGCGGTACGACGTTAGCGTGCAGAGAATGCAAGAATCATACTCCGGAGCTTGTACCTGGAAGTCCATGTCCTGCAGCTTTTTACTCCATTGCACGAGGAACGCAGAGCATACATACAAATGGAACTGCGAGAACGCGTCTGTGCCCTCCGCCTGTCTCATACTTAGTGGCTTGGCATGCATGAGAACTCTGGGGAAGACGTACGAGGTAGGTATCCCACATTCGGATGGTATTTTGCACGCTGATTTCGCGCATGAGGAGACAGTTCATCCACCGAAACGCGAACTGCATGAACTCGACGTTCTCAGCGTCCAGATGCGCTGCCAGCGGTGCTGTACAGACCAAGATGGTGAGCTGAGACCAGGCAGGTGGATACTGGGCGTAGGCGTACCATCTATTCGAGCGACGAGCTCGGCCATGCGTTTCACGCTCCTGTGGATGCCGGGTTGACCTGCGATGTAGTTGTCCTGGATACCATCCAGCAGTCGAGACAAACACCAGAACGTGTCCGCCTCCACGGCCATCCGCACGTTGTCCGGGAGCATCGCAGTATCGAAGTCTTCAGGATCGGACTCTGCGTGCACAGTGTGATGAGTGACTCGCACGACGCCTGTGCAGAAACGAGACACACCGATATATGCACCAAGGAAGACTTGGAAGAACGGTGTGGCGAGGTCGTTGATTCCCTGGACATAGCCGCTGGCAGGATGGCGGATCGCCCACACGTACAGTATACGCTCAAGACTCTGCAATTTCATTAGCACGACAATGGAGCAGTGGTCGGGTTTACATACCCTCTGCGTAGACGCTTGCATCCATAGTCGCACTCCCGGCCGCGTTCTTGGAACGTCGATCTCGATTTGATGCCATATTTGCTGATCGAGTCCGTCGCGACCTCTCGAGAAAGTCGTTTCGACGAGGGAAGCATATTCGCGTCGCTTTCTCGCAAGCGTGGATGTCCGAGTGGGTTTGGGTAGGGGGAGATATCCCAGAAGCAACGGCCACACGAGGGGACGCAGTTCATGCGGTACGCCGTTCCATGCCAGCTTGCGCAGTTGGGCTGCCAGCGGTGGCGGTTGGCTGAAGCCACGCAGACAAGAAGACTGGCCACGTACCGATGTCCACATCGTCCCGCGTTATACAATCGACGAACCGCCTCCGCCTATTCGTGCGTATGGACCGTTCGCGCATGAGCTTCTCCGAGCCGCCGCCTGGGGGCGACTCCGCTCGAGACTTGCTGGCGGACTCGGACTGGCGTTGGACGATATGCAGCGGATCTGAGCGTTGGATGAGATGTCAATGAGAGCACGCGATCCGTGTAGGCGCACCATTGAGTATCTCCTGCGCATCGCCCCGCAGCACACCCTGCTCGTACCGCGGCTTCGCGGTGTGCGTGCCGGACCGGTCGTCGACCTCGGACTCCAGCTCCCCGATGACCATGTCCCCGTCCAACTCCTCGTATCCTGCGGGTGGGCCTTGGGGCACGGAGTCACGGCTGTCCAGGCTGCCGCGGTCGGTGGACTTGCGGACAATCGTCCAGCCAGCTTGCTTGCCCGGCTGGTCGCCCTTGGGCGGGTACGAGCTCGGCGCATGGACGTGGGTATACGAGAATGCCAGGGTCGATGAGGAGTTGTTCAAGGCAGGTCTCGGGACGGGTTTGGGCGCAGTCGACGAAGATGCGTGTGCATTAGACGGACGACGCTTCCAGTTGGGCTTGCTCGTCGACTCCGAATCCGAGGCGCTGTCCCAAGCGTCGTCTTCGCCCCAGTCGTTGATCGAGTACGACGAGAACTTGTTCTGCGGATTCAAGCCAATATGAGGACGAGCAGGAGGTGGTCGAGCAGACATTTCGACGTGGAGGAGGACGGAGCGAACAGGCAGAGCACTCTCACTGTGATAGTACAGACAGAGTTGTCTGACGCGAGATCGACGGGCGTTGGCGCCCGTGCTGGATCGTGCTCCGTCCTCCTCTGCAGTCCTTCTACACGGACCGCACTCACGACGTCCGTGTCACCCTCGCACGCCGTCTGTGCTCAACTCGCCTGGGCGCAACTCGACTCCCACTCCGCGCTGTGCACTCTCCGTGCACTCTCCTGCCCTGTGTCCTTGCCTCGTTCCCTCCACTCGAGTAGCTCGCCATGTACGAACAACGTTGTATGCATGCATCCTGTCATTGTCCGGAGCGTGTGTAGCTCCCGCGCGGGTCCTGCCCAAGTACTCAGTGAGTCCCCACTGCACGGTCAGCCCTCCGCCTTGCCGCTTCCATGCGGCATTCCTTTTGCCCATCCGCTCTCCCTTCGTCTGCGCACCCCCGAGTTTGACAGCTGGCCGTCTGACCAAGTCGTACGTGGCTTCCTGCTTATGCGTTCCAGTCGCGGTCTGCTATCGGGGTCGCCGCCGAGCCATGGCCTTCGTCGTATGTACTCTCCTGATCACTCTCCAGCGCGCCCTATCTACTCACGCGCTGCTCGCCCACGCAGATACCGTCCTCTCAGCACCCCCAGGCCCCTGCGCCCTGCGGTTCCCGGGTCGCACAAGCACCTGACAATACGCCGTAGCGTGTCCTGAGTTCTCGCGCACGCGCGGAGTGCATTCGAGGTCAGTACACACATATACGGCACCTCATGAGCTACTGTCTGCAAATGTACTGACGGACATTCCAGCCATTTCAATGCTTTCTACCGCCCGGCCCGTACAGCGTACCCTGATCGTTGCATCCAACACACGTCCCGCCCCGCTCGGCCCCAATACGTTCGACTCTGCGCCTCAGCTGCGCTCTACCGCCCAGTCGTCTGCCGCCGATGGTACAAGCTACACTACCCAACGTCCTCCGACTCCTACAGCGCGATTATGTGCAGCGACACGCGCTTACCCTACGATGCTGCGGTCAGTTCTGGTCGGCGTGGCTTGGAGGAATCATCGTACTAACCTTCATGTACCAGCGATGCGTCTGCACGCGACGCCGTCGAGTCTGCCATCAACAAGCTCAGCGGAGAGCGGAGTAAAGACGTCCAGCGCGTCGAAGTCGGCCTTGTGATGGGGGAATGGAGCGGCCGTTGGCGATGACGGCAAGAAGGGGACACGGCGCCGGCACGAACGACGAAGCGTTCCAGAGGAGAGTCGACAGGGGAGGGGTCGCAGCGGGTGCTAGTGGGCCGTCCCATCTGTGTGGCGGCACTTATGCACGCCCGGCGCAGGACAAACACGCCACGCACCTTGCTCACGCACGGGCCATAGCGCTGCATGCTCGGTTCTTGGAAGGCAAGCACCCGGGTCCTCCACCACGTAAGTGCTCGCCGCGTCCCTGTGCAGATTGACGTGATGTGCTGACATGCTCCCTAGCGGTCGCGATCCCAGTTCCAGCTCGGAGTCGAGTCGCATCCGGTGGAAGAGAGGGCTTCCGCCGGAGACTTGGTGCACCGTCGTATGTTCCCTGAGTTCATACCTATTCCCGCCGCATGCAGTACATAATGCCATTACCTTCTTATTCCCGACCGTTGGTGGACGGCGAAGTCGATCTCGTCGGACGCGAATGGGCGATCCAGCGTCGCGGCCACCGTCACTTTGACGTAGCAGTGTCAGGGTCGATGTCGAAGAGGGATTCGATGGGCGGCCTCGTCGGTGTTCCTGTCCAGCCTCGACATACTGACGTGCGAGCGATGTACGTCTGTTCGGCTGTTTCGTGTTCCCGCAGCGAGACTCATTGGCACGCTCACGCACAGTCCTTGCAGCCCAAGGCTCAACAGCTGAGCTCAAGCGGTTGACTCACAACTGACAACACTGGCCTGAGATGTGCACGGCCAGGACCGTCCAGGACTCGGATGGATCCCGGCTTGGACACTCCGTTCGCTCAAGTAGACAGTGCCGAACATCGAGAAACCGACAGCGGCTGTCGGGTGCAGGCAGCGAAAGCGTCGATTTCTCGCTCGTGCAAGTCGTCGGACCGGCAGAGCCAGGGTTATCCGCCCGACTGTGGCTTGCGTCAAGCCGGTCTGTCGCCCTCCTCGTCCTGCCGCGACTGACGAAGTGCATGCCTCATAGCGAGAGTAGCCAGAACTGAAAGGCGACGTGGCCAGCAGGACGTTCGACCGAGCCACTTCTCCGCCGCGTCGCTCGCGTGTATCCCTACGCTGTCGACCGACGGTGGGAATCAGGCTCGAGCAATTGAAGCCTTGTTCGCCCGTCTGGCTATCGCGCCGGCTGCAACTCTTCGGGTCCCGAGTGTCACGCATTCGGAACAGATAGTGAGTTTGCCGCTCTTGCGTCCAGGCATGTCTTGACTTCTTCTGATGCGTATGTAACGACAGATCGTATACCACTGTGTAAATACAGCACTACTGAGCCAGTGTGAATCAGTGGTCGGTGCGCATGTCGTGCATGCGGGCGGCCGCCGCCTCGTGCAGGGTTGACACTCATGGGCTAAGTCTTGATCAGTCAACGGCCACACAGACAAGTGCGTCGAGGCGAGACGAAGGTACCAATGCAGGGAAGCTCGATTCCAGCATTGCAACTCGCCTCACCGCAGGTTCTCGCGTCCTTGCGGCGGCGAAACTCTCCCAACGACGTATGCTTTCCCTGTGGTCATTCCGAGGTGTTCGCAGTATGTTTCTCCACTTGCTCGAACATCTGAGTTGATGTAGAACCTGAACTTGGACGACAGGCTGAGTTGGGACACAGATGGAGCGATTCGACGGCGCACATGTCGAGGATACAATGCGGCTGATGGCGCAATACAATCAGCTCGAAGCCGAGCCCGAGGACACGGAGCCTCGCTCAGTTTATGCGAGGGCGAGGGCGTCCCGCTTGTCGGGAGGTGAACGATCTTGACGACTCGCTCGCACATCTGACATTCCAGAGCATGACAACAGCTCGAACGATACGACGGCGCATGTCGAGGGCAAAATGCGACCGACTCGGGTCGCCGACGCGCTCTTGTTTGGACACCCAGTCGCGCGTGCGTCGCAACATCCCCGCCGTATCGTCATGGACTCTACTCGAAGCGGGGGCAGAGCGACGAGGACATGGTTCGTGCTCCGGTGAAGCATCCCGCTCGTAGTGAGCTCGCCGATCTTGACCTCACTACGGCGACAGCGGCATTGCAAACGTACGGTGCGCCTTTCTGAATGCGTCGGGAGTTCGGTATGTGACATGGCGCGGCGGACTCTGTATGTATGTAAGGATGATGCACGCGGGGTAGATGCAGAAGTACTGAACAGCTCAAAGAGCTGCGTCTACGCAGATGTTGTCAGGAAGAGGAAGTCATTACAAAGTAAGGCTAGGTGAGGATCTCGCCATCGCTATGAACACATACTGATGCCGCCTTGCAAGAACACGATCGTATTGGCACGCCACTTGTCATCTCAAGACAGCATGCTCGCTACTTTCCTGCATGTCTCTCTGTTGCATTGTAGACCATGTTCGCCGCTTGGCTTGCAGCTTGAGCTCACGATGCAGCTGCATGAGCTGGCGCGAAGATGCGGCGAGCTTTGCCCGCAACGTGCCGCGGGTGAGATGGCCGACATTGTTTCAAGAGTACTCATTGAGGCGCAAAGACCGCTGCGCATGGTCACTGCCTGGCATCCGGGAGCATCTAGAAAACAGTCTGTTTCCCTCATCCTGTGCTGCCCGTGTTCTGACTGACCGCCTCATAAACCAGACATACTCGAGTATGAAGTAACTCGCGACGGAATGCATTCAGTAACCACCCACTTGGCGGAGTTCGCTCCCGTGCGTGGTCATGCGGTCTCCGGGACGCATTCGGACTATTCATCGAGCCCGTACATCATCCTCCAGGTGCCGTCCCCATGCGACGCCTTCAAGTGGAAAACATCACTTTGAATGGGCGAGTAGGCTTTGATTGTCAGAGCCCAGAGAAGATAGGGTGAGTAAGTCTTGACCGTAGTTGTACCGCCGCAAGCTGATGATGTCGCAGTTGCTTTACCAGTGTGCAGCTGCTGTGCAATGGATTTCCCGATATCGTGTACCGAATATAACTTTGAGCAAAGGCGGCATGGGAAAGCGACAAAGCCCTGTGCCATGCATGGTTCCGAACATGTGACATCTGTCCTCAATTATTCCATCTGCACTCAAGCGCAATTCGATACTCGGAGACCAGACATCAAGGCTTCGGCATGATCCTCTGTCCCTGTCATGAGGAGCAGTCCCTGGCATGGGAGTGTGTCCTTCCATACTGTTCATAGATGGCATCCACGGCTCTCAGTCTGATTTGCAGGGCAGGGCAGCTCATGGAAATCCTCCAGTGGATATCTAATCTTGGAAGAGTGCTCGCTCTGAGCCGACTTTCACTCGCATGTAAGTTGCAGGGCTCATATTGGAGCCTCTGAGGAGGGCTGGGAGTGACTCCGAGTCTTGCTATCCTCCGAAAACAGCCCGTGATCGTCTCTCGCACGTCGTGAATAGTGATGCCGTTGGTGAGTAAGTACCTCCGCAGACTTCCGCACCCGAATAGTCGCCTACTCACCATACACTTCATGTTGCATGCTTCTGCCAGAGACGCGTGGTTACTCCGCATCATATCGAGCCCGCAGTGACAACATGCTTGATGTTCGGGACGGCGACCTTGTGATTGCCTCTCTTGAAGACACACTCAATCTCAGTGATCCTGCAGTCCGCTGAGGAGGAGTAACTTGTAAGTAGTTCGATATGGCAAGCACCGGCGGCCAAGTGCACTTGTCATCCCGGCTTTGCTAATAGCTATCTACGAAGGCAAACGCAGGGACATGCTTCCAGTAACAAGCCGGCAGTAACACGGACATCCCGGACACACCCAGGAGTCAGTTCTGATCGTATGTTGTACCGACACTTCTGACAGCGTCCAAGGAGCCCGGCGCTGGGATGTGCTGGGAAGCTGTCAGTTCCAGGATGAACGTTACTCTACTTGCCTGGCCACCCTCCCAGCCTAGATTCCGCCCATCTGGAGGCTACAAATGAAACTCTTCGAGCTCTAAAGACTTGCTACTACTTACTTGTCTACCTGGCTGGATCTCCGCAGAAGGGCGTGTGTCTCGCTGTCTCCGCAATCCTTCTTGGGTCCTCATCAGCCGGAATCGCGGCGACCTGCCGCGACACCCGACCTTGACTAACCAGCGTCGGGCGCGGCCGACGATCGACCCTGTCGAGTTCCCACCATGGTTGTTCGGAACGGACCAGCCACTGCACTTCTCGCACGTAACCCTCAAGGCAGCTACGCGATCCTCCAAGTCCTCGTCTCTGTTACCCCTCCTCCTCCTCCTCCTCTGTTCCCATCTGGGCTGTTATTGTACCATGTGCGGCTCGCTGCGCCGTTCAACGTGCAAGACTGAGAAGGACTTTGGGAACTCATCGTGTACCTGTCGCCTGGGTCGCGTAACCACCGGTATGATGTTCCCCATGTCCGTGGACGTAACGGTCGAGCGGTAGGCATGTATCCCGATTGAGACACACTCTTAGCCACTTTGAGAGGCGAATATTACGTCCAGCGTTCTTTGTGCCTCGTTGCACGGCACCCAGACCCAGACGCATTCTTCCGTGCCGCCTGTCATCTTCGCTCTCTCCGAGACATTAGTATGGTCTCGTCGGCGAGCTCTCCATTTTCCCCTTCCCCCATGATCTCTTCATCTCCCACTCCCTCCGTACCCTCGCATTCCCGCTCACTCCTCTTCGCAAGGCTCTCCATCCCTTTTGCACACCTCCCCAACATCACCAATGCACACACGCACAGTATTGAAGAAGCATAGTTATGATCATTGAGGGCCTCCGTACGCTACATGATACTGTATGGCGACTCGGACGCCCTGAAGTATGATACTGATATCTGGTACGTTGCCCACCCTGCTCAGGCATCTGCATCGCACTCACGCAGACGCTCCTACAAGCTGGGTATGTTCGGGCCAAGGTGAACTGGTCTCGGCGTTGTTCCGGGTAGGTCTTCGTGCGGTTGAAACGGTACGTCAGCATCTCCGATTCCCTGAGAGCGTTCAGTGGGCAGCGTCTTACCCGCTGCATTTTCAGACGTGACCCCTTCGCGTTACGCACGGCGAGGCTGGGTTACGGGTGCAGCTCGGGTGCAGCCGCTGTTGAAACTTGACAGCGCGACTGGTGCGCGTGTCAACGCCGCATCGCACCTTCCTGCGCAGGTATGTGTCTGCTTTCCACCTCAGAGAAATGGTCGCCGTAGCTGACCGCTGCTTTTCAGCTGACAGGCACCCACACATTTGACTTACGCAGCGGGCCGCTCAATCTACGAGTGCATCGCGTGAGTACGTACCTCATCGCTCTGTGCGTGCCTGCGCCGTAACGTCGACTGGGCGTCCAGCTGCCTGAGTTATATCTGAGGACGCAGAGGCCCGCTGCGGGCTTGCAGGCACGTACCTTGCTCCTCGCATCCCGCACACGTCCGGCTAACCGTCGTTCACTGTCCCAGACGCAAGATTCCGACCTAGAGTGAGCCCGCGTACATAGATCTACCGCCGTCAAGCCCCGGCGCGCGGAGGCCTTGTGCTCGTCAACTGGTGCTACAGCGGCCCCCGGAGACTCACCGTGTATGTCGTCGGACATGCAGCTCCACAACGGGAGATATGTGGTACGTACCGCTGTCGCGTCCGGCCGGTTGTGTCTAGCGTCCCACGGGCCGCGTCGGGGCATCCCAGCGACGCACGGCCGCCCACTGCCCGCGCTGCTGCGAGGCCGTCCAGCGAGTCCGAGGATGCTGATGCGCAGACTCGCATCTCTGTCGGGTTTCACAATGAATGGTGCGTACGCTGTTGTACCGCATTCCACACATGTACTGACGATGTCGCGGGGCTTCGTAAGACGTCTCGGAGTACCCCGGCATAGCACGGAGTCGCCGTTGCCCCCGCCATGTACGAGCCGAGGACGAGCACTACACATGGTACGTACTTGCCCGTTTTCCGACGCGCAGGATCAGCTCAATTACCACAGCCAGTTCATAGCGAACGTGAGCCGGTAGCATGCCGTACAGGGTGCTGACTCGGCTGCTGCGACGCGTCATCCGGCGGGCAGTTCAGTGCATCGAGGGTAAGTACTTACTTCATCAAGTCGAGGAGGGCCTGGATGCCCGCTCTGACGCAAGTCAATCCGACAGACAGAGAGCGCGCAGACGGTGAAGAGCATGTCGCCGGCGAGAGACAGGCAAGCGGGGAGAGACAGGTGCAGCGGGGTGGTGGTCAGGAGCAGAGTGGCACACCTGGCGGCGCGCGCAAAGTCCGCGATATAGGCGCCCATCTCGTCTGCACGCAACGAGCACGAATATGCCGTGTTTGCGGCGGGGTGTCTGTAGTTAGTCGCTATGGAGAACATATCTTTGCACTCCACACACCTGCGGGCTCAGCAGACGCCGTGCTTTCACGGGGCAGCTGCTGCGGCCTTCTCCTCGAGCTCCCTCTTCCACTCATATTCTGTCGAGACAACAAGATATATTTTCTTCTACATACACGGCTTGTACATTGAGCGATCCCGTCGACTCCTAGAAGACGCAGCCACCTCCTCGACCCCCACCGCCCGAGTTCCCACCGCCCCGCCGTCCCTGCAGCCTCCAGAAAACACCCCACCGTCCCTATCTCGTCCAGAGAACTCCCCACTGTCCCTATACCACCCAGAGAGCACCCCACCGTCGCTATACAGTCCAGAAAACACCCTAAGGTCCAGCTTGCATCTGGTGCGTCTCTCTTCGCACTCCGCTGATAGCCCGCCGCCGCGGCCATCCCGGACGCGCGCCCTCCCGCACAGAGAACTGCGAGAACGCGTCTGTGCCCTCCGCCTGTCCCATACTTAGTGGCTTGGCATGCATGAGAACTCTGGGGAAGACGTACGAGGTAGGTATCCCACATTCGGATGGTATTTTGCACGCTGATCTCGCGCATGAGGAGACAGTTCATCCACCGAAACGCGAACTGCATGAACTCGACGTTCTCAGCGTCCAAATGCGCTGCCAGCGGTGCTGTACAGACCAAGAGGGTGAGCTGAGACCAGGCAGGTGGATACTGGGCGTAGACGTACCATCTATTCGAGCGACGAGCTCGGCCATGCGTTTCACGCTCCTGTGGATGCCGGGTTGACCTGCGATGTAGTTGTCCTGGATACCATCCAGCAGTCGAGACAAACACCAGAACGTGTCCGCCTCCACGGCCATCCGCACGTTGTCCGGGAGCATCGCAGTATCGAAGTCTTCAGGATCGGACTCTGCGTGCACAGTGTGATGAGTGACTCGCACGACGCCTGTGCAGAAACGAGACACACCGATATATGCACCAAGGAAGACTTGGAAGAACGGTGTGGCGAGGTCGTTGATTCCCTGGACATAGCCGCTGGCAGGATGGCGGATCGCCCACACGTACAGTATACGCTCAAGACTCTGCAATTTCATTAGCACGACAATGGAGCAGTGGTCGGGTTTACATACCCTCTGCGTAGACGCTTGCATCCATAGTCGCACTCCCGGCCGCGTTCTTGGAACGTCGATCTCGATTTGATGCCATATTTGCTGATCGAGTCCGTCGCGACCTCTCGAGAAAGTCGTTTCGACGAGGGAAGCATATTCGCGTCGCTTTCTCGCAAGCGTGGATGTCCGAGTGGGTTTGGGTAGGGGGAGATATCCCAGAAGCAACGGCCACACGAGGGGACGCAGTTCATGCGGTACGCCGTTCCATGCCAGCTTGCGCAGTTGGGCTGCCAGCGGTGGCGGTTGGCTGAAGCCACGCAGACAAGAAGACTGGCCACGTACCGATGTCCACATCGTCCCGCGTTATACAATCGACGAACCGCCTCCGCCTATTCGTGCGTATGGACCGTTCGCGCATGAGCTTCTCCGAGCCGCCGCCTGGGGGCGACTCCGCTCGAGACTTGCTGGCGGACTCGGACTGGCGTTGGACGATATGCAGCGGATCTGAGCGTTGGATGAGATGTCAATGAGAGCACGCGATCCGTGTAGGCGCACCATTGAGTATCTCCTGCGCATCGCCCCGCAGCACACCCTGCTCGTACCGCGGCTTCGCGGTGTGCGTGCCGGACCGGTCGTCGACCTCGGACTCCAGCTCCCCGATGACCATGTCCCCGTCCAACTCCTCGTATCCTGCGGGTGGGCCTTGGGGCACGGAGTCACGGCTGTCCAGGCTGCCGCGGTCGGTGGACTTGCGGACAATCGTCCAGCCAGCTTGCTTGCCCGGCTGGTCGCCCTTGGGCGGGTACGAGCTCGGCGCATGGACGTGGGTATACGAGAATGCCAGGGTCGATGAGGAGTTGTTCAAGGCAGGTCTCGGGACGGGTTTGGGCGCAGTCGACGAAGATGCGTGTGCATTAGACGGACGACGCTTCCAGTTGGGCTTGCTCGTCGACTCCGAATCCGAGGCGCTGTCCCAAGCGTCGTCTTCGCCCCAGTCGTTGATCGAGTACGACGAGAACTTGTTCTGCGGATTCAAGCCAATATGAGGACGAGCAGGAGGTGGTCGAGCAGACATTTCGACGTGGAGGAGGACGGAGCGAACAGGCAGAGCACTCTCACTGTGATAGTACAGACAGAGTTGTCTGACGCGAGATCGACGGGCGTTGGCGCCCGTGCTGGATCGTGCTCCGTCCTCCTCTGCAGTCCTTCTACACGGACCGCACTCACGACGTCCGTGTCACCCTCGCACGCCGTCTGTGCTCAACTCGCCTGGGCGCAACTCGACTCCCACTCCGCGCTGTGCACTCTCCGTGCACTCTCCTGCCCTGTGTCCTTGCCTCGTTCCCTCCACTCGAGTAGCTCGCCATGTACGAACAACGTTGTATGCATGCATCCTGTCATTGTCCGGAGCGTGTGTAGCTCCCGCGCGGGTCCTGCCCAAGTACTCAGTGAGTCCCCACTGCACGGTCAGCCCTCCGCCTTGCCGCTTCCATGCGGCATTCCTTTTGCCCATCCGCTCTCCCTTCGTCTGCGCACCCCCGAGTTTGACAGCTGGCCGTCTGACCAAGTCGTACGTGGCTTCCTGCTTATGCGTTCCAGTCGCGGTCTGCTATCGGGGTCGCCGCCGAGCCATGGCCTTCGTCGTATGTACTCTCCTGATCACTCTCCAGCGCGCCCTATCTACTCACGCGCTGCTCGCCCACGCAGATACCGTCCTCTCAGCACCCCCAGGCCCCTGCGCCCTGCGGTTCCCGGGTCGCACAAGCACCTGACAATACGCCGTAGCGTGTCCTGAGTTCTCGCGCACGCGCGGAGTGCATTCGAGGTCAGTACACACATATACGGCACCTCATGAGCTACTGTCTGCAAATGTACTGACGGACATTCCAGCCATTTCAATGCTTTCTACCGCCCGGCCCGTACAGCGTACCCTGATCGTTGCATCCAACACACGTCCCGCCCCGCTCGGCCCCAATACGTTCGACTCTGCGCCTCAGCTGCGCTCTACCGCCCAGTCGTCTGCCGCCGATGGTACAAGCTACACTACCCAACGTCCTCCGACTCCTACAGCGCGATTATGTGCAGCGACACGCGCTTACCCTACGATGCTGCGGTCAGTTCTGGTCGGCGTGGCTTGGAGGAATCATCGTACTAACCTTCATGTACCAGCGATGCGTCTGCACGCGACGCCGTCGAGTCTGCCATCAACAAGCTCAGCGGAGAGCGGAGTAAAGACGTCCAGCGCGTCGAAGTCGGCCTTGTGATGGGGGAATGGAGCGGCCGTTGGCGATGACGGCAAGAAGGGGACACGGCGCCGGCACGAACGACGAAGCGTTCCAGAGGAGAGTCGACAGGGGAGGGGTCGCAGCGGGTGCTAGTGGGCCGTCCCATCTGTGTGGCGGCACTTATGCACGCCCGGCGCAGGACAAACACGCCACGCACCTTGCTCACGCACGGGCCATAGCGCTGCATGCTCGGTTCTTGGAAGGCAAGCACCCGGGTCCTCCACCACGTAAGTGCTCGCCGCGTCCCTGTGCAGATTGACGTGATGTGCTGACATGCTCCCTAGCGGTCGCGATCCCAGTTCCAGCTCGGAGTCGAGTCGCATCCGGTGGAAGAGAGGGCTTCCGCCGGAGACTTGGTGCACCGTCGTATGTTCCCTGAGTTCATACCTATTCCCGCCGCATGCAGTACATAATGCCATTACCTTCTTATTCCCGACCGTTGGTGGACGGCGAAGTCGATCTCGTCGGACGCGAATGGGCGATCCAGCGTCGCGGCCACCGTCACTTTGACGTAGCAGTGTCAGGGTCGATGTCGAAGAGGGATTCGATGGGCGGCCTCGTCGGTGTTCCTGTCCAGCCTCGACATACTGACGTGCGAGCGATGTACGTCTGTTCGGCTGTTTCGTGTTCCCGCAGCGAGACTCATTGGCACGCTCACGCACAGTCCTTGCAGCCCAAGGCTCAACAGCTGAGCTCAAGCGGTTGACTCACAACTGACAACACTGGCCTGAGATGTGCACGGCCAGGACCGTCCAGGACTCGGATGGATCCCGGCTTGGACACTCCGTTCGCTCAAGTAGACAGTGCCGAACATCGAGAAACCGACAGCGGCTGTCGGGTGCAGGCAGCGAAAGCGTCGATTTCTCGCTCGTGCAAGTCGTCGGACCGGCAGAGCCAGGGTTATCCGCCCGACTGTGGCTTGCGTCAAGCCGGTCTGTCGCCCTCCTCGTCCTGCCGCGACTGACGAAGTGCATGCCTCATAGCGAGAGTAGCCAGAACTGAAAGGCGACGTGGCCAGCAGGACGTTCGACCGAGCCACTTCTCCGCCGCGTCGCTCGCGTGTATCCCTACGCTGTCGACCGACGGTGGGAATCAGGCTCGAGCAATTGAAGCCTTGTTCGCCCGTCTGGCTATCGCGCCGGCTGCAACTCTTCGGGTCCCGAGTGTCACGCATTCGGAACAGATAGTGAGTTTGCCGCTCTTGCGTCCAGGCATGTCTTGACTTCTTCTGATGCGTATGTAACGACAGATCGTATACCACTGTGTAAATACAGCACTACTGAGCCAGTGTGAATCAGTGGTCGGTGCGCATGTCGTGCATGCGGGCGGCCGCCGCCTCGTGCAGGGTTGACACTCATGGGCTAAGTCTTGATCAGTCAACGGCCACACAGACAAGTGCGTCGAGGCGAGACGAAGGTACCAATGCAGGGAAGCTCGATTCCAGCATTGCAACTCGCCTCACCGCAGGTTCTCGCGTCCTTGCGGCGGCGAAACTCTCCCAACGACGTATGCTTTCCCTGTGGTCATTCCGAGGTGTTCGCA
Source organism: Lentinus brumalis (assembly GCA_001792895.1). Classification (NCBI taxonomy): domain Eukaryota; kingdom Fungi; phylum Basidiomycota; class Agaricomycetes; order Polyporales; family Polyporaceae; genus Lentinus; species Lentinus brumalis. The sequence continues at coordinate 1,907,323 of MARA01000006.1, read as the reverse complement.
GTATGTTTCTCCACTTGCTCGAACATCTGAGTTGATGTAGAACCTGAACTTGGACGACAGGCTGAGTTGGGACACAGATGGAGCGATTCGACGGCGCACATGTCGAGGATACAATGCGGCTGATGGCGCAATACAATCAGCTCGAAGCCGAGCCCGAGGACACGGAGCCTCGCTCAGTTTATGCGAGGGCGAGGGCGTCCCGCTTGTCGGGAGGTGAACGATCTTGACGACTCGCTCGCACATCTGACATTCCAGAGCATGACAACAGCTCGAACGATACGACGGCGCATGTCGAGGGCAAAATGCGACCGACTCGGGTCGCCGACGCGCTCTTGTTTGGACACCCAGTCGCGCGTGCGTCGCAACATCCCCGCCGTATCGTCATGGACTCTACTCGAAGCGGGGGCAGAGCGACGAGGACATGGTTCGTGCTCCGGTGAAGCATCCCGCTCGTAGTGAGCTCGCCGATCTTGACCTCACTACGGCGACAGCGGCATTGCAAACGTACGGTGCGCCTTTCTGAATGCGTCGGGAGTTCGGTATGTGACATGGCGCGGCGGACTCTGTATGTATGTAAGGATGATGCACGCGGGGTAGATGCAGAAGTACTGAACAGCTCAAAGAGCTGCGTCTACGCAGATGTTGTCAGGAAGAGGAAGTCATTACAAAGTAAGGCTAGGTGAGGATCTCGCCATCGCTATGAACACATACTGATGCCGCCTTGCAAGAACACGATCGTATTGGCACGCCACTTGTCATCTCAAGACAGCATGCTCGCTACTTTCCTGCATGTCTCTCTGTTGCATTGTAGACCATGTTCGCCGCTTGGCTTGCAGCTTGAGCTCACGATGCAGCTGCATGAGCTGGCGCGAAGATGCGGCGAGCTTTGCCCGCAACGTGCCGCGGGTGAGATGGCCGACATTGTTTCAAGAGTACTCATTGAGGCGCAAAGACCGCTGCGCATGGTCACTGCCTGGCATCCGGGAGCATCTAGAAAACAGTCTGTTTCCCTCATCCTGTGCTGCCCGTGTTCTGACTGACCGCCTCATAAACCAGACATACTCGAGTATGAAGTAACTCGCGACGGAATGCATTCAGTAACCACCCACTTGGCGGAGTTCGCTCCCGTGCGTGGTCATGCGGTCTCCGGGACGCATTCGGACTATTCATCGAGCCCGTACATCATCCTCCAGGTGCCGTCCCCATGCGACGCCTTCAAGTGGAAAACATCACTTTGAATGGGCGAGTAGGCTTTGATTGTCAGAGCCCAGAGAAGATAGGGTGAGTAAGTCTTGACCGTAGTTGTACCGCCGCAAGCTGATGATGTCGCAGTTGCTTTACCAGTGTGCAGCTGCTGTGCAATGGATTTCCCGATATCGTGTACCGAATATAACTTTGAGCAAAGGCGGCATGGGAAAGCGACAAAGCCCTGTGCCATGCATGGTTCCGAACATGTGACATCTGTCCTCAATTATTCCATCTGCACTCAAGCGCAATTCGATACTCGGAGACCAGACATCAAGGCTTCGGCATGATCCTCTGTCCCTGTCATGAGGAGCAGTCCCTGGCATGGGAGTGTGTCCTTCCATACTGTTCATAGATGGCATCCACGGCTCTCAGTCTGATTTGCAGGGCAGGGCAGCTCATGGAAATCCTCCAGTGGATATCTAATCTTGGAAGAGTGCTCGCTCTGAGCCGACTTTCACTCGCATGTAAGTTGCAGGGCTCATATTGGAGCCTCTGAGGAGGGCTGGGAGTGACTCCGAGTCTTGCTATCCTCCGAAAACAGCCCGTGATCGTCTCTCGCACGTCGTGAATAGTGATGCCGTTGGTGAGTAAGTACCTCCGCAGACTTCCGCACCCGAATAGTCGCCTACTCACCATACACTTCATGTTGCATGCTTCTGCCAGAGACGCGTGGTTACTCCGCATCATATCGAGCCCGCAGTGACAACATGCTTGATGTTCGGGACGGCGACCTTGTGATTGCCTCTCTTGAAGACACACTCAATCTCAGTGATCCTGCAGTCCGCTGAGGAGGAGTAACTTGTAAGTAGTTCGATATGGCAAGCACCGGCGGCCAAGTGCACTTGTCATCCCGGCTTTGCTAATAGCTATCTACGAAGGCAAACGCAGGGACATGCTTCCAGTAACAAGCCGGCAGTAACACGGACATCCCGGACACACCCAGGAGTCAGTTCTGATCGTATGTTGTACCGACACTTCTGACAGCGTCCAAGGAGCCCGGCGCTGGGATGTGCTGGGAAGCTGTCAGTTCCAGGATGAACGTTACTCTACTTGCCTGGCCACCCTCCCAGCCTAGATTCCGCCCATCTGGAGGCTACAAATGAAACTCTTCGAGCTCTAAAGACTTGCTACTACTTACTTGTCTACCTGGCTGGATCTCCGCAGAAGGGCGTGTGTCTCGCTGTCTCCGCAATCCTTCTTGGGTCCTCATCAGCCGGAATCGCGGCGACCTGCCGCGACACCCGACCTTGACTAACCAGCGTCGGGCGCGGCCGACGATCGACCCTGTCGAGTTCCCACCATGGTTGTTCGGAACGGACCAGCCACTGCACTTCTCGCACGTAACCCTCAAGGCAGCTACGCGATCCTCCAAGTCCTCGTCTCTGTTACCCCTCCTCCTCCTCCTCCTCTGTTCCCATCTGGGCTGTTATTGTACCATGTGCGGCTCGCTGCGCCGTTCAACGTGCAAGACTGAGAAGGACTTTGGGAACTCATCGTGTACCTGTCGCCTGGGTCGCGTAACCACCGGTATGATGTTCCCCATGTCCGTGGACGTAACGGTCGAGCGGTAGGCATGTATCCCGATTGAGACACACTCTTAGCCACTTTGAGAGGCGAATATTACGTCCAGCGTTCTTTGTGCCTCGTTGCACGGCACCCAGACCCAGACGCATTCTTCCGTGCCGCCTGTCATCTTCGCTCTCTCCGAGACATTAGTATGGTCTCGTCGGCGAGCTCTCCATTTTCCCCTTCCCCCCATGATCTCTTCATCTCCCACTCCCTCCGTACCCTCGCATTCCCGCTCACTCCTCTTCGCAAGGCTCTCCATCCCTTTTGCACACCTCCCCAACATCACCAATGCACACACGCACAGTATTGAAGAAGCATAGTTATGATCATTGAGGGCCTCCGTACGCTACATGATACTGTATGGCGACTCGGACGCCCTGAAGTATGATACTGATATCTGGTACGTTGCCCACCCTGCTCAGGCATCTGCATCGCACTCACGCAGACGCTCCTACAAGCTGGGTATGTTCGGGCCAAGGTGAACTGGTCTCGGCGTTGTTCCGGGTAGGTCTTCGTGCGGTTGAAACGGTACGTCAGCATCTCCGATTCCCTGAGAGCGTTCAGTGGGCAGCGTCTTACCCGCTGCATTTTCAGACGTGACCCCTTCGCGTTACGCACGGCGAGGCTGGGTTACGGGTGCAGCTCGGGTGCAGCCGCTGTTGAAACTTGACAGCGCGACTGGTGCGCGTGTCAACGCCGCATCGCACCTTCCTGCGCAGGTATGTGTCTGCTTTCCACCTCAGAGAAATGGTCGCCGTAGCTGACCGCTGCTTTTCAGCTGACAGGCACCCACACATTTGACTTACGCAGCGGGCCGCTCAATCTACGAGTGCATCGCGTGAGTACGTACCTCATCGCTCTGTGCGTGCCTGCGCCGTAACGTCGACTGGGCGTCCAGCTGCCTGAGTTATATCTGAGGACGCAGAGGCCCGCTGCGGGCTTGCAGGCACGTACCTTGCTCCTCGCATCCCGCACACGTCCGGCTAACCGTCGTTCACTGTCCCAGACGCAAGATTCCGACCTAGAGTGAGCCCGCGTACATAGATCTACCGCCGTCAAGCCCCGGCGCGCGGAGGCCTTGTGCTCGTCAACTGGTGCTACAGCGGCCCCCGGAGACTCACCGTGTATGTCGTCGGACATGCAGCTCCACAACGGGAGATATGTGGTACGTACCGCTGTCGCGTCCGGCCGGTTGTGTCTAGCGTCCCACGGGCCGCGTCGGGGCATCCCAGCGACGCACGGCCGCCCACTGCCCGCGCTGCTGCGAGGCCGTCCAGCGAGTCCGAGGATGCTGATGCGCAGACTCGCATCTCTGTCGGGTTTCACAATGAATGGTGCGTACGCTGTTGTACCGCATTCCACACATGTACTGACGATGTCGCGGGGCTTCGTAAGACGTCTCGGAGTACCCCGGCATAGCACGGAGTCGCCGTTGCCCCCGCCATGTACGAGCCGAGGACGAGCACTACACATGGTACGTACTTGCCCGTTTTCCGACGCGCAGGATCAGCTCAATTACCACAGCCAGTTCATAGCGAACGTGAGCCGGTAGCATGCCGTACAGGGTGCTGACTCGGCTGCTGCGACGCGTCATCCGGCGGGCAGTTCAGTGCATCGAGGGTAAGTACTTACTTCATCAAGTCGAGGAGGGCCTGGATGCCCGCTCTGACGCAAGTCAATCCGACAGACAGAGAGCGCGCAGACGGTGAAGAGCATGTCGCCGGCGAGAGACAGGCAAGCGGGGAGAGACAGGTGCAGCGGGGTGGTGGTCAGGAGCAGAGTGGCACACCTGGCGGCGCGCGCAAAGTCCGCGATATAGGCGCCCATCTCGTCTGCACGCAACGAGCACGAATATGCCGTGTTTGCGGCGGGGTGTCTGTAGTTAGTCGCTATGGAGAACATATCTTTGCACTCCACACACCTGCGGGCTCAGCAGACGCCGTGCTTTCACGGGGCAGCTGCTGCGGCCTTCTCCTCGAGCTCCCTCTTCCACTCATATTCTGTCGAGACAACAAGATATATTTTCTTCTACATACACGGCTTGTACATTGAGCGATCCCGTCGACTCCTAGAAGACGCAGCCACCTCCTCGACCCCCACCGCCCGAGTTCCCACCGCCCCGCCGTCCCTGCAGCCTCCAGAAAACACCCCACCGTCCCTATCTCGTCCAGAGAACTCCCCACTGTCCCTATACCACCCAGAGAGCACCCCACCGTCGCTATACAGTCCAGAAAACACCCTAAGGTCCAGCTTGCATCTGGTGCGTCTCTCTTCGCACTCCGCTGATAGCCCGCCGCCGCGGCCATCCCGGACGCGCGCCCTCCCGCACAGAGAACTGCGAGAACGCGTCTGTGCCCTCCGCCTGTCCCATACTTAGTGGCTTGGCATGCATGAGAACTCTGGGGAAGACGTACGAGGTAGGTATCCCACATTCGGATGGTATTTTGCACGCTGATCTCGCGCATGAGGAGACAGTTCATCCACCGAAACGCGAACTGCATGAACTCGACGTTCTCAGCGTCCAAATGCGCTGCCAGCGGTGCTGTACAGACCAAGAGGGTGAGCTGAGACCAGGCAGGTGGATACTGGGCGTAGACGTACCATCTATTCGAGCGACGAGCTCGGCCATGCGTTTCACGCTCCTGTGGATGCCGGGTTGACCTGCGATGTAGTTGTCCTGAATACCATCCAGCAGTCGAGACAAACACCAGAACGTGTCCGCCTCCACGGCCATCCGCACGTTGTCCGGGAGCATCGCAGTATCGAAGTCTTCAGGATCGGACTCTGCGTGCACAGTGTGATGAGTGACTCGCACGACGCCTGTGTAGAAATGAGACACACCGATATATGCACCGAGGAAGACTTGGAAGAACGGTGTGGCGAGGTCGTTGATTCCCTGGACATAGCCGCTCGCGGGATGGCGGATGGCCCACACGTACAATATACGCTCCAGACTCTGTGATGTCGTCAGCGCGAAGAGCCAGAGTGCGAAATGAGTCCGGCCACATACCCTCTGCGTAGACGCTTGCATCCATAGTCGCACTCCCGGCCGCGTCCTTGGAACGTCGATCTCGATTTGATGCCATATTTGCTGATCGAGTCCGTCGCGACCTCTCGAGAAAGTCGTCTCGACGAGGGAGGCATATTCGCGTCGCTTTCTCGCAAGCGTGGAGGTTCGAGTGGGTTTGGGCAGGGGGAGATATCCCAGAAGCAACGGCCATACGAGGGGACGCAGTTCATGCGGTACACCGTTCCACGCGAGCTTGCGCAATTGGGCTGCCAGCGGTGGCGGTTGGCTGAGGTCGTACATGCGACAAAACCGGCCACGTACCGATGTCCACATCGTCCCGCGTTATGCAGTCGACGAACCTCCTCCGCCTATTCGTGCGTATCGACCGTTCGCGCATGAGCTTCTCCGAGCCGCCGCCTGGGGGCGACTCCGCTCGAGACTTGCTGGCGGACTCGGACTGGCGTTGGACGATATGCAGCGGATCTGAGCGTTGGATGAGATGTCAATGAGAGCACGCGATCCGTGTAGGCGCACCATTGAGTATCTCCTGCGCATCGCCCCGCAGCACACCCTGCTCGTACCGCGGCTTCGCGGTGTGCGTGCCGGACCGGTCGTCGACCTCGGACTCCAGCTCCCCGATGATCATGTCTCCGTCCAGCTCCTCGTATCCTGCGGGTGGGCCTTGAGGCACCGAGTCACGGCTGTCCAGGCTGCCGCGGTCGGTGGACTTGCGGACGATCGTCCAGCCAGCTTGCTTGCCCGGCTGGTCGCCCTTGGGCGGGTACGAGCTCGGCGCATGGACGTGGGTATACGAGAACGCAAGGGTCGACGAGGAGTTGTTCAAGGCAGGTCTCGGGACGGGTTTGGGCGCAGTGGACGAAGATGCGTGTGCATTAGACGGACGACGCTTCCAGTTGGGCTTGCTCGTCGACTCCGAATCCGAGGCGCTGTCCCAAGCGTCGTCTTCGCCCCAGTCGTTGATCGAGTACGAAGAGAACTTGTTCTGTGGATTCAAGCCAATATGAGGACGAGCAGGTGGTGGCCGAGCAGACATTTCGACGTGGAGGAGGACGGAACGAATCAAGCAGAGCACTGTCTCTCAGTCTGCCGTAGTTCTCTAAGCGCTGGTGATCTTGCGCAAATCGGGCACAGATCTACATATGTACTTCGCTACCCTGCGGTGCGCCGTTGACCCTACGTTACAGTCCGTCTTGAACGTTCTATGGCCATGAATACTAACTCCTTCCTCCCAGACGGAGCCTGATCGGAGCGCAGGCTAGAGTGATCAATTGCCAGGTATTTGATATTTGCCATACAAGCCAATGCGACGGTGGTCGTGTCTGATTTCGTCACCATAGTCGTACATCAAGCGGTCGGAAAGAAGCCTCCTTAACTAGCCTTAACTGCTGTTTGTGCTGGGGACCTGTTCCGCAATCCAGGCACCGAGCGTCTCGGGGTTCCTTGTCTGTATGTAGACGATACCCGGACCAGTGAAGCTGCCGAAGGAGAGTACTCAGAAACATGCTCGAAGCCAATTAGAAATGATGCATACCGGCAGACAAGACCCTCGTCCGTATGCGAAGCAGAGAAGAGGCCGCCAGCGTCGACGCGCTCGACCTTGTACTGCGCCGTCCACGCCACCAAGTGTCCGTTGTCGACTGTGGAACACGACAGGATCAGGAAAACTGGCAGTAAGATTGCCAAGACTTCCGGTATGAACGCACCTATCCACTGCTCGCCGGGCTGGAGCGTCCTCGAGGTGATCGCGCCCAAGCTCTGCACCCACATCACGCCGGTGCCGTTGACGTGATACACGAAGAGACCCTCTCCGGAGACTACAAGCGGTGAGACCGTGAGCGTCAGTGTCTCGCGGCAATGAACGGTCATAATGAGACGTACAAATCGCCTTGCCAAAACCCTGAGATTTGGTCGTACGCGTCACCCCCATCGTACAAGCGAGAAACGCGTCCTTGCCCACTGACCAGTTCGTCCGTCCGTCCAGGGTAATGGGGACGACATCACCCCAGGTATCAGGGGCAAGCATGACCTCTCCGGGCCCAGTGAAGATGGACTCGGACATCTAGATGGCACGCCAATCAGTCAGACTCCACTCGGTCGCGGAACGTTCAAGGGTTCGCCGCACCTCGCCGCCGGTCAAGAGCTTCTTCACGCTGAACTTGAGCTTGCCCTTGATGCGAACGGTAGCGTCCATGGCGACCATGCTGCCGGGCTTTGCTTTGATCTCGGCCCCAGGCTGCAGGCGGACGTAGAGCATGCTGTTGCTGTCACGATGGTCGATGCGGAACTGCGCGCCCTCGGCCTGCCCAGTGGTGGGGACGCTCGATGCTCCTTGCGGTTGAGGTGCGTGCTGAATAGGCGGGGCGCCGGGGTACCCATGAGGAGGTGCAGGAGAGCCGTGAGGCGGCTGAGGGTAGGATTGCTGGTGTTGAGGCTGGTGTCCGGCGGGGCCGGGGTAGCCAGGTTGGGGATAGCCTGGTGCGTAAGACATCCTGCAGAAACACACAAGTCAGCCTTGATCGCGGATGAGATGTCGTGAGAGGAGGCTCACTTGGAGGAAGATTGTAGTGGTGGATTGGATGTGGACGACAGAGGGATGGGCAGTGGTTATATACTCCTGTGCGCCACCTGTCACCGAGCGTGCTGCTCAGGCTGTAACGTGGCGATACCACCATCACCGGAGTGGAGTCCAAATGGAAGACCCGATCAATATGTATCTTGTAGTCGCACCGCCCGAGATGATGAATCCGAGAGCACCGCAGCAGGACCCATGTCTTTCATCGCCTTGTATCGTGAGTGCGGAGAAACACGGCTGAGGGGCCAGTGTCACAGGGGCTCGCGTACAAGCATCGGGAGTAGGAATGCAGCAGTATGTATGTACAGCCTAGCGGCTGGGACCTTCACTTCTGGCTGCCACATCTCGTGGCGCCGGGACGACGTACGTCAATTGTGAACACCCCAGGGGATAGCCTCCTCAAACTCAGGGACCTCGCCAAGCTCAAAGCGAGTACGGCCCCGCAAACTTGCCTTGAAGCTCTTGTTGGATGCAGTGTGCACAACCTACCTTATCATGAACATGGGAATCAAAGAGAAAAGAAAGAAACATCGCCTATTCGTGCTGATTCCTGTGGTTATACTTAGCACGCCGAGTCGGCGATGAACATGAACAGCAAAAGTGCTATTCACGGTGAAAGTGAGACGTCTACATGGTGCTCTAGGCATCACCCCACGCGACCGAGCGCATACATTACCTACAATACGAGGTTCAAACACGCGTGATGGATAGAAATAAGACATCGGGAGAGGGAGAGCTCAGCGCTCAGGCCTCTCCTATCGTACTGTCTGAGTGATAAGATAGGCGCCCTGGGATCTTATCTCGACCCCTGGCTCCACTTGTATTACCGATGACTTACCGATGACATCGTCTTCATTCACCTTGCGGTTTATGTCTGCCTTGACTAAGTCTTCTGCACTATCACGACGGCCGTGGACTTAACCACAACGCCCTCGCAACTCTTTCAATTCCTGCTGTCTCAGACTCTTAACTACTCGTCGCTTCAAGCTGCAACCCGGAAGCATTTACTTGAAGCTTCAGAACTTCCCCCTCGCTGCGACTCTGTTTGGGATCATGGCCATCACACCCTCGCTAACGGTTGCGGTCGACGCAATGACACCTTCTGAGTCCAGAGAAGCTGCGTTGCACGGGTGCGTCCTCATGCACTATATTTCATCACTCTTCATGGTCTAACGGATTCGCCTCCCATCACTCGCCACTCCACGCGACCGCATCTCCTCCAGTCACCGCGCCCTGACCCCCATCCTCTCTGGAGCCATTTCTGGTGGCATCGTTGGCGTTGCTTGGATTATTGGCATTATCGTCTGGCTCTATAAGCGGCACCGTCGCGCGCGTCGTGCAAAGGCGGCCGGATACCGGAGCTACCGCGAGTTTCTCGACCCGCCCAAGAAGCAGGACGCGTTCATCATCCCCCCAGACCCTGCTGTTCTCAAGGGCCAGGCGCGCCCTGGGCAGAAGTTTGTCTTTGAAGAGGAGAAGCACGGGTCGAAGGGGAAGAAAGACTTCAAGCTCAAGCATGCGAGCACGGTGCCCATTGCGGAGGGGGACGAGCGGCCGCATGGGGAGAAGGAGAGTGTGCCGCCTGGGATGGAGCATAGGGCCTCTGCGCCAACACGGTTGACGGACGGTGCGCATGTCTCGTCGCCGCCAGCCAGCAATGGAGGGGAGACACCCGCTGGGAAGCAGGCTCGGCACGAGTCAAATTCATAGTTTCAAATCACACACGGATGGTATGTCCCGAACGCTTCACCTTCAGCCCGCTTGCCTGACCATTGACGTCATGTATCTAGATAGAATGATTTACACGGACGGACTTCCACGATTTCTCATAACTCGTACCGTCCGCGATTGTAGCATGGTCTCGCCGCGACATGTAATTATATACCCTTGTTTCCTTATACTACTCATCATGTCACAGTTCCAGTCTTTCCCGACTCCGCTACTATTGCGTAATATGATTCCAGATGCTTTGAAAGAGGATAAGATCGCCGACTCGCCCCTATCGACCCCGCTGGCCCTTGGGACGACCTCCCCCGGTAGATCATTTGTTACTGAGCAAGACATCACACTTAATAGTAAGTTCACGTATAAACAGCCACTGCTTGTCCGCTAATTCTAACGCCCAACTACTGGCGGCGTCTCATCTCCACAGTGGATCTTCTCGCCTGAACGACCTGCCTTACTACGCACAGGGATGAATTGCGGGTCAAACTAAGACACCGGTGACTCAATATGGGCTGCGGAATGGCCAAAGCGCGCCTCCGCATTGTCACTGGCCGGCGGCGCTTTGGCATAGAGCTGTCACATACTTATATCGCTTGTGGCCTTCGTCCAAAGCCACACCATCTCAACCATGTTCAACTCTTACCCCCAACAGAGCTCTTCACACCGGCACACCGTCCCACTTGACGAGGTCGCCGACCAATTTGGCGCCCAGCTGCCAACGGGAGGCGACACCATGAACAACCGTGCCCATCCAGTTGGTTATCGGCGTCGTGCTCGTGGTTCTGAGCCAGATGCCGCCGACATCGCTATGCATGCAAGTACCTCGGCGCACACGCCTGGTGAGGTGCAGTACTTCGAGCCGCCAACATTGCCACGCCGAACCACAGGTCGTCAGGTCGTCCTCGCACCTGCAGCTGCCCATCCTACAGTCTCAGCGACTCAGGCGCCCCCTCGTTCTTTGAGAGATGGAAGCGGAGAAGCCGTTGAAGAATACCTTCGGAACTACTTCCATACCCAGAACAAGACACCTTCGTACGACGAAAGGGTTGACCTAGCCAATGCTACGGGAATGCAGACTGAGGCAATCAAATTCTGGTACGTCAACTGACCTGTAACCAGATCGAATTGACGCATTCACCTTTTGATTGAAATCCGCCTGTATCGCAGGTTTCAGCGTCGGCGGCAGGCGGAGTTGTCTTCTAGACCGCAGGGAGAGTCTCCACGGCAGACGGAACAGAAGCGGCGTTGCATTGTTCGGGCGGATGCGCAGGCGCGGGAGGTTTTTATGACCTTCTACAATGCGCATGGCAGGCCGGACGCGGCCCAGCGTGCCATGCTCGCCGCACGGACGGGGTTGGACTCTGAGTACATTTATAATTGGTGAGCTTCATGGTGTTACGCTGAGTGCCAGTACAGAGTGTTGAAGTGAATCGTTAAACGCATTGACAGGTTCAACAACTATGCTCAGAAGATGAGACCACCCAAAGCCAAAGGCGTCTCTCGGCAGGTGTCAGAAGAAACCTCTCCGCCAGTGCACTTATATCGTCTTGATGACTTGTACTCAACTCATGAATAATCAGACTAGCGGATAACCACTCAATTTCGCCGGCGTCATGTCAGGCATCCATTGCTGCCCTAGTTATACATACTCATCGCACACGGTTCGCGTTGTCCGCTCTGCAGAGAATCCAGCTGCGAAAAATCTATCGCACCGGTCATACGACGACGTCCTGCAGATTAATCGGCTGCTGTAAGCAAAGACCGTTAATCAGGAAGCTCCTGAAACGCACCTCATACGACCCGTATCCCAGAAACCGCCCTAGGTCCTGACGAGGTTCGTGCTTTTGAAGGCAATGCTCGCATGCCCCAAGCGGCCTCCCGCATGCTTCGGGGAGCAGCGACGTCTCGTCCAGACGGACGCGCCCGAGGTCATTTTGCTTCACACGATGCTCTCTGCAGGTGAGCACAATGAATTTGGCGCAGGTGGCGTACTCCCAATCAACGTAGGTACACTCTAATTTCTGCAAGCCGGGGATGATAACTCGCGTCCCGCGAAGCACGAGCGGCTTTCGACATACCGTCCTCGTCAGCTTCCGAGGAATTCATTGGGACGATCGCTGAGCGCAATCGTTGAACAGTTGTGCGTGAACCCCCCGATTCTGCATGTCTGCTGTGGTTATGAATCATGGTGAGCGCTGAGTTCGAGAAGTCGCTTTTAGCCCCAAAGTGGCAATCCATGCTGCAGCATCGGTCACAACGTGTGTTCTCATAACGAGGGAAAATGTTATTAGCCGGAGATACAGTAGGTACAGAAAGTGCATGGCGTGTGCTTCGTCGGGGAGTGTTCTCTTTGGCTAAGTATGGGGAACTTACTCTCTGTCGGTCAAGGTCCCGTTTGCAGGGACGTCGACAGACTTGACACCAGGGAACAGCTCCACAGAGTCATCGATGGCGCACACGGTCGGGGAAGAGGCATTCCCAGCAGGCAGCTACACAGAAGCGTATCGTCGTCAGCGACGCATCCCTCCATGTCAACGTGTCTACTTACAGTGCCATCCTCGAGGTAGGCGATGATGATGTCGGTGACGCATTCCGACGGCTGATAGATGGAGGTATGCTGCGAGTCGAATCCGGTTAGTACTGTTCTCGTGCATCACGTCGCTTTTGGAAACATCGACTCACCCCGTATCCATCCTGCCTTACCAGCCCTGCCTGGTCACCCATGACCTCGGCCATGTGCTGCGCCTCGAAGAACGGCGTGGCGCCATCGTATGAGTTGCCAATGACGAGAACCTTGTTCGCGTACGGGCCGTTGAAGGGCCCTTGGTACCGCTCGGGGGCGCGCACGGGCCAGTATGAGCAGCGGTGCCAGGGGATGGGCCAGAACGCTCCGACTAACGGCAGACGAATGTTGAGTGAGCGGCGTTATTTGGCAGAGTGACAGCGCAGCAATGGGGACATACACGAAGGAGAGACGGTACGAGTGACGTTCACGACCTCGTCGAAGATGTCGTTGATGGTCAGAGAAGGGTCAGCGTCGACGCTGTCTGCGCAAACAACAGCGGGCTCTGTGTAGCTGTTCTGGCTGAAGGTGGCACGTCTGACGAGAGCGCGGCCGCTGTGCACGCAGTCAGCGGATACTGACCATCTCCATGCAGGCTCCAGAAGGGGACGATGACGTACTTCTTCGCAGAGCTTGACGTGTCGGATGCGTTGCCCAGTACGCTGGCGATTGCGTTCGGGATGACGGTGTTCGCGAGTTGCTCCCACATTTGGGGTTGATACATACCGCCGAAGACGGTCGCTACATAGCATGGTTGTGATTCATCGTTCCGACACGCGGTCACAAATAGCACGTACCTCGCAGCAGGAGAAGATCGTTGCTGACGGGATGGGCATGCGCAGCCTATATCAGCAAAACAGGTCAGTGGATGCGATATTACAAGGAAAGCACCCCGACCTCGAAAGCTTGAGAGATGTAGTCGACCACGTCCGCCCCGGAGGCTCCTTCGAAAGGAGCCAGCTTGCATCCCGCTGGGCCCGCCATGGCGCATGCATTCGCAAAGCCACTGTAGACGTCCTCCACAGACGACACTTGGTCTCGCCAGAGCTAGAGCACGTCGGATGAGCATTCATGACTTAAGCGGCAATGTCAACGCCGCAGATCTGCCGTACCTTGTAAGACTGCAACGTAGCCACCTGCGTGGCATCGAGGACACCATCGAGGATGACTCGGCCGACACGCTCCGGGAACACTGTAATGATTCTTCGTTAGTTAAGAGCACAACAGCCCACGACGCGAGCCACCAACTATTAGCGAACCACGCCCCACGACCGTGCCGTACGAGAGACCCCAATAGAAGATGGGACTATCGGGGCCTTCGATAGCATCCGCCAGCCCGACGAGGTCGCGCACGGTTGCTGCAGTGCCAATGTACTGCAGCGTCGTCGCATTCGGGCCCTGCAGGCACTTCTCGCCGAACTCGCGGTACTTCGCGTCGATAGTCGGGGCTTGCGCGTAGAAGTTGCTGAGGTCGGTCTGGTTCGTGAAGTTACCGAGCCAGTTGATGCCCGTTACCTCGATCGTGCCGTTCCAGAAGGTTTGAAACTCGTCGTCTGATAGACAGTATACGTTTCCGGGACTTGTTCAATCGATGAGCATCGGCAGAGCTGAAGAGTAATGGAGACTGACTAGGTGTACGGGCCGACGCCTCGAGGGTCCCAGCTGACGAAGTCGTAGGCTCCGCCGGTGCGGTTCATGAGAGCCGACGTGTCATCTACAAGAGACTGCAGCCCAGAGACTCCGGGTCCACCTGTGGGCGTGTCGTGGTTTGTCCATGAGTATCGTGGAAGAAGACGGCGTGGTCACGACATCACTCACCCGGATTGAGGAAGATGGTGCCCTTCTTCTCGCCGGAAGTCGCATTGGCCTTCACGACAAGGAGTTGACCGCTACCCGCGGAGACGTTGTGGTAGTCCAGCGGGATGTTGAAGTACGCGCAGGACAGGTCCGAGTGGTCGGGACAAGGAGACCAAGCTGTGAGCTGTGCGCGCGTCACCGCTAAGCGCGTCGCGAGTCCCAGTGCGGTGAGCACTGCCGCCTTCATTCTGGAGCTGGTAAGGAACGACGAGTGTTACCGAAAGTAGGGGCGATGGAGAGTAAGAGGAAGGAAGGTTGACGGAGGGTTGAACGCTGACTGCGGCCAGATATAATTATACTGTGTGGTCCCGGCTAATCATTGCATGTTACTGTGGCGATCCTCGGCTACAGTGCTGATGTATTGCTCAATACATACTTGTACGATTGAATCCTGGTTGAATCCCTTGCAACCACAAAACGACACTTGAAGTGTCCCATTAACGGAGGGGTTTTACTAGGCAGTCGTTCACTCGGAGAGGGCCGTTAGCAAAGACAGTACCAAACCCTGGACAGACGATGGAGTATTATTGATACTCGAAGCACTGCGCACTGCGGCGAACGTCAGGCTCACAAAGGCGGTAGCGCAGGCGGCACACCTGCGCCATCTCGCAAGTGAAGCCTACAGTCGAGAGTTGAATGTCCCGAAGTCGCAGCATTCCCCGGGTGTTGAAAGCGACGACACGCAGATGTCGCATACTGTACGCGTGCACTTAGGGATACCCATCACGACGGCACCGACGACCTGCTAACTATACGGTGACAACCGGAGGCTAGACGTTGGAAACGACGACGTGAAGTACCAATTCGTGTGCTGTTATGTTCTGTCGTTGGGTTTCAAGATTAGGCGCTTCCATGTAAGATCTTGGGACCTGGTGTGACCGTGAACCGACACGTGTTGCAGGGAGCACTCGCGCTACGATGGACGTCGGGAGAAGTACAGGATAGTTAGTTCGACCTGTTGCACTATGGAAATACTGCTTTGACGACTTACCGACGAGGTGCCTTCAGGATGGGTCCATTACAGCGGATTCCAAGTGACTTACTGGACACTCGTGCCAGAGCAGAGGTCGGTTCCCGTCGACACCAAGATCGCGTCGCGCAACTTGGGGTTGCGGGGACGATACGGACGAAAATCGATTGGGTAGCGCGCTGCTTACAAGTTGACGATCGGCTGTCGGGAGAAGGTCGTTTGGTGCTCTTGTACTCGCGTATAGATGAGGTGGCTCTCCGGCACCCAGGCGGACGCTCCAGATCCGCGTACCAGAATGTCGTTCGATGTTCTTGTACTCGCGTAGGGATGAGGTGGCTCCCCGGCATACGGCCTCGCCGCACCCTGGTATGCCGATGTGCGAAGGATGCAAGGAGGATGCGGGGAGCGAACGGATGAGTAAGTACTCTCGTAGGACTATAAAGGTGCGACCGAGCTCACCATGCCTTAGACAAACCAACCTCGGAAGGCACCTGTCTAGCAGAGCATATTCAAGATGACAGGAAACACCAAAGGTGCGTCGGATACACGAACCCATTGTGCAGGACCCTGACTGGATCTCTGCTCTAGCACCGTCGAAGTTCGGCGTCCTCCTCTACCCCGGCTTCGAGCCCCTCGACGTCTTCGGCCCCATCGAGGCGTTGCAGATGCTGTCACGCGAAGTCAAACTCGACATCGCCTGGATCGGACCCACCTTGGATCCAGTCAGCACCGTGCCCAAGGACATCCCGATGAACACCACGGGGTCCCAGGTCGCCACGCTCGTCGTGCCCACCCATACATACGACAACCCGCCCAAGGACCTCGAGGTGCTGCTTGTCCCAGGCGGCATCGGGACCACCGGGGAAGCGCATGCGCTCGCCGGCCCCGTCTCGTTCATCAAGAACATCTATCCCAAGCTGGCGTACCTCATTACGATCTGCACCGGGGCGGAGCTCGCCGCGCGGTCGGGGGTGCTGGACGGAAAGAGGGCGACGGCGAACAAGGACACGTGGAAGACGACGACGGCGCTGAGACCGCAGGTGAACTGGATCAGACTGGCGCGGTACGTCGTTGACGGGAACTGCTGGACGTCTGGCGGGGTCAGCGCGGGGATCGACGCGACGCTTGCGTGGATCGCGCATATCTATGGGGAGGAGGTGGCGAGAAAGGGGGCGAACTTCATGGAGTACGAGTGGAGGGACGACAGGAACTGGGATCCGTTCGCGTACATGTTCAGTGAGGGCATGTAACGCTCTCACCGAGTCCCAAGCCACTGGATGTACTGACCGACATGTGGAGCAATGCGATGTGACGTTCGAATCCAAGAGAATGAGCAATGATCCTGCAGATACATGAGCCGAAACGTGCGAGCTGGGGACAATAAATGCAACACATACCGACAGCCTCGACAGTCTGATACATAAACGGATTGTTATATGTCTGAGGCCAGGGTACGTATGCGGAAGCCGGTAGAGATGCGTGGTCACTGGGTCCTCCTGAGACGCCTCCATGCACAAGATCAGGTCTAGAGGCTGGCACTGCGAGCCTAGTCTTCCTCGATCGCAGTGAGAAGGGTGTCTTGTAGTGGCCAACATGCTTTGCTTCATCTACCTATTGCTGGATGCTATGTCCCAATCGTCCTAAACATGCTGCACAGGTAGGGCTGGATGTGCTGAATAACTGGCTGCAAGCACTACTACAGAAGTACTCCAGAGATCAATGAATCTTTGTTGGCCCGTAAATCGAGAGCGTCGAACACGCAGGAGGTGGAATGAACGAAGTTTCTGCACAGGGCTGAGGAGGAGGAGGTCGACAGAGACCAAACGGGGAGATTTCACGTGGGATGCCCTCGGCAATTGCCGTACCCCGCTTCTCCGGCGTACATCCGCGACCTTGGTCTGCCTGGCACTATATACTTGGTACTCTCGAGACTCTACTATCGCGACCTCCTCACAGCTCCCTGCTCGATGTCTCTCCAAGGTCTTATCTCTGGTTCAGAATGCGCCGTGCCATTCAACCCGCTGTCGCAGGTTCTGAAGCACACGGACGGAGATCGGAGCTTACAGCAGGTGTGTAATGACTTGCGGCACCCTCAAACTCATACGAGTGCTGATGGAACGTTCAAGGATAGGGTTGCTGGACCATCGGGTTCTAGGGTGAGCATATCTGCTGCATGCGCCCATGTAGACTCTGATCCACTTCTGTAGCAGCTGCACCATCTCCCCACGTCCTCGACCGCAAATGGCTCACAACAAGACATGGCCATGGCCCGCCAGTTCTTCGAAGGCAACGCCCAGCAGGCAAGCGCACCACCGTCATTCGCCATGTCGCACCACGTCATGCCTCCTGAGCCCGAACGCTTCATGCACGCGCCCCCGCAAGCGGGCCACGACCTAGGCAAGGCGTGGAACGAGATGCAAGCCGGACGGTCGACCCCTGGCGAGATGTACCGCACGCACACCCCGACTGCTGCAGCCGGAGGATGGAGTGCCGAATTTGATGGTGTGGGACAGATCGGGAGGCCGTCGGCCCAGCAGAGCATGCCTATGCAGTCGAATCGTGAGTCTTAGTCATTCGCCTCGGACTCGGTCGTAGCATCATGGGTCGGTTTGGTACCTCGCCGCGGTGTCGGCATTCGTGTCACAAGATGGCCTGCGATCTCGGACAACTTCACGGGGTCGTGGCGAACGCGCGGAAGTGGGCGTTCCCCGCCCGACCCGACTTCAGTAATGCCTTGACCCTGCCTTCGTTCAAAACCCACGGCATGCTATACATGCGACTGGGAGGCATTATCCCCGCTCCAGAGAGGTTGATTGTAGCTTGACGGTGGTTCCCTTGAGGGGCCAGAGTTCATGTCGATGTCCCCCGTACATGCAAAAGACATAGCACGCCCAGGCAAACCTGGCCACAGAGGTTGTCGTGGGGCTCTCTGGAGCAGTTGGCGAGTGAATCTCACACAGGAGAGAATAGCAGCTCTTGACAGCGGCATGCTCTGGCGGGCCATCATCTCAGCGCTGCTTCACGTTCAAAGCTTTGCATACGTCTGAGTGGTTTATCCGCGTTGTCACATTCGTTTCTTCTCATCAATCAACGACATGCTCATATGGGTCCATCACAGTCAGCCAGTCTCCGTACATGTCGTCCGGGATCTATGGCCAGGGAATGCCGATGGGCATGTCCGCGTTCGGGATGGCCATGCCGCAGATGGGCATGGTCCAAGGGAAGGGCAAGGGGAAGCAGATCGACTTCGACGCCGCGTTCGCGCAGCTGCACGCATCCCTCGCGGACCAGACCGACGGTGCTCGGATCACCGAGGTTACGGACGACACTGTCGACCAGCTGGCGGACGACCTGCAGGAGAGCACCCTCGACAAGGGCAAGGAGAAGGCAGGGGAGCAGGAGAACCCATACATGGGGTCGGACTTTGAGCAGTACGTGTCCTCGAGACATCCTGTGCGGATCGGATGCTGAGCGATTCGCAGAGTGTGGGAACAGCTGCAGGGCTCGGAGCTGCCTCCGCCGCAGGAAGACGTGGCGAAGTGGGAGGCGCAGTTCAACCAGATGATGAGCTCGCAGCGGGAGGAGCTGGACTTTGACTACGGCGGGATGATGCAGAACGCATGGGAGGGCATGGGCCAGGACTTTAACACCGAGCCGGCGATGCAGTTCGACGACCAGGGCATCCCGTTGCTAGGAGACTACGTCTTCGGTGAGTGGTCATACCTGTGTGATGCGCGAATCGTACGTCCCGCTGACCCGTGGGTGCAGAGAAGGACAACAAGTACCTGGACCCGTCGCATTCGGGGTCGTCTTTGCAGGAGGCGAAGGACCTTCTTGCGCGGAACGGCTCGTTGTCCGAGGCTGCTCTGCTCTTGGAGGCGGCGATCCAGAAGGGCGACCTGGGAGAGGGCGGGTACGAAGCCTGGATCTTACTAGGGGAGACGAGGAGCATGGACGAGCGGGACGACGTCGCGATGCCCGCACTCATGGAGGGCGTGAAGCGAGCAGAGGCCGCCGGTGCGCGAGGCGCAGGCATGATGGTGAGTCCCACCGGGCTTTCAGTTACGACATCTGTTGACTTTGCGTTCTAGTCCCTGGCCATCGCATTCACAAACGAGTCGCTGGAGCGCGGTGCACACACGATGCTCCTCCGGTGGCTGGACGCGCGCTTCCCCGACGCGGGCATCTCCGAGGAGGCATGGAAGTCGCTCACGAACTCGTCCTGGCACTCGCAGGAGCAGGTCACCGAGGCGTACCTCAAGGTCGCGCGTGAGCAGTACAGCCGCGGGGAGGTCGACCCGGACGTGCAGATCGGGCTCGGCGTGCTGTTCTACACGAGCAGCGAGTACGACCGCGCGAAGGACTGTTTCGAGGCGGCGCTGAGCATGCGGCCACAGGTGCGTTTACATGAATGTGTGTTTATTGGGTACGATGGCTCACGGACACACGTATAGGACTTCCTCCTGTGGAACCGGTTTGGGTCGTGCCTGTCGAACGGGAACAAGCCCGAGGAGGCGCTGGGTGCGTACCGCGAAGCCCTGCAGCTCCGGCCCACGTACACCCGAGCTATCTATAACGTCGGCGTAGCCTGTGAGCACTCCTCTTCCACAGCGCACATCAGGCACGCACATTCAACTTACACTTTCTCCAGGCCTGAACATCGGTGCACACAAAGAGGCGATCGAACACTTCCTGAGCGCACTCGCCCTGCAGGAGTCGTCCGGGGGCGGGAAGAGCGAGCAGCTGTGGACGACGCTGCGGCGCGCGTTCCAGCAGATGGTGCGCATGTGTGGTCTTCGTGATCTTTGCGCGATCGCTGACGATATTGTCCTGTACTAGAACCGCCCAGACCTAGCTGATATCGCGCGGCCGGAGACGAAGCTGGAGGTGTTCCGCGAGAAGGGGTTCGATTTCTGACTGTCTCTGCTTGAACCTGACCGTGCAGACCATACCCGCCATATCCCAGCCTACAAGTACACCCTGCTGAATCGTAACGTGCCCTTCAAATGCGCTATGCATCCTGTATTCTAGTCGCACTAAGTGTTTGTTGTATACATAGTTGCGCTGCTCCTGCGTACAAATTCGCCCGGGGTGATAGGTTCGCAGGTGGACCAATCGCGATGGGGGAAATGATAAGATATCGCGATCTCGGCCGGGAAGGGCCTGCATTGCAGAGTTTCACGTCAGATCGATCTGCAGCACGCCATTCCGTCGTCGATCGGTCCGCTGCAGAGGCCGCATCCGGGGTCATATGTCGCGCAAATATACAGTCCGTCCAACGCTTCTCCTTCCTGCTCTCCTTATAGCTCGTACGGGGACCACTAGTCGGTGCCGGGTTCTGTCTCCATCGCTCGCTGGGCTCTCCTCGTTTCTTGACCTCCGACCGCCACCATGTCCGTTGAGATGTACGTCCCGGACTTCTCGGAGGATGCTCGACGGCATAGGAGGTATGCTGATCAGGTCGCAGTCACTCGGTGCCCAAGCCACCTACCCCGCCCGCTGGGGCCAAGCTGAACAAGCACTCATGCGTTATCACGCAAGACAAGGTGTGTCCGCGGACCAGAGTTTCGTCCATGACGTCGTCGGCTAACGAACCGCGCAGAGGTTCGGAGGCGCTCAGGCGATGTGTACGTCGTGACTATACATCTGGATCGCAATGGTGCTGAGGGCGGTTGGACAGTGCACGCTGTGGGCGTGACGGTGGAGGATCTGGACAAGCCGCAGGTGAGTGCGCGTGCAGGTTGTTCGGGGTGGGCGACGCGCTCATGACCTCTGCTTTCGTTGCGCAGATCGGTATCTCGCCGGTTTGGTGGGAAGGTGAGCGTGCATAAGCGACGCGTATTCGAATTAGGGTCTGATGTCACGGCAGGTAACCCATGTAACAACCATCTTGTGAGTACTGGCAGCAGGCGGGATGATGTCGGGCTTGCTGAGACCAGGTACGCAGCTCGACCTTGCGAGGCATGTCAAGGAGGGATGCAAGCAGGAAGGTCTAGTCGGCTTGACGTTCAGTACTATCGGTGTCAGGTGCGTGAATCTATCTCTCACAGAAGCATCCACTGAGGCCTTGCAGTGATGGAATTACTATGGGAAACGACGGTAAGTAGAGCCTGGTTCAGAAGCTTCGTTGTGGCTGATATTTGATTCTGTCAGGTATGCGGTTCTCGTGCGTCCATTTCTTTCCCTTATTCGGACCAGGCACCCAACTTCTATCCTCGCAGGTTACCGAGTCGTGACCTCATCGCGGACTCGATCGAGACGGTACGTCCTACCCGTATCTATCTCTTCAACCCTCACTGAATCGCATCGTCCACATCGTTTCCTTAGCTCATCCGGGTTGGTCCAATCATACTTCGTGCACAAAAGCGTAGCCTGAATCTGTTTACAGGCACAACACTATGACGGTAACATCGCCATCCCTGGGTATGCCCTTACTCCACATTGCAGTCCCTAGTCCCGCTGACCGTCACTGCAGTTGCGACAAGAACATGCCCGGCTGTGTCATCGCCGCTGTCCGCCACAACCGTCCTACCATCATGGTCTACGGCGGGACCATCCGTCCTGGTGTCCGCAAGGTCGACTGCCCGGCCCTGGGTTTCAAGGCGGGCGACAACATGAACATTGCTGACGCGTTCGAGTCGTACGGTGCCTTCGCCACCGGCAAAATTAACGAGGAGCAGCGTCTCGATGTCGTCCGCCACTCTTGCCCTGGCCCAGGTGCTTGTGGTGGTATGTTCACGTATGTGTCCCGCAATGGCCCAGAGGACTGTGGCGCTCATCGTGATGCGTAGTGCGAACACCATGTCGAGTGTACTGGAGGTTCTCGGTCTCTCGCTGCCCTACTCCGCGTCTACGCCCGCCACGTACGCAGAGAAGGTCCAGGAATGTTTGAAGGCTGGGAAGTACATGAAGCGCCTCCTCGAGCTCGATCTTAAGCCTAAGTAGGTGTTGACCTATGGTGGATCTTCAAGGCAACTGACGGTGTATGCGCAGGGACATCCTCACGCGCAATTCGTTCTTGAACGCCATCACGGTTGTCAACGCCATTGGTGGATCGACGAACGCCGTGAGCGCTCTGCGCCCAGACATGCAGTGTGCAGCCGTTGACGTCTTCCATATCTAGGTCCTCCATATACTCGCGATGGCCCGTGCGGCGGACGTCGACATCACGATCGACGACTTCCAGACGGTCGCGAACAAAACTCCCTACCTCGCTGACCTGAAGTACGCTCCGCGCTTGCAAACGGCTGCACATCATGACTGCTCACACTTGACTTGCACAGGCCCTCCGGCAAGTACGTCATGGAAGACCTGCACAAAGTCGGCGGCATCCCAGCGCTGCTCAAGTACCTCCTGAAGCACACGGACCTCATCGACGGCTCGCAGCTCACCATCACCGGCAAGACGCTTGCGGAGAACCTTGAGGACGTGCCCGAGCTCGACTTTACCAACCAGGATGTCGTCCGCCCGCTCAACAACCCGCTCAAGTCAACTGGTCACTTGATGATCCTCCGCGGCAACCTCGCCCCCGACAGCGCCGTTGCGAAGATCACCGGGAAGGAGGGCCTCCGCTTCGAGGTGCGTGATCGCGACAGTTCTCCATCTCCCTTCCACCGAGAGGCTCATCTCTATGATACACATTAGGGTGTTGCGAAGTGCTTCGATACGTGAGTGGCGGCAGACTCGTATGATCTCGTCTAACAGTCGGACTCACTCACGCTGCCTATTGTAGCATCCCGCCATTCTTCACCGCACTCGCGAACGGGGAGATCACCGAGGGCATGGTCATCATCTTCCGGTACCAGGGCCCCAAGGGCGGACCGGGCATGCCAGAGATGCTCGGCCAGACCGCCGCGCTCATGGGTGCCGGCCTCGGCGGCAAGACCGCGCTCATCACCGACGGCCGGTTCTCCGGGGCGTCGCGGGGCTTCATCATCGGTGCGAGCCTTTTCTCTCCTTCCTCCACGACAGTACGAGCGCAAGGTCTGACGAGGATGTACGCGTGCGTGTCTGCAGGTCACGTCGTGCCCGAGGCCTTCGTCGGCGGTCCGATCGCGCTGGTCCAGGACGGGGACAAGATCGTGATCGACACGGAGAGCCGCGCTATCAACTGGCTCGTCGACGAGGAGGAGCAGAAGCGGCGCCGCGAGAAGTGGACGCAACGCGAGTTCTCGGAGAAGCGCGGCGTGCTGTACCGGTATGCGCGCGATGTCGCTGTGAGTCGGTCCTCGCGTGTTCTGTGTGGTTGCAGGGTGCTGACCTGTGGTGGTTCTTTACAGCCTGCGAACGTCGGTGCGTACTGCGACTGAAAGGACGACCGACCTGGCAGTGGCAGCTTGGGAGGTGTCGGCTACATACGAGGAATGGAAGCAGGCCAGCAAAGTAGTGCGGAATCTTGTACATGTGTACAGTACCAGTGCAACACCCTATCCACTATACGAAGAAGCGCTATCAGCAGAGTCGGTCACTGACCGTGAACATGATTACAACGGCATATCCCTACGACTCACTACAAGCGTTACTTTGCGATCAATTGCGCTCGCGGGTTGTCAACAACATGCCGCCTGTCCGCTTGGCCAGGGACTGCAGACACAACACTCCATTGATACCGTGCCGACGCCAGAAAGACCATCAATGCGGCCTATTGTCGTAACTGCTGAACTGCATACAAGCACTTGCCAGCAACACTTGCCTCGACTGTTGAGCAAGTATGATTCGCGGACGCCGAGCAAGCAGAGTAGATTTGCCCGGAATCCGACTGCTCGTCAGAGACATCTCCTAGCTGCGACGAATTTACCATGTTCCACCCGCCCTTATCTCACACACGCAATGCAACACCAATAGGTGATGCATTGATGGACGGGTAGCTTCGAGCGAACGTGACCTCGGACAAATCGTATGTTCATTCGGACACTAGCAAGCTTCCAAACGTACAGTAAGTACACGATAGATAAGTATACAGATACACACCAAGATACTCGTACAACATAACACCCCCTCCGAGCGCATTCACAACTCGCGCAGGGACCTAAACCAAGGCAGTTATTCACGTCCACGTCCACGTTGTCCGCGTCCATCCTCTCGAACCATTGACCAAGACGAAACAGAACCACAAGGCACGACGAGGACATTCAGTACTCCGCCAACGGAATGATCCGCCCCGTGTTGTAGAACGACGGGCGCGCCTTCCTGCGCCCAAGCAACTCGATATCGCCGCTGTCGAAGAACGAGTACCCGGCTGTCCCGTCCAGACGCACATCAGCACCGCACTTCCACACAACACGAGAACAAGAACAAGACACGCACGCATGGTATCCTCGTCCTCGTACCCGTTGACTCCCTGCTCCGCATGACCATTGATCGGCCGGCCGGTCTTCGAGTCGCGCAGCACGCCCGCGTGGTCGATGAACGGCTCCGGGCGCTGGTTCGCGGATAGGTGCAGCTGGATCAGGATGCGCTGGATGTCGTGCAGGTACCCCTGCAGCGTGTCCAGGAACCGGCGGGTCTGCAGGTGCTTCGACGACGCGCATCTGCCACCACGCAAAGCAATCAGCAACCAACGTCGACACGAGTTGAACTGGGAAGAGAAGCTTACACGGAGATGCCCTCGTCCTTGATGATGTACCCGATCCCGTACCCGTCCGCGGCGACGGGCCCAAACCCGAACAGCCTCAGCGCGGGGTTGCCGCAGTTCGACGTGGAGAGGATCGACCGGTTCAGGATGTGCCATCCGTTGTCCGTGAAGATCGACGGGAGCGGCGGCTTGTCGCGCCCGCTGCTCCCGCTGGATACCGTGCTCGTCGGGGACGTCGGCCGGTCGTCCTCGTCGAAGCTGCTGGCGGCCGCAGCCTGGCTCTCGCGCTCGCGCTGCACGAGGCAGTAGAGCGCATACAGATGCCTGTCCTGGCCGAGACCCTTACTGCATTCCTTCGTGAGCTCGACGTGTCCCTGACACGCCATCCTCAAAGCGTTGACCTTCTGGGGGTTCGGCGCCTCCGAGAAGAACGTCTTCACGAAGTCGACGGTATGCGGCTGCACGGTCCGGATCGCCTCCGTCCGCCCGTGCAGGAACGACTTCGTCATCGCGGGCTCGTACGTGCACTCGATGCGCCCGTACAGGCCGTAGTACGCCGCCTGGAACGCCATCTGCACGAACGCGTCCGGCGAGAACCCGTGCGCGGTGATGAAGTTCTTCCCGTACGACTTGAACTCGAGCGCCTGGCAGTCGTTCTGGCAGATGAGGTCGCTCAGGCGCGTCTCGGCGAACCGGATGCCCGCGCGCAGCTCCGGGTAGAGCGTCCACTCGAGCTTCTTGGGCGTCGTGTCGATGACGTACGAGGGCGAGTCAACCTTCACGGGTTGCCCGCGCGGAGGCTTGTAGGCTTTGGCGTATGGAGATAGGGGCGCGTGGAAGAGGGTGGGTGCGGAGGGGTTGATGGACCGCGCGAGGAGCATGAGGCCCTCAGTAAAGATGTCTGCGGCGAACCTGGGCGACATATGCGTCAGAATTGTCTGATGTAGGCTGTTAAAGCCTAGAACATACCTGAGGACTGTATGTCCATCGACGCCAGTGTGCTCGAAGTTGATGCCTGCCGCACCGTCCGCGCAAACGATGATTTGAAGCTGCGCCGGCGACACATGAGCTCCTACCTTTTCACGGTAGGACAATGAAGGACCTACCTTGTCATACCACCGATTGGTACATGTTCCGATCTGGATACCGCCCTTCAATTCGTACGTTCCGCACAGGAAGTTATCGCATAGTTCGGCCAGATTTTCCGGTGAGGCGTCGTCGAGGCAAACCACGAAGAGCGCATTGTCGACGACATCGAGGCAAGACTCGTTGTTCTTGTTGCAAATCAGGGCTTTCCGGAGAGTCGACCAGACCTTGCGGTTCTCGGTAGACAGCACGCCGATAGAATTGCGAGCTACCTGTATGCGATACCATCAATGACCATCAGTATCAACAGCGGCAGAGCAGGAAGACGGAAAGTGAGTACGGACCTCCTGAATGGGCATCTGGTCGGCATCGGAGACAATCGCCTGCAGATTCCGGAGGATCTCGCGTTCCGTGAGCACGGGACGATTCTCAGCGTCAAGCACATCGAACCAGTCTAGATGACCGGTAGCAGTCAATTGACGAATGCCGTCATGAGAAGAGAAGGCGTTCCGTACAGAACTGTCCGCGGCGGAGCACGACTATATGCCTCGCGTCCGAGTGCACCTCCATCTTGCAGCCTCTCTGCAAGAGCGAACGATGAGCACATGGTCACTATATAGTCACTGGCGGGGGGAAGAAGCGCACCTCCGTCGGTATGCGGGCGGTGCCAAACAGGCGCGAGTACTGGTCCATGTCGAGCGGGATCCCGCGCACGCTGTCGGGCTCGAGCATGCCTGCGCGGAGATCATGAATGAAGCCCAGCGAAGACACGATCAGGGAAGCGGCGCGGGGGAGCTGTTGCCCGCGATCTGGTGTCGGGTCATTCCTGCCGCAGACGCACACGCGATTAAGCATCGAGCTTCGAACGGCTCGGAGCTGGTATCCCGAAGCTGAATAGACTCACTCGAGGACGAAAAACGGGTTCAATGCAAGAACGACGGGATCTGAATGCGACAGGTACGACTCGTACCTGGATCGCGGGGTGAAAGGGGTAAGACGCGTTAGACGACAGGCTCGCGATAACGCCGCCAGACGGGCGCATGAAGCAAGAGGACGTACCAAAACTCCTCGATGTAGCTTAATCCCGCCAAAAAGCCTGTCAGCGAAAGAAGCACGCAAAGTAGAGAAGCAGCGCACCTGGCCTTGTCCTTCGCGTACTCCTTCAGCTTCTCCTGAATGCGCGGACCGTCATGGTGCAGGAACTCTTCGACGGCCCTCCTCGTCTCGGCGTGTTCTCGCGGATCTTGTAGGCCTTCGAGTGCCCTCAGGTACCGTGCGCACGTCTGTTCGAGCGGGGGAATGGGGAGCTTTGGGAGCTCGCCTTGGCGAGCGAAGGTCCGTGACTCGGGCGGATTTGCTTCGAACTTCGTCACTGGGCCCGTGGTAGAGGGCATCGTGTCGCGCGTTGTCGAGCGGGTGTAGATGTGCGTAGATAGAGTGCGCGAGCGATGTCCGGCGGAGGTGAGGGGGATATGATAGGGACGCGGAGAGGGACTCACTTTATGACATACCCCGCATGGGGGCAGGAGGCTAAATGCGGGGAAATGCCATCATCGCGCTCACTCGTAACTCCGCACGACGGAGTACGGACGGGGCTCCTGCTCTGTCCGAACAGACGCAAGTTTGACGGAAAGACGACATGACGAGATGCACACAGCGGCTACGGGACTTTGCGCTTCACGTTAACTTCAGAAGCAGCGGTCGGTGCGTTATTCCGGACCTTGTCCGACTTCCTGGGACACACATCCGACTGACAAGTATTGTGGACGATACTTGCGTTCTACGGGTTCAAGAACGGGCATCGAGTCTAGATCTCCGCGATTTCCGTGACACCTAGGCTTGCACCGTTTGACAAGGGGCAGGTTCGGATCCGCGGAGTGCAAGCAGTCCCGCAGGCGGACGGCGACACTCATTATTGCAGCTCTAGCATACAGAATCAATACAGAGTAATTTCTGGCCGCATAGAGATAGTAGCATTGGAAGAACTGAGTGATTGGTATTGATGCGAGCTACGGATACAGATGGGTATGCAGAGAGAGACTAGGACCAGTGTGGGCATAACGTAGAGAGACTAAGCTCAGGGGGCGCGGGATGGTGGCGTTATGATTGTCCAGGCGCGTTCCGAGAGATTTGCGAGGCCTTCAGCTGAGGAAGGGCGTCGTCAGTACGGGTGCCCGTGCGGGTTCTGAGCAAGACTGAGGGAAATCGAGCGAGTACGGCTGGGTGGTTGGGGGGTGCGGGGTAGCTACTGAACGCGGGGAAGGGACGGAATGCGCAAGCGGACGAATACTCACCTGTTTCCGCTTCTCGTGGACGATCCGCCGGCTCTCAACTTCCGTCGCGAAGTCGAGGAGCGACTTGCCCGCTTTCGCGCTCATGCGCTTGTACTTGTGCAGCTTCCGTTCCGAGGCCGAGGAAGGCGAAGGCGAGCTGCTCCGAGACGAGGTCTGGGAAGAACTCTGCATGGGACGGAGATCAGCGGGAGCTCCCGGTACCGATGAACGCGAGGACGTACCGTGGAAGAGGAGGGCGAAGTCGGGCTGCTCGAGCTGGGTGAGCCGGCCGAAGACCCGGTGGTCCCGAAGAATTGCGTGTCGTGCCCGTCCTCCTCTGAACCACACAGGTTCATCTTCGGGTCGGACACCCCCGGGCGGTTGTACAGCGGGCAGAAGAAGACATCGGGGTGGCTGTAGCTCTGCATCTCAGGCCTGGCTTGTCTATGTCTATGGCTTCTTGGTGAATGGCAGATAACGAAGGAAACGAGAGTGGGTATAGGCGAGATCAAGAGAGCGGATATGCGAGCGGTACGAGACGAGTGCGATAGTAGAGACCCAGCCAACGCAGCTCGCAAGGACACATATACGTCCGACATGCTCGCTTTGGCGGTGGCTGTCGACCAGTCCAACCATTGAGCTTAAACGTTGGCATTCGGTGGTCTTTGGCCCAGGACAAAGCGACGAGCGCTGCGGGCGTGCGAGATTTGGCAGAGTCCACACGTGTGTGGAAGTATGGCCTGTGGTCGCGCATTGACTGCATGAACCACGGAGAGTGGCTTTGGGGCAGTGCAGCGTGTCTCGGGGATACCGGCATAAGCGACGGGTGGGATGCCACGGAGGTGCGCCACCGAGCCAAAGCTCTTTGTGTGCGTTTGACGGAGGGCGTCGAAGCGATACAAACGCGAGTATGTTCCCGATACGAGTCCTCAAAGTACTTGTGCAGGCCTCTACCCTGCTTCGTACAGGCATGCGTGTCTTAGTAAGTACGAGAGGAAATGCGATACTTACTGACTGTTCGCAGTCTCGGCTCCATGGCGCTGCAACATTATAGCGGGAACTTGAAGACCCCTGTGAGTAGACCTCTGGTATTGGTAGGGTGTATGCCAATTGTCGACGACTATATGGTTTGAGCAAGTCGTCCGAGGGGGTCCGTTGTGGGCAAAGCTTGCCAGTTGCGCCACTGGCGGCGGATGCGCGTCTCCTCTGAGCGTCTGAACCCGTGGCCCTATGTAGTAATAAGTGGTTAGTCCCCGGTGCTGGGGGGGCTGAACAGCGGACGAAGTCTCTGTACTTATTTCCAACTCGAACTCGTTCATACATAATAATCTGTGTACATACATAACTTGAATCGTGCAGTCGACAATGGACATACAGTAGGCGACACACTGCCGGATGGCCTGGGGTGCGAGTGACGATGACGACGGCCTGCGTCTCTTCTTCTCCCTGCGCTACAGTACAAATCCGTGTAGTATCAGTAGCAGAGCCGAGTGTAGTTACCGGCCAGTGCAAAGCAAATCCTTCGCCTCGCAGGCACTGCACGGTCGATTTTCATCGCACCTCAGCTTCTTGTCTGCATCACTGGTGGAGTACATATCAGCCATGTTGCAAATCGCGCAAAGTAGACGTTCTCACCGTGGGAGTACTGGCACTCGGTCTACACACAGCCCGGGGCTGAGTTCGCGCTAGTCCCTGCAAACTCTCCAAGTCCCTGATCTTTCCTACGCCTCTTGGCAACATTTGCTGCGAACCTGTCTCCAAGTCAGTACTCTCGTAAAGAGGCGACAGCTTGAACGGGGCTCACCAGTTGTACAGATTCTTCGTTTCAATGCCAAGCTCTTGAGAGAGCCGATTACACTCCGCTGCACCAGGTATCCATGGTCCGTGCGTGTCCATGTATGCCTCGAATACTTTCCTGACATCTGGCGTAATCTGACGTTTAGCCTTGGGGTGATGGTTATCCCGGGACCGCTCATCCCGGGACCGTTGATCTGCAAACCTACAAAACAAAGCGCAGATATTGAACACCTGAGAGGACAAGTGGTTACGAGTGAGCGTACCAAGCTTCGATAACCTCTATGAATAACTTGGTATGGTCGCGAATCTCGAATAGCTGCTTGGGCGTAGGGGTCTTGCTCCGGGTTTCATAGAAGTTCTTGAGGTATTCTTCCAGGGATTCAGTTGCAGCGGCGCGAGATGAGGTTGCTTGAATCGGCAGCCCAGAATGGAAGGGAACCTGCCGCTCCTGCAGCCAAGGGTCGTATGCGCTCGCATACATACCGACTTCGCTCGCAGCTTGCAGGGAGCTACCGGCAAAGTCGTTGGTACCACTTCGCGCAGCGGGCGGATTGCTGAGGAGATATTGGCCTGGATTCACGATGGCGTGCCCGTGCTCTCCAGCGGAGCCATACAGGTCCTGCAAATCGCTTGCGTTCATTTCGATTCCGTGAAGGCCACCGGGGAAGTCGTTTACGCCGCTGAATGCAGCGTGCACGCTGCCGGTGGTGCCGGGTTGCACAGCGCGTGAGTGCGCGTTCACCGAGTGAGGGCCTCGGGTGTTGTTACTCGTGGACTGGACGACCTGAGACGGCGCGAAGGAGATTGCAGCGGTTGGTGCACGGGTCCCGGCAAAGTCTGGGTGAGGTAGAGGCTGAAGGTCAACCCAATCATTCCGAGGAGGATACGAGCTGTTGGTGGATGTCTGGTTATGAGTGGAGGAGTTGTCGTGCCGGCGTTCATAAGGCATAGACATGGTCACTGGGAGAGGGTGATTGAGGGAGTGAGATACGAGAGCCTGTAGTCGCTGTGAATTGGTTGGTTGTGTTACGCGCTTGACAAATCAACTATACTGACCGAATGCCAAAGCAGGGACCATTGTTCGACCAAATGGGTCATGCCGCCGACTCAGTTACTACATTGCGTCAGCAGCGGTCGGAACTGCACAAAACTTGACACTTGTGCCAAGGTTCCGCGGTACCTAAAAACCCCGATGCGCACTACTAGCGTGCATCGTCTTGCTGAACGGTCAGGATCATGGTGGTTCGAACTTTGAAGGAAAGTACGGTGGTTCTGTGGTAGACGCCACCAGCGCTCCGAGTCGGTATCCGCGGACCGGACCTGACCTGACCAGACACTGGCGACGGTAAGTATCTTTCCTCCTCCTCCTCGACACTCATGAATGACTCTCGCTTCGCAGGTCTGTTCTTCTGCCACTCCTGAGAAGCCAAGGCGCCTCGAACTATACAGTATCTAACTTTACTTGGGTTTCTCGATATGAATCAAACCCACTCCTCCGGCCCCTGCGCAGTCTTTGACAGAGAGGTACGTCATGCGAAGGAAACTCACATACATATATAAATTTCTTGCGCAGGAGATCATCCCCAGTGAGAATCGACTGTGTTTCAATGTGTTTTGATATTGGGAAATCGTGGCAAACAATGTTCAAATATGTTCTGGGAGCAGAACAGCGTCTAATCTGACAGCGAAGTCGAGCTAGGGTTAGTGTTTACACCTTTGCAGCGACCGCGATCGTCGCATTCTGCTTTTTGCGAGCACTTTGCCGACTCTGTCGACCTTTTGCACGCTCGCAAATCTGTCAAGTCAAACTCGTTTCAACAAGTTCAGTTCAGGCAACGCCCGTCCTACTCTCCTACTTGCGATCGTGACGCAATCATCGAAGTCTCGCCTGCGCAACTTCGCGCTCAGTCGGACCTCCCTTCCTCTTTCCACCACTATCTCCCTCCCGGGTTGGCTGCTCTGTCTTTGCTGCCCTCCCGTCGCTTCAGATTGCCCATCACGGAACAAGAGGTATGGTCTCCACGCGCAGGTCGGAGGCTACGCTGACATGAACTAGCAGGTGCGGATAGCAGGCACTGAGTGCTGTACGCACCGGGATTCTCCCACCTGTCAGCGTGCAAACTGAGCACGCCCGAGCGAGCATGCGTGGAAGGCGAGTTGGGCATACTTAGGCACGGGCAAACAGGTACGTAGCCATATAATTGGGCAGCGTGCATGCTGTCATAGCGCAGTTCAGTGCTCACGCGATGCTTCTGCTTCCGATGTAGCTCAAGTCCCACTCAGCGGTTGCTCAACAGCATTTCAGTGCGGGTGCAGTCGTTGACTAGAAAGGTGAGTGACTATATGCTGTCCCAGCTGGCTCAGATGCCTGTCCTTCCGGGGCACACGCTCGCTAGCACCCGGACACCCGACACACGGGCGACACAGACAGGTCTTCGGACCAGGTACGTCCACGTTTTTGGAACCGGAGTGGACCAGTGGGGCAGCCGCAGGCAAGCACGGCGGGCGGACACAAAAGGAAAGCGCGGCGGGCGAGCGAGGAAGGAGAACGCGGTGGGCGGGCAGCGGGAAGCAGGCCGGCCCCGCAGTAGCATATTGGTGTATCTTTTTAGTTGTTCATATATATGTTTACCGAGACCAGAACCTACCTGAACATATTGGCGACGAGAACAACATGAGGAGAACATATTCACGAAGATATCAGTGTGTTCTGGTATTAAAGCGTTCCAAATCCTGTGTTATCATCTGTTCTCATATATACTACGCTGTTCTCATATGCGGTCAGATTTAAACACATATCAACTGATTAGAACACAGTCGATTCCCACTGGGGATCATCTCTCGAGTCTCGCCTATATCCTCACCATGCCCAGTGATGAAGCTGCCGTTGACTCCACAGCCCGCCGGTCAATTTCTCCCTCTCCTGGTCAGTGCCCATTACTCCGTGTCTCCTCAGTACCGCCATTTAACCAGTATTGCAGCTATTCAGTTGAACGTGTCTCATGAGACAGCGAGTCATGATGGACGTTCACCGGGCATCGAATCGCCCCCGAGATACGACGCACAGCCAAAGACCGGCAACTCTGCAGACCCCCGGCGCCCACGATCGCGCAGAGGACCCTCGCTCCTCACATCCTTGTTTTCTTCGACGGCGCTGACGTCCCCCCGCATGCATGGGGTCGGGACGGTGTTGCCAGGATGGGCTACGGAGTACGTGCGCGCCATACACACTCCTCTTTCGCACACTGAGCTCTGCATGCAGGCATTCGCGGACCTGCTCTTCACCGCCTACATCTCCCACCCGAGCTCTGCGCCTCCTAAGCGCGGTCTTTTCAGGAGGAACCCGGCACGCAAGGCTTTCTGGCGCAAGCACTGCCAGCTGAAGCAGCACTTCGGTGCGCATGTCAAATTGATGGCGAGCTTCGTGCGCACCTCTGGAGGACTGGACGCAGCGGGCCCTGTGCGGATGCAGTCGGGCGGGTGGCCGGAGATGGTGCAGAATGTGGTTGAGATTCACGTCGTGTACGAGCCGCCGGCGGGCGCGTACGCGTTCAAGCGTAAGTAGTGACCCCGCGTGAAGCCGCGTGCGGAGATGGAAGCGCGTATGAGATGGAAGCGCGTATGAGGCTTCTTGCTGTACGTTCGTCGTGGACAGCAAGCCTATACATCGCGTCCTGGATGCCCTGCTGACGAGTCGTGTACCAGAAACGACGGCCAGCGAGAGGCTTCTCTTCAGTTGCGCGTTCCGACGACGCGCGCTGACTCCGAGTCCGGTGAGGTCGATATCAATGCGCGGGGCCAGCGGCGCGTGTCGAGAGCGATCAAGTCCCAAGGTTCGGTCA
This sequence comes from Lentinus brumalis, assembly GCA_001792895.1. Classification (NCBI taxonomy): domain Eukaryota; kingdom Fungi; phylum Basidiomycota; class Agaricomycetes; order Polyporales; family Polyporaceae; genus Lentinus; species Lentinus brumalis. The sequence continues at coordinate 1,873,216 of MARA01000006.1, read as the reverse complement.
GAAATTCCGGCACAATGATCGGTGCAAGGTTTTCCTTCGTCTCGACCGTTGCTGAGGACAGTGTGGTTGAAGGCAAGCACTGTCTGAGCGGCCTAGAGCGAGGAAGTCTCCGAGTCGGCACTCGGTGTTGGCCCGGGGAGAGCGTTGCTGATTGATCATCTTAGCCGGTCGTCCGAGGTAGTCGTCGTGGGGAGAGCTTGCGAGTAAGTAGCGCCACTGCGCGATGGCGCCGGGAGGCGCGTCTCCTCCGAGCGCGCAGCTGTGCGTTGCACCCTCACGCTCACCTTTCTGTGTCAGGCTCATAGCACCCTCTGCACCCTCTGGTAGCTGCAGGAACTGTAATTCTTATCCTCTGAACAATCTTGGCCTCACCACACTCACTATACTATAGAACACGTACGTCGAGACTATAGTACTACTACTGTACTCGTACATTGATCACCGACGACCGTACGGTCACCGTCACACTTAGCTGCTGTAGAGTTTATCGCGGAGTCGCCTTGAACAACGGCTTCTGAGCGGACTTCTTCTGGCTGTGGTACCGCTCACGTTGCCTTTGAGCATAAACCCTGTCGACGTCCGATTGAGCGCAATACGTGCAATTTAGCAAGGAAAGCACAAACCAGGCATCCACGGCGTCCGACTCCAGGCCAAGCTCTTCAGCTATCACAGCACGCTCTGCCTTGGTCGACAATTCGCCCCTGTCCAGGCGGACTTTGAGTTGGGCCTTTTGAGCCTCGTTGAGGCGTCCCATACGTGGACGATTATAAGGTGTGCTCCCGGGAACATAATCTTGATCAATCCTTCGTTTATCATTGAACCTGAAAATATACAATGAACACCTGAGGAGTGTGAGGCAAGAGAGCGTGCTTACCAATTAGCGACGTAATCTATGTTGAGCCCTGTAATTCCTGCAAGGGTGGCCCGCTGCTCCGGCCCAGGCCTCTTGTTCCCATCGTTGGCAGCGTAGAACTCCTCTAAAAAGTTCCTTGCTTGGTCGTGTGTCATGGGAGACCCTTCTGCCGTCGGCGTGGTATAGGTGTCGCGAGCGGAGGGTCCTCGGTATGTTGGTTCATGTGTAGCGACCGCCCGCCCCGCAGGTGCAGCTGTTCCGTATACACCCGCGCCAGCAACTCCACTTGCACTGGTGCTGGCACGCGTAGAGCCGCTCGCATAGTTGCTAGTATCACTGTACGCAGTCTGCGGGTGATGACCAGACTGGTAGTGGTCAGGTACTGCAGCTGATGATCGCCGTCGCCTTCTAGCGGACTCGGGGGCTGACTCCGACCCAGATGTGCTGTAGTACATGCCCCTATCCATGCTGCCTCCCCCAGCGTATTGCGAAGAGCCACCCGGGGCAACGTTGGCAGCACCACCAGACGCAGCCTGCTGATGGCTAGCCTGCCGGTAGGGGTCATGTGCCGTTGTGGAAGTTCCTCTGGGTTGCATCCCAGCAGAGCCGGAGCGATACGGCGACGAGCTGTAGGTGCTCGCGCTCGTACCGGCTGCGTAGGCGGCTTGCATGGGGTCGCCAGCGTAGTAACCGCCGGTACCGCCGTAGTACGCAGTGTTGCTAGTAGTCTGGTACCCCGGTCCCGGGGCCTGCCCATACCCTACTACAGCGCCATACGGCGACATGGTATATGTACCTGCGCCCATGGAATGGCTGCCATCAGGTGCGATGTTGCCGGTACTACCGTATGGAGTCTGCGGGTGGCCGGCTGTGTGGTGTTGCCCTCCGCCGGAGTGCGCATGAGTGGCCGAAGACGCTTGAAAGTGCTGTTGCGGGTTCTGTGCAACACCCTGGTACTGCGCGTAACCAGGAGGAGCTGGAGCACCATGAAGGGACGAGACATGAGCGGGGTTGCTCATTTGCGAGTCGCTCCAGCCTTGAGGAGAAGAGGATGACTGAGTGCCGGCCAAAGAAGGATGGGTGGTGTAGGGCGACTGATGACCAGACGAGCCGTCGTGGGGTTGCTGATGAGACATGGTTTACTGTAGGAGGAGTGAAGGGTAGTCAAAGCTGGGTTTACTATGAGAGGTGTGAGGGGCAGTCGAATTTGAGGGTAGCACCGTCCATCTCCACTCACCTTATATACGAGTACATCGTCGGGACTCAGCTGCGTGACATCGAGCTTCAGGCGACGCCTCGCGAGTCGACGGGTATCGCTCTTTTGTTGACATGAGTAGAGCCACAGCGGGACACAGTCGTGAAGTGCATACGTCGGTTCTCAACATCCGAGTCCCGGATCCAACGGAGTGCCTGGGGCGGTAGTCGTTCTGGTGTGTCGGAAGGTCGGTAAGTATGCAGAAACAGAATATGAGACTCAGACTTACTGCTCAACGACCATGATACCCAGCTGAAGGCGTTGGTGAGCCTGACGCTATCGGGCAGTACTGTCGTGGTCGTTGTTCACAACCAATCTCTTGGAATGGTAGACACGACGATTCAGCTTGTGCTTGAACAAAACAGCAACATACCTGCGCAATCCCAAAGTCTTCGCCGCTAAGCCGATTAGGATCACAACGCATGAAGTTGACAAGAACGGGAATCTACTAGACGCTTACTCATGGTCAGATGAAGCCTCGGACCCTCGGAGGGGCAACAGTACAGGAGTCGCTCCCGGGGCAAAGGATATGTGAAGCGGACATGCTCAGAGTCCGAGGCTTCCCGGTCATCGAGTTGCCGCACTCGGCTGAGCCGCTATGCCTACAGTCGAGGCTGATGCGCTGGCTTGGAGCGTTCCTCGGAGTCACCTCGGAGTGTCAATCTAGGGAGGCTGAGTTCAGACGCCCCAGTTTCGCATCATCCTGCATACTCTTCCCGGGGCATCACAGTTCTAATGCGCTTCTCTGGAACACATCAGATACTCACAACTTGAGTAGAGACCGCCCCGCTGTCCTCTCATAGCACCGAGTCAGTGGCATTCTGAAGAAATTCCCGCAAATGCTCGGGTGCTTGTCAGTAACCCTGCGATGACGATTGCCAAGTTCAAAGAAAGAGCAGTTGTTCCGCAATAAATCTCCGGTGTCAACGTTGATGGCCTCCATATTGCGCCTCGCTTAACTGGCCTCCGCGGGCCCACGGCCTCATCATGAAATGGACATTCAAATATCAAGGGTCACCTGCAGGATTCCCGAGATGCTCGCTGTAGCAACGCAGTCAGTTCCCATGCCTCTCCGTTAAAACCCATCTCACTCAGTTCCAAATCATTTTGCGAGATGAGACGGACGGAATCTCGTCATACGCATGAAAAACCTAGTTGTAAGGGGAGCCATCGATAGCGCGCAAGTTGGCTGGCGTGCGTCGCTCCCCAGTGTGCCATTCTCTCACCGGAACTGCAGGTATTATGGCCGTCTCTAATGAGACACCGACCCCGGACGGAGCTTCGTCCAGCACAAAATCGCCCCCCGGGATACAACGCACAGTCAAAGACCGGCAACTCCGCAGACCCACCGGCTCCGAGTCCCATAATCATCAAGAGCTCCTCCGCCTCGTTTACTTTGAAGGCGCTGAATGTGCCCCGAACGCATGGGGTCGGGACAGCGTTGCCAGGATGGACTTCGGAGTACGTGCGCGTCTGCCATATACACTCGCGTTCGCGGACTTGCTCTTCACCGCCTACGTCTCCCACCCGAGCTCTAAAGAGACCGCGCTTGGGAGGCGCAGGAGGAACCCGGCACGCAAAGCTTTCTGGCGCAAGCAGTGCCAGCTAAAGCAGCACTTCGGTGCGCATGTCAAAATGATGGCGAGCCTACTACGCACCTCTGGGGGACTGGGCGCAGCGGGCCCGCAGTGCGGATGCAGCCGGGCGGGTGGCAGGAGATGGGGCGGAATGCGGTTGAGATTCACGTGGTGTACGAGCCGCAGGCGGCCGCGTTCGCGTTCAAGCGTGAGCAGTGATTCGGCGTGAAGCCGCGTGCGGAGATGGAAGGGTGTACAAGGGTTCTTGCTGTACTCGTGTTGGGCGAGCGTTTACAATACCATAAGCAGCCACCTCGCGTGGCAGTCGCGTGGCGGGGCCGCGGGGGTGATTTTGGAACTCCTCTGCCTTCGTTCTGTTCACGTTGTGAACTCATACGCACTTCACAGAGCCGAGGTGCCAGCATCGGAGCTTTAGAAGCAACACACGAATCGAGAAAGTAACGTACTCCAAACTGCATGGAAACTCACCACGTGCTAACAGCATAGTGGGAACGGGCCTCCGGCTTATCTCCATATACCTCAAACGACCTCATGGCCTCCGCCGCCATCTCTCATCATCTCCCCGACGAGCATTGACGGACTTTGGGCTATGGCCGTTGATCTTGCACCCATTTCCCTCCCCGCGACCGCCAATGCCGAGCAGTTCAAAGACTTCGGAAGAGAGATCTTGGGCGTGAATCCTGGAGAGATGTCGGAAGAGCAGATGAAGGAGGTCCATGATCTATTGTACAAGGTCCGTCTGATGCCTCTGTGTACATTGCATGGTGATCATACAGGTCTTCAATCTGTATGTTCTCAGTACAGCGTCCTCCTCTTCCGGGACGTAGATGTTACACCCGAGCAGCAATACAATCTGACCAAGGTATGGTGACACGCATGTTTTATTCACCCGGATCGTGTAATATTTTCCTGTAGTCATTTGACCCGTCCTCTGAGAACCACGGTCACGGAAACGACTACAGCAAGACCCCAGGACGGAAGCTGTTTGAACTGAACGCTATCCCCGGCGTCCCGCAAGTGAAGCTCATCGGCAACGGCACCGTCTACAACCACGAAGGGCTCGCAGAGGCGGTGCTCAAGCACCCCTCGCACACCACCTTCCACAAGACGCATGTCTCGGCGGAAGATACCGCAAAGGGCATCACGCGCTTCCAACGCTGGCACATGGACGCGGCGTTGTACGACCTCAATCCTCCACGCGTCACCACCCTGTACGCGAAGGTGGTACCCCAGGGCCCGCATCAGACGGTGCGGTATGATGACGGCACGGGCGACGAGCTCGAGGTGCCGCTTGCCGCGACCGCGTTCGTGAGCGGTAAGACCATGTTCGACATCCTTCCCTCGGAGTACAAGAGCGTCGCCGTCCGGGGCCGGGTGAAGTACAGTCCGCATCCGTACGCGTGGATGGCGACCGCGCACGCCCTCTCCACCGGGCTCGGTATTGTATCCGAAGGCCTCGAGATGCCGGACGATGAGCTGCCGCCCTGGGACGAGGACAAGATCAAGGTCTACCCGATGGTATATTCTGTCTCTCCCCGGTGACGCGAATACTGACAGAGCATGCTCACTCATGGGCGCGTCATAGACGTGGAAGAACCCCGTCACGGGTGAGCTGCACTTCCAGGTGCACCCATGCGGTGTGAGGGAGCTCTTCGTGGACCCGCTACCCGCAGCCGCGAGCCGCGAGGGCGCGCTATACCCAGACGGCGCCCATTTGACGAACCTGCAGGAAGTCCGGGACCTTCTGTACAAGATGCAGCGCCCTGCGATCGCGCCCTCGGTAAGCTCCCTCCCCGGTTCGATTGAGATCAGCATATGACACCAGCTGACTGGCCGTTCCCTGCTGCATGAATATCCGCAGTTGGTCTATCCGCACGATTGGTAAGTCACTAGAGTGCGCTCCAATGCCGAACAGTGCAGTACGCTGACATCAGACGATGTGGTCTGGGCATGCAGGCGCGAGAACGACTTGATACTGTTCCACAATCGCGGCCTGCTCCACTCGGTCGTCGGTGAGTTGAAGAAGGACCAGATCCGTGCGTTCCACCAATGCAACCTCGCTGCGTCCGACGAACCGGCCGGCCCTACCCCCGAGGACGTGCGGAAGTACGCGTGAGCGGGCTGAGGCTCGCCGTTGCTCGCCCCTGCCAGCCTCGTACTCAGAATATCGCAGTGTTACGTACAGACTGCTCATACCAGTCACTCTCCGCTCCACATGCGTGTACATGTGTTGCAACATCTGCTCTCGCTGCTCATGTGTAAGATCTGCTCCGATGCTCGTCATCTGATCCCTGACAATCCGAAGACAATGTCCCCACTTCCTTCAAGGTCTCCCCTATGCGTTGACGCTTCGCTAGTCTTACTCGCCTCCTTTCGAGATAGGCTATCATAAAGACCCGACTCTTGGTGTACACGTCGTGCGTACCTCACAAGATAATCATCAAGTCATGTACTAAACCTCCACCTTCTCCACGCTCGACCCTGCATGCATCTGCTCTTCGAACTCCCGAGTCTCGTCGTCAGGAACCTCGTCCTCCATCTCCCGCGGCAAAATGACGTTCAGCACAGAGGCGACGATGCCCGCGGCCAAGACTACAAGCACATCAATAGCAGAGTCGCGTGCGCGTCAGCCCATGCCGAGAGAAACAGAGAGAAGCAGACGTCGACGTACACGGGGTGCTCAGGATGATCGTGATGGAGTTGAAGAGGCCCGCGAGGCCGCTGCTCGGGCTGTCCACGCCGTCGAAGAGGTGCGTGAAGATGTCGGGCACGAGGATGTCCGCGAGCCCGAACGAGAGCGCCGCGGCGAGCACGAACCGGTCGCGGCGCGTGTACTGCGCGAATGACAGCACGCGCACGCCAGACACCTGTGTGTCGATGCGGGTTAGGTCGGAGTCTCTTGAGTCGTGCGGAATGCGGAATGCGGAATGCGGATGGTTAGAGCTGACGTACTGCGACGCTGGCAAAGAGGAATGTTGTGACACCTCCGAGGACTGAATTCGGGACTGAAGGAAACGGTGCATGAGCATATGCGCAATGGAGACGGTGCTAGGACCGACACTCACTAGCGAGGAAGAACCCGGAGATCTTGCCCAGGACGCCAAAGAGGATGAGGAACCCGCAGCACCAGCGTCCCGCAGAACGGTTCGCGCAGCGCGTGATGGCGATGACACCGTTGTTCTGAGATGTACGAGTACTTATGTGTCAGTACTCAGAATCATACGGATATGCCAAGTGGATTGGACGGAACCTGAGCGAAGATGGACAGCGGCGTGACGGTGAACAGCGCGGACATGAAACCGCCGATGCCATCACTCTGTCACCGGCACGTTAGCTGAGGGACATTGGAGGAATGATGTAGTAGTGGTGCAGACGGACCAGAATGCCTCCCTGGACGCGCGAGTCAAACTCGAGGCCGTCTACGGGAAGGCGAGAGACCTCGGCGGACGCCGTGATATCGCCCGTGGCTTCCATGGCCAAGGAGACTGAGCAGAGGGAGTCAGATTTAGCTACGACACGCGTCATGAGCGGGCACATACCATAGACCGCGAGCACTGGTGAATGTATGAGTTATAGACCATCCCTGATTTCCAGTAGTTCAGAACACACTCACTGGGCAAGATAGCAGGCGGGTAAACCCCAATCTTGAATGTGTGCACCCTGTAGCATGTGAGCCCAGAGCCGACTCGCAGCTAGGTCCAACAAAGTGTACTGACCACAGGAACGTGATGACCGGCGCAGTCGTAATGCTCGACCCGTCAATGTACCCCGCTGCGCCCGCAACGATGCACCCCACGGCGAGTCCGACGATGATACTGATGTTCTTGAGGAACGGCGAGCCAAAGAGCTCCGTCAGGATGATGCTGATGAACGAGAGGAAGCCGAGGCCGATGAACTCCGGCGAGCCCCAGGGAAGCGGCCGCGGGGAGAGGGTCGTCGGGCAGAGCTGGAATATGCCGCTGGTGGGGAAGCTCTGGCATCCGTTGGACCCGCCTCCCCAGTCGAGCGCGCCGGAGCTGCCCACGAGGGAGGCTCCGATGAGCAGAATGACGGTGCCTGGAAGTCATATCAATATCCGGAGCCGTGGGATGAGAGAGAGAGGTTGCGTACCCGTGACGATTGGAGGGAATATGCGTTTGAGGACGCGGGGCGGGACGAAAGCCAGACCAATTTCGAGGAACGAACAGATGAGCGATGTCCCTATGCGCAATTCAACTTGTGTACAAGTCATTCTACCAACCAGAATGACATACCTAAGACTTTGCCGTATGCGTCTGGACATGGATCGCGGGTGATGGTGCCATCCGCAGCTGTTGTGGACGAGCAGGTACCATCGCGATACATGGCGTCGAAGATCTTCCACAATGATTGGTGAATAGAACAACGCGAGGATGGATGCTCTTACGGCATTGGCAGTAGAAAGGGTAGAAAAGCTCGTTCCAACGACTGGTGTACTTGTTGTCAGATCTCGAATCAGGCCCTGCGAGGGCGAGGTCGCGCACCTGAGATGAGACCCGTTCCAAGATAATATCCACCGAAGAGCGGTATGCGCGAGAGCTGAACCAAACTCAGAATACCTGGATGATATCAGTACTCAAAACACGAACACGAACCAAGCCACGTACCACTTCCAATCAGCGACGCTGAAATCATGTACGACGACGTCGCGCTGTCGAGGCTAAGAGCACTTGCAAATATAATCGGGGGCGTGATGAGGCCTGGAAAGATGAATACCACTCGTTGACCTGAGCGCGTGACTCAACATACCTGCGAGCATGGCTAGAGCATGCTGTAAGCCGGTGAAGATCGCCAGGGTGAGGGGGAGTTCTGCATCCAGTGCATAGAATGGCGGGGGACGTTGGGACCGCTTGGCGAATGGCATAGAAGGGAGACATAGCCAGGCATAGTCGTAGTCACCCAGCCAGCCACGGCGAGTGGTCAGCTTGCGCTTGACGAAGGTGGCGCGAGCGCGGAAGCCTTGCGCGTGAGTTGCAAGCTCCGGGGAGGGGACTGCCTTGGGCTGAGAGTCGTGCATGGTGTCGGAGGACGCTATGAAGTGTAAGGGCGGAAATAGCTTCGAGCTCCGGACGTACTTATGCCTGCATTTGATACACGTCCGTCCGTCCTCGCTGCCCGTTGCCCACGCTGTGAGGTATTAATATATCAATATCCGCTCTTCTGCTCCGGCAGCAGAGACCCCGAACAACCTTCGCCGAGCAGCAAGAAAAGGAATCCTCCGTTGATGCCCAGTCGACTGGTAAGTACTTGGAATCTACTTGTGTGTGATTGTATGCTCGTGTGGGACATCAGATTGCCGAAAGCGCACCCAGGCACTCCGCCGCTGGAGTGCGGGACCCCCGACATCCCGTTGTTCTGCTGCACATCCGTTCAGTGGATTCCGTGCTTCGGCATTCCAACGCGTCAACCTCCCCCGGACGTCGTCCGCGAGATCGTAATTCGTGCCCTCTGGAGATGATCGTTCTCGCCACCACACCCCAACGCTGGGCAACTTGAGCATGCGGCGCGAGACATCGTGACGCAGCCAGTACAGCCATTTCTGGAATAGAATAAGTAGATGCTGAATCTTTTGGCCAGGAACCCCGCAGAATCCGAGTCCATTGTCGTTGTCGACGAATGCGAGCATCCCCGCATTATCGTGTCCAAGCCATCGTCCCCTAGACTCCCATGCTGTGGTTGGGACGCTTCGAGTCGGAAGATTTCTGCACAGCGCCACATGAGAGAGCATCCCGCGTCGGATGGCAGCCAAAGGCACGACGTACCGGCATGTCAAGCATCTCAAGGTCTGGATCTGTGTCCGTTTGCTGGAGGACTTCGACTCGGATTTGCCCACCGGACTGCGAGTGCGTCGGGAGCCTGAACGAGAGTGACTGCGCGGTGGAGCCCTGAGTGGACGACGAGACGGATTTGCCGGCGGAAGGAAGCCGTCTGTTGTTCAGGACCGCAACCAGGCAGTTCGAGTAACTGTCGGGGAGTTAGTGGGAGCCGATCAAGAGGCGAGAGTTCCCTTACAGCTTTCCAATAATAGCCGTACTTCGAGGCGCAGACGGTATCAACACCCGGGAGAGGATGTAAGTTTACAAGCACTTACGGAGGTACGACAAGTGTGGAGTGATCCTAGAGAAGGACGTGAGACTCGGAACATGTAAATCGCCTTGAGTGGACTTACGGGGAATCCGAGATACAGTCCCAGGGCAATAATCGCAACGCCGGCTGAGAAGCTTGTGAGGCGACCTAGAGCACGAGCAAGAAGGGAAGGAAACGCACCAGTCAGCATGTTGGTCTCGACGGTTACCCGTACGATGCGATCGATGGTGCTCCTCGCTGTCAGAGTCCTCGAGCGCGATCGAAGGAGCTGTTCAGAGAAAAGCCTGACGATCAGCGCGCGGTCTGTGGAGAGAGCGTTCAGCTCACGGTATGGCTCATGACGACGGTGATCAGAATATCGGCGACAACGCTGGCGACGAGCCATGTCTGAAAGAAATGGTGGCAGCCAAGGTAAGCAACGTGATCGGTGGATAGACGAGATAGGGACAGACCGTCTGCTGAGCTACCTCCTCAACGCTGATCAACGAGAGCCTGCCGCCTTGGAAAGCCTGCATGCGCCCTGAGACAAGGACGATCTGGATCACATGCTTATGACACACCTTGAGTGCGGTGGCGATTCCAGCAGCGCACTGAGTAAGAGAGACCTGTCATCGTGCAAAGTACATAAGTGCGAGACGCCGCAGAGGCAACTTCACGACGCACCAGGAAGATAATGACGGGGAACACCAGCGATTTAGTCAGGATCCAGATGCGCCAGCAGTAGAACGTCTGCACGATCGTGGCGATGATCGCGTCCAAGAACGGGACGTCCCAGGAGTTGACGAAGGTGTCGTCGAGTCTGTTCATGTCCCCAAACCCGAAGACGAACCAGTGGAACGCGTCGGCGGTCACCAGACACGTCTGTATGACGTCGAGGAGGAACAGGCCGTAGACTGAAATGGGGACTTCAGGACGGCTGCAAGCAGTGCGCACCAGGCAGGAACCTTACCTAGGAACCGAATGGCCCGCTGGTCCTCTCGGAAGGTCAAGTGGTAGAAGTCTGACGGCGCGTCGATAAGCGGGCAAACACTGACATCGCGTAGCTCTACGTACATAGCTGGACGACCAGTACGCCCATGAATCCCCAGTTGAGGCAAATTCCGATCAACTAGGCCGTCGGAGAGGCATCAGTGCGAGCACTAGGCCCGTGTCATGGTACTGAGGCGACTCACTGTTGGTCCCGTTCTGTGCAAAGTGTCAGGGCCGTGCACATACTGCAGATCAAATCGCCACTCACATGAATGCAATGTCCGCCGGGATGGCGGGAAGCGCAGGTTGGGCGGCCATGGTGCGTGCACGAGTGTAGTAGTAAGCGGTCGAGACACGGGTCGGCTTCCTCTGGTACTAGTAGCGCTAGACGATCCTTGTCGTCTATAAGTACCTCAGGGTTTCATGCGCATGGTGCGCTGATTCCGTGGACGGGGTCCCCGACACAGCCAGAAAGCGTGGCCATGACGCGTCCTTCAAGTGCGAGCTGTTGGACGTCGCAGCGGTGGTCGGGGGATGGGCGGCGGGGAGAAGCTGCAACAGAAGAACTTAGGTTAGACAAGTACGTCTCCAGTTGCGATGAGGCGATACAAGACCTCCTAGGACAAGGCAGAAATCGCTGGATGAGCTCGCAGCTCACGATGAAGATTTGAAGTATATCAGCACTCAACGTTCAACAATTGACCGAGGCATCAGAGGGAGGAGACGAAGGAGTGGAATCCGCGTTTCACCGAAGATCTCTGCTCAAATTCAGGATACGTACGGAGACTGGAGACTGGCGTAAGTATATCGGGGTCCGGACTCCGAACCATTGGATCGTGGTGGCGGTGGCGGAGAGAGAGAACAGAGGCTAGCGCGCGCTCGGCGGCTTTCCACGGGAGACAAACCCTGCCAAACCTACCGCGCTATCGCTACTTATCGGCCTCGAAAGATGCATGCTCAAGACCCTGACGCTACTACTTGACCGCCGTCTACGCGACTGGGCGCAATCGATGCGACGGATACTTACCATCCTACCGTCGAGCAGAGCGGCTTCCGCAAACTAATTTACCGGAACGGGCAACGGCGACTACTCATACCTCTCGGCCTCTCCTCAACCAACGTGCCTTCTCTGCCATGCTGCCACATGCATCATAGAGCAGGTGCCCCGCAGTATGCGGATGCCCGCGCGATGCGGATGACTTGTGTCTCGTCTGGATGGTACCCCTCCTACCTACCAGGTGCGCACCAACGAGTTCATCAGTTCTGTGGCGAGGAATGGGATGGAACCTTATACTTGACGAATGCTCTCTCACCGCTGATCAGACAAGCTGGCAGCGTTGCTGCCATTCGTGCTGAATCTAGTCGGGCGCTCACCGCCGCGACTCGTTACCGACTCGCTTCTGCGTACAGCACTCCTGCCTATGTCTGTACAAGCGCGATTCCGCCGCCGTAGGACCTTGCCCGTCGCATACTTGTCGACAGCGCACGCACGGTACCGTACCGTAGCCCGCCACGAACACCGGAAAGCAGTTTCCCGTCTGCTCTCTTCGGACCATCCCCTCGGTTTGGAGGAGGGTACTTAGACCGTAAGTAGGACGTCCCTCGCCACCGCCGTGCAGTGTGCACTGCCGTTTATGTCACAGAAGCTTGATCTCCGCACCAGGCCGCAGGGACCCCGAGTAGCGATGTTGTGGCCGCGTCACGCATCTTCCCCCGTATGCATCCTTCAGGCTGCGTGCTCGGAATCAAAACGGATGCGATGTACCTCATCGCGCCGGCGTGGTGCGGTCACTGAGGTCTAGGAACATCCTCCTCTACCTCTCTGGCCAGGGTGATCATGAAGAAGTGCTTGGACGCCTTCGACTTCACCGCATGCCAGCGGCCTTCGCGTGGGAACGGGCACCCTGCATGCATCTACTAAGTACTGCCCTACATATACAGTCACGCCCCCTCAACGTCTCCGTCTATCCGCTGCCACCATCCCTAACGCACCACAGTAACAGACCGCACATCATGGCCATCGAACTCGCTCCAATTCCCCTTCCCCCGACTGCCGACGCTGAGAAGTTCAAGGACTTCGGGAGAGAGGTAAAGGGCGTGAAACCTGGCGAATTGTCCGAGGAGGAGCTTAAGGAGGTCCACGATCTCTTGTACAAGGTTCGCTCGCTCTGCGATTGATGGGCTAGCTATCGTTCTGACATGCATGTCAACAGTACGGTGTGCTCCTCTTCCGGAACGTAAATCTTACTCCCGAGCAGCAGTACGCGCTGACGAAGGTACGTTGGCACTTGGCTTTCACGTTCAGGTACATTCAGTGTCTGACGCGATGCAGGCCTTCGACCCGTCCTCTGAGAGCTACGGTCATGGAAACAACAAGACGCAGGCGGAGAAGAAGTCTATCCTCCACCCCGACCTGAAGACTATCCCTCGCGTCCCTCAGGTGCAGCTCATCGGCAACGGCACCGTCTACAACCACGAAGGGCTCGCAGAAGCGATGCTCAAACACCCCTCGCACACCACCTTCCACAAGACGCAAGTCTCGGCCGAGGACACGGAGAAGGGCATCACGCGCTTCTATCGCTGGCACATCGACGCGGCGCTGTACAACCTCAGCCCGCCCCGGGTCACCACCCTGTACGCCAAGATAGTGCCCCAGGGCGCGCGCCAGACGGTCCGGTACGACGACGGCACGGGCGACGAGCTCGAGGTGCCGCTCGGGACGACCGCGTTCGTGAGCGGCAAGACCATGTTCGACATCCTCCCGCGTGAGCTCCAGAGCCTCGCCGTCCGCGGACGCGTCAAGTACAGCCCGCACCCGTACGTGTGCATGGCCCCTGCGCACGCGCTCCCCACCGGGCTCGGCATCATGTCCGAAGGTCTCGAGATGCCGGAGACCGAGTTGCCGCCCTGGGAGGAGGAGAAGATCAAGGTGTACCCGATCGTACGTCCCCGCTGCCCCTCGGCCCCCTCCATGCGCTCGCTCACTCGTGTGATTACTGTATGCGCACTAGACTTGGAAGAACCCCGTCACGGGCGAGCTGCACTTCCAGGTGCACCCGTGTGGCGCGAAGGAGCTCTTCATCGACCCGCTCCCGGCAGGCGCAAGCCGCGAGGGCGCGCTGTTCCCAGACGGCGCCCATCTGACGGACCTGAAGGAAGTCAGGGCCTTGCTGTACAAGATGCAGCGCCCTGCGATCGCGCCCCCCGTACGTCTCTTCCCCGATCGTTCGAGCTCAGCACGACGCGAACTGACTTCTCATCCCGTCCTGCGCCAGTTGGTCTATCCACACGACTGGTAAGTCGCTGCGATGTACGGTGTTTCTCAGTAAGTGCTGCTGGCTAACTACGAGGTCTGTGTGCACAGGCGCGAGAACGATTTAGTGCTGTTCCATAACCGCGGCCTGCTTCACTCGGTCGTCGGCGCGTTCAAGAAGGACCAGGTCCGCGCGTTCCACCAGTGCAACCTCGCTGCGTCGGACGAACCAGCCGGCCCTACCCCGAGGACGTGCGCAAGTATGCGTGAGCGGGACATTGTGAGAAAGGGCTGCGTGTACGAGTACGTTGAACTTGAAGTGCGGATCGATTTTTGTAATGTTAACGTATGCGGCGGCCTCCGGTTGCGCCAACTCATCTTGCCACTTGTATTACAGTCTTGAGGAACATAGTGCCGCCAGTGCCACTGCAAGATCCGATTTCGACCTGCCTCGGAGGTACGTTGGTATGCACTCCCCGCTTCGTCCCTTCTCCGTGATCACTTCGTGCGAGCATGCGGTGGCCTGGGGACGAGTGTCGCCCTTAAGGGCGGCACGCAGGCGGCCTTCGTGTTTCCCGCATGTCGTGCTGCACCTACAATTCGTTGCATGGTCAGGGGCCTGTGGGCGCAAGGGTCGTGATGGTGCCGTAAGCCTCAGGGCACCGGCGTCGTGAGCACGACGCTTGGGCAAGCAACACTTCGGACACGTCGTTCACGGAGCCAGCTCTCCATGTTGCACGGCGAGGTGCTGTCCTCCCGAACTTTCCCATGTAAGCTCTCATCCTCAAGGCGCTGCCAGTGGCACCCGTCGACGAGCGGATACTTACCAGTCGCTTGCAGAAATCTCCGATTGTTCTGTGGTTCGTCGGCGTCGGCTGGAAATGCGCAAAACGAAGGCATGCGGCGCGGACTGGTGTCCAAGATCGGATGGTAAGCACTGTGGACTGCCGTATGTGCGACCCTCAACTTCATACTACATTCGGGCAGCTGTTTTAAAGGACGCTACACCGTCGTGACTCGTGAGCCTGCCAGTGGTTGTGCTCAGTCTGCCTCGGTGGTTGTCTCGAATTCGCCAGCTTATCCTTCGTTCGGCCAGCTCGCCCCGATCGCAGTTGCTCGTAAAGCTCGACTGTTACAGAGGCGCAGCTGAATGCTGAAGTTCAAGCGAGGGCCCCGAAGTTGCGCCTCTGCTCGAATTCAAGCCAACCACCACAACGACGGTCAGCGGTTCCTCATTCAATGCACAGCAATGTACGTCGAAGGGTCCAGCTGTCGCCATGAATGTCCTAGGGTACGGCTTTGAGGCCTTGAGGTCGAGCATTGTGCTTGGCCAGCCCGGGTCAATCTTCCGTGTGGATCCTGACGAATCTACGAGTGGATCAAATGTCAGTAAGTACTTACTTGTCTCCGGACCTCCGTGCCAAAGTTTCATTGTCACGGCGCTTTGTCCTCCGCATTGGCCACAGGTTCGACGCATTGACTTCCCAACGTGGGTGGGCCTATAAGTACCAGTACATGTCTCGACGGTGTGTGTCCAGTGCTTTTTCCTCACCATCCACCATCATGAGTTCAAGTCGAACGAACGCCACGCCACTCAGTGGTGCTTTTTCAGTGGTTCCCCAAACCACTCATCCCGCTCCCGCTCCTCGGGCTCAACCTCGTCAATTCATACCTCCCTCCCTTTTTAAATTCATACCTCCATCCCTTGATATCAAGTCCCACACCGACCGCTCACACTTCAAGTTCCCGGGACCACGACACATTCGCTATGGCACGAAAGTATCCGGCGTGCCCATGGCCCAGCTGCTCAGCCGATCCGCCCGCCCCGCAAACTTGGAGGTCTTGTACCGCATGATCCCAGACTTCGAGGACCACACCATCCTGGAGACCGGCCTGAGGGACGTCGAGCTCAAAATATGTGTGCGTATTTCATCTCGTTTCCCTTGAGATTCTGCGTACTTATGTATGACTGACACTCGGTCGTTCCGCCGCCCGCGACAGTGGCCCGGATATCAACACTTGCGGTTCAGCCGCACGATCTTTCTGGACCCGCGCAGGGGGAGAGGCGTGACCTGCAAGGGCGAGCTCGCTATGCAGGTCGCCGATGCGTACTACGACTTTTTGATGGTGAGTGCACGGAGCTCGTGAATGTGGGGCCCGGCGCAGACAACGCTGAATGTGGTTTCTCAGCGCGCCCCATGTTACCCGCCCCGCGAGGCTGTCGCTGGGTCCCCTCGTCCCCTCGTCATCACACCCAACGGACCGTTCGCCCTCGACAACCTGGCCCTAACGATGCTCACGCACGTAGACCGCGGGGTCTTCGAGGCCCTTGTTGAGTATATTCCTCCGCCGCCAGTAGTCGGCTACTACATCCCGGGGCTGCTGTTAGACCTTCCTCAGCAGGTATACTCGTCGTGCTGTCCCCTCGTCGCTACTCCTCGCTTGAACGTTCCTGACGCATATACGCTACACAACCATCCGACGATGCTTGGTCCCCACAGTGTTTTGTCGCATGCACAACATGCCCACCAGGGGGCTTCGAGTTCTCGGCCTCAGAGCTCCTTGGTTGCCGAAGGTGAAGGTCGCCTCGGGCCAGCCCAGTGGTGAAGATACCTAGCGTATGTTGCGCTCAAAGGACCAGAATGCGACGGACACAGATATCATAGTATGTAGACTGTACCACGATACCCTGTATGATGATACCCAATGAAGGAACTTCCATGTGAACCATCGAACACCCGGATCGCCTCCAACACCAGCATGCGACTGCCATGGTTGACAACGTTGGTGAGCACTTGCTCGCTCGTCCGAGTCGTCGGCGACTAGACTCTCATGCCGCGATTGAGATGCTTCGGGTCCGAGTCCGATGATTTCTGTGTACGACAAGAGAAAAGGTCAGCGTCGCCGTGGCTGCACCCGAACACACGACGAACCGGTTCGTCAAGCATCTCATCGTCCATGTCCGTTGTTTGCGGGACGTCCACTTGGATTTCCGTCGTGAGTTGACAATCTGTGGCGGGCCTGAACGAGTGCGAGTCGGCGCTGGAGCCATGAGACGTGAGTGACTTGCCGGACGGAAGTCGTCTGTTGTTCAGGACCGCGACTAGGCAGTTCGAGTAGCTATTGACGCGTGTAACGATGAAGGAATTAAGTAGTGAGCCCTCGATGATTTGTATGGAGTAAGTAGCCTCACAGCTTCCCCATGATAGCCGTGCTGCGTTGAATTCAGCACACGGTGCAGTAGGCTGAAGATACGCTAGACTGACGAGCACTTACGGAGGTACAACGAGTGTGGGGTGTTCCTAGTGGAGGCAACTATATTGGAATCAGAATCAACGTGTTCTCTGGCGCAGACTTACGGGGAACCCAAGATACAGGCCCAGCCCAATCACAGCGACGCCCGCTGAACATGCTTTAGGAGCAGCTCGGAAAGGAGTGAACAGAAACATACCGGTGAGCATGTTGGTCTCGACGGTGATTCGCACAATGCGATCTATGGTACTCCTCGCGGCGAGGGTCATCGACCGCTCTCGAAGGAGCTTGACAGAGGATTCAGCTTTCGTTCCACGGCAGGGCAGTCGATCTTACCGTGTAGCTCATGACAGCGGTAATCATAATGTCGGCGACGACGCTTGCGACGAGCCACGTCTAACAGAGTTCTATCAGCTTGAGCGACGTACATCGGCGTAGAACAGACCGTCTGTTGAGCGACCTCCTCGACGCTGATCAGCGAGAGTCTACCGCCTTGGAACGCCTAAACACGTTGAGGTGTTGGATTCTTAGACAACGTATGGTCGACGAACCTTGATTGCCGTAGCCATTCCAGCGCCGAACTGCGTGAGAGACACCTGTTGCCGCCGTGCAGGGTGAGCGCACGCAGAGCGAGACTCGAGAGGTAGAAGCATAGGACGCACCAAACAAATGAGGATTGGGAACACCTTCGATTTGGTGAAATACCAGATGCGCCAACAGTAGAACGACTGCACGATGGTAGCGATCACCGCATCCAGGAAGGGGATGTCCCACGAGTTGAAGAACGTGTCGTCGAGCCTATCCATGTTTCCGAAGCCGAAGACAAACCAGTGGAACGCGTCCGCTGTCACTAATGCAGTCTGTAGTACGTCCAGTACGAACAAACCGTATACTGGACAGACTATGTCAAGGCGATTCCAACCAAAGGCACAGTCAGGATTACCTAAAACCCGAAGTGCAGTGTGGTCTTCTTGGAATGTCAAGTGGTAGAAGTCTGAGAACGGACGTCAGAAAGCCGCAACGACAACAGAATGTGGCTCGCACTCACACAGCTGGACAATCAGGGCTCCCATTAATCCCCAGTTGAGACATACTCCGATTAGCTAGGTACCGCCGTCGACACCATCTTCAGCGCGCGCCCGTTAGACACCGTGGCGACTCACCGCTGGTCCTGTTCTGTGCAGAGAGTCAGGTCCTCAAACGTATTGCAGCCCATACATACTACTCACACCATCGCTATATCCGAGGGAATCGCGGGAAGCACAAGGCTGTCAGCCATGGCCCTATGCGCGCAGTGCAGCTGGTCGAGACACTCAAAAGCGGTCTTCAGCGAAATGGGTAGTAGATGAAACACGTAGATATAAATACCTTGTGACTTGCTGGCGGCCGCTGCTGTGGCTATCATCGAAGGTGTCGTAAGAGGACGTGCGCATCTTTTCACCGCGATGAGGGCGCCACACGATGGGCGGCGAGTCGAACTCTTCCCGACGCTCGTACTGCCCCACTGCACGGGTGAGTGCCTATGTACACAACTGGACAGTCTGACACGGCCTGGTAGTTGGTGACATAACAAATCAGCGCTCGCCGCGGCCGCTCAGAAAGCGGCGAAGGAACCCAGGATTATGAGAGTACTTCTCTGAAATGAGATTCGACGATACGGCCCGCTTCAAGTCCCGGTGATGAGTGATATGGCTGATATAGCAAAACCTTTCATCTGAGCGAGCGGAGGGTGACAGAAGAGTTGTTGAATGT
Organism: Lentinus brumalis; assembly: GCA_001792895.1. Classification (NCBI taxonomy): domain Eukaryota; kingdom Fungi; phylum Basidiomycota; class Agaricomycetes; order Polyporales; family Polyporaceae; genus Lentinus; species Lentinus brumalis. The sequence goes on along the minus strand of MARA01000006.1, from coordinate 1,854,179 downwards.
TGAATGTTGCCAGCGCGCGCTTGGCCAGGCGGCGGTGTCGGCATCACGGTCCGACTCCAATAGAGGCTCCTCGTGCCTCTACGGTCCTTTTCTTCCCACTTTCACCAAATTACTTGGTCGGTATCTAAGCTCTCCGTCAATCGTGCAGCCTTCCTCTCCGGATTTTTTCCATACTCTAGGAGCGATACGCATTGACCAAGGTATGTATGTTCGACTCCTGTCATCTGGCACAACACATCTGATGCAGCGGAGTTGTTCGACCCCTCTTTGAAGACCACGGTCACAGAAACGTTAAGGCCCAAGCGGACGAGAACTATATGCTTCAACCTGTCCACTCTACCTTATTCTGCAGGTGCAGCGTACTCATTAGCAACGATCATGCCGTTCATAACCAGGAAGGACTTACAGTGTCCTTCGCACACGTAAGCCTCGGCGGAGGACACAAAGATGACCTTCTTACCTTGATTATCAAGAGCGTCGCCGTGCGGGAAGGCATGGCATCGAGTGCAGCCCGCGTTTATGGATCTCACCCGCGCACGCACCCCTTACGAGCCTTACCCGGCTCAGTGTTGTTATCCGAAAATCTCGAGATGCTCAGGCTGGACAGCGATATGTCCTCGAGTCGTTCCTTCGCGGCTCAGAGAACATCGCACTCATACACAGTGGGCGCATCACATACATACGTGGAAGAACCCGCTCTCCCGAGTGCAGCCGCCGTGTGGCGCGAAGAAGCTTCTTGTCGACCCGTTCCCCGCAGGTGCGATTCCGAACCGTGCGCGTGAGGGCGCGCTGTTTCCCGACGGCGCCCGTGCGACGGAGACAGGCTGAGGGGGCTCCTGCGATATGCGTTGCCGGCCTACGCCGCTCGCGAATACGGGCGCAATCATCATAACTTTGATAGATATCTGGTAGTGGTACCAGCGCATCGACCACGGGGACCCGTGGGCGAAGCCCAGCCTGTCGGTGCCATCCTCTTCGTCCCCTTCTGGCGTAAGTCCACACTCATTGAGCACTTGCGCCTGCGGCTGCAGAGCGACATGTCATGGCGGCATGCAGTTCCCTCTCAATAATGGTTGCCGAATTATCTCATATGAATGGCAGAGCGATCCACGTCATAGTCCCTTGCCAACTGGATGGAAGCGCAAGGCCCTCCACGCAAACGCTATGTGCGTACCTCAGCATTTCGTCGCAGATGGTGAGCACATATACTTAGTCTTGTCACTCTTCCTTCCTCGTACTATGACATTCCGTCTCAAAGTATTGTGTTCTGTCATAATATGGACCCTGTGTATCCGCATTGACCGGCCCCTCATTGCATTCTCTGCATTCATATGGTCTCAGCGCTTTAGCTCCCGCTTTGACTTCTCGCAGGATCGAGTCTTTGCCTACCCATGACCATGTATAAGTACACGCCTCGACGGTGTGGATCGAGCACCCAGCACCGTCCACGTTCGACTCGCCCTTCAAGACCCACCTACGATTGCTTCTCCATCGTGAGTTCAAGTCGCACGAAGCGTGACGCCGTTCCCTGGGTCATCCATCCCAACCCTCTCCCTCCTCGATCCCGCCTAATCATACCTGATGCGTGGTCATGCCTGTGTGTCGACCGCAACGATCGTCTCAAAGACATAGTACCTGGTATCCAACGCATCGATTTTGGCACGGACGTATCTGGGTTGCCTCTGAAGGAACTGCTCACCTGCACACCGGAAGCCTTGCGCGAAACGATGGCGGACTTCGACGACCAGATGATCCTCGAAATCCTCGTACCGCACATAGAGATCAAGATAAACGTGAGTGCTCCTCCGTTCTCTCGTCGCTCACCTCTGAACACTCCTCGCACGTGGACAGTGGCCCGGGTATGACACCGATGAGTCGAAATTCACCTACAAGGTTCGCTTGTCCGAGCCCGGAGGACAAGGAGTGAGCTGCAAGGGCGAGCTTGCGATGGCGGTGGCGAGGGCTTACGACAAGTTCTTCAAGGTCAGTGGACATGTTGCCTTCAGTGCGCCGACTTCATAATACTGACCCCGGATTCGTAGGACGCACCAAGCACCATAAATCCTGCGCCCACCGTATACGACGCTCCATTCGTCATCAATCCAAACGACCCCTCTCAGCCGTACAAGATTGAAAACCTAGCCCTGGTATCGCTCTTTCTCGAAAAACGGGACAGGCCCGGGGTCCTCCATACCACTGTCGAGCTCCTTGATCGGCGCATTCCTCCTGGGCTGGCGGCCTTCCCGCTGGAATACCATCCTCGTCAATACGGGCTAATTGAAGCCGGAGCTGCCGAGACGATGGTACGTGCATGGAGTGCCGTTTCGGGCCCTAACCATACGCCAGTCCAACAAACTTATCATGCAACTCCCGTATGGGGATACAGAGTGTTCAATGTCCAGAGCTTCTCTGTTCGCCAAGGGTGACGGTGCGAGTCGCCGCCGGCAGTGGTGAAGGCACTGGGTGTATGCCGCGCTCAATACAATTTCCTCCCATGTGTCGGACACGAAATATACCACAGTAACTATGCGACTATTAGACCCCATGTATGATTTACCCCCGATGACTGAATATGATGTGAACCCACTGGACGTGTATCAAAGACCGCGGTGGACGGGCATGCCCTCCGACAAGCCTCTCAACGACTCCAGCAGCTGAGCGTCCTCCGCGCTCAAAGCCTGGAGCCCAGAAGAATCACGCTTGCCAACGAGAGGCAGCTCCTCGACCTCGCAGAGCGTACCGTCCGCCGGGAGCGTCCCCTCCTCAAAGTACCGACGCACATGCTTCGCCGTGCACAGCGACGGCGAGCTGAGCGAGCAATGCCCATACGAGTCCTGCACGAGCAGCCCCGCGCCCGCATACCGCTTCTGCACATTCCGCGCGTCCGGCAGCGGCGTGACGGGGTCGTACTTGGCGGACACGACGAGGATCGGGTGCGACGTGTTCTTCGCCGCGAGCGAGCCCGTCCAACGAGACTTGGCGCGGATCGGCCACTCCGCACACTGCATCCAGTAGATGCCCCACATCGGCGCCATGAGGTGCGACTGGGCCTCGAGGCCGCGGTACCACTTCCTGTACTCGCCGAGGTCCCACGCACGCTCGTCCCCGTCGCCACACGCGATCGCGAACGTCACTTCGTTGTCCCCGCGGAAGGCGGGGTCGGGGCGGTCCCCGCACTTGCACTCGATGGGGCTGACGATGAGGGGGGCGAGCGCGGTGAGGGCGGCGGTGTTGCCGGTCTCGATGGCGTGGATCGTGTTGACGACGGGGGCGTACATGGTGAGCGGTTTGTACGTTGCGTAGAAGAACTGGGCGAGGAGCGCCTTGTGCGTGATGATGGCGGGCGGCTCGGCGTGCGGGATTGTGATCGGGTTCTGCTTGACGTGCTCGAGGACACGGAAGAACCGTCGGCGGATCTTGTCGGGGGACGACTCGTGGAGCGCGCATTTGTCTGGGCCGGCTTGGTGGCAGAAGTCGAAGAGAGCGTCGACTGCGCGATCGACGTCCACGATGTTTGTGTTCCAGAGAGCAGCCTTGTAGTTCTCGGCGTCGTAGACTCCGTCCACGATCAAGCGCTTGACCTTGTCCGGATAGATGGCGGCGAAGTACTGTCCAAGTACCGAACCGTAGCTCTGCGCAGATTAGAGCACGGTCAGTTGCGCCCCCAGGGATATGCCGCTGATACTCACGAAGCCCCAATACTGCAGCTTGTCCTGGCCGAGCATCTGGGAGATCTCCAGCATATCGCGTGCGACATTCGGCGTGCTGACGAACCGCCCGATACCCCACTCGCCGCCGATCCTCGTCTGGCAGCGTTCGCCGAGCAGCTTCGCCCGTGCATGGAACAAGCCCACAGAGTGGTCGCTCGCGTTGAGCAGCTGGTGTCCCTCTTGCGTAGTCCAGATCGCCCGTTCCGAGTCGCTATTGAAGCACCACGCCACAGGCGTCGTGAACCCCGTCCCGCGAGGATCGAACCCGAGCAAGTCGAACGACGGGCCGACGACATCGCCAATGTTCTTGCCCAGGCGTCCCACGAAGTCGGTGCCGGAGCCTCCGGGCCCGCCTGGGTTGAGGAAGATGGTGCCTCTGTAGTTCTTCTTGTCCGTCGCAGGCTTCATGCGGAGGGCGATGGCGGTCGTGGGTCCGTCGGGCGTGTCATAGTCGAAGGGCAGCAGCAGCCGGGCGCATTTCTGCCCGGAGTAGCAGGATACCCATGCGAGTTCTCTCTTAGGCTCTAGCTGCCAGACATTAAACGTCAGAATCGGATGTTTCGTGCAGTCAGGGGTAAATGCTACTCACTGCATACCAGTCGAAATCAGCGTCTGGTCCAGGGGCGCTCACATCTCCCGACAGCGGAGGGAGATCGGCCTCATGGACACCGTAATAGCGATTGATACCGAACAGAACGAGCAGCTGTGCGGCCAGAGCTATCACAAAGACAGTGTTCGCTCGTCGACTGGGCCATGCCCAACCCCTGCTTGACGGAGATGGTTCGAACACCAGCAGTGAGCGCGGCCGGGGCACTCGAACTGTCTTGCTGTTGTCCATGGCGGATGATGGAGAGAGACGGGGCCGCAGCGAGCTGCGTGGAGTCCGAACGCTGTACTTTATATATGACGGCGCTGATGGTGGGAGGAGTTTACCGACTTACCCCCGCGTGGCTGTGCCGTATATAACAGACATTGTCGAGGACCCGAGCCGCACTAAAGTGTGATTGCCAGCGAACCCGCGTACAGCAGCGGTAAAGCTTGGCAAAGCGGACTACAAGGCGACCTGCCGCTACTGCATATGAGAAAGACTATGAGTCGTGTAGTTCGCTGCTGCGTTCTCGGCACTCCGTCTGAGTGTGAGTGTCCTCGCTGTGGTGATACAAACTCGATACTCGGGGTCAGCGAATGTGTGTGTGATGGTAGCGGCGACTAGCAGGACGCACTGTATGTAGGCGTTACACCTTTCGCGCCGACAAGTACGGCGGTCAATCCTAGTCAATGTTCCGACTCGGCTCCCTCACGGCAGAGACGATTTTGATTGACCTTTGTTCGTCGCTTCTGCCGATGTCGCCGAAGAACGCACTGGTAATAACCCTGTATGTGCTATTCGTTCAGTACATCGATATCTCTATGGGCCCAGGTCCAGCGCGTGCACGTACCAGCCAACCGCACGAGAGGACCAATCGGAAGCCGGGGTGCAAGGATCGGCACACTCTTCGGGACCGAATGTGAAGAGGCTGGCGCCTCCCTCTCGCCAGCCGCACGTCCCGTCCATAAGTAGACCGCCGCCGGGTTCGCTCGACTTGACCTCCAACCACCACCTTCTCCCGCTTCTTCTTGTCTGGTTCTGTCTGCTCCGACGCGCGAGACGACATCCGCCAACGGCTGGACTTGGCTCGGTCTGTGACAATGGCTGGCTGTATGCGCTTCGGTTCTGCTTGGGTATGGCATTCACTTCAGTGCTGCCCTAGCGCGTCGACAACTTGACTGTCGGGCGACACCAGTCGGGAGGACGGCGCATACACCCGCCGGGATCATGAACATAGTACACCTTGTGCTTGAGCAGTGGGCGACACTTGCACGGCGACTCGACAAGGACTCTTGACGTCGACTCCAACAGCGATAGCGGTCGTGCGACTGTGGCTCTTGCTTGTCAGCATCCAAGTACGTGCTCTGGCATTTCGGCATCTTGACTCTTGGGCGACACCAGTCGGGTCGAACAACGCAACGGGCCTCGGAAGCTTGTGATCTTGGCCGTAGCACCGAGCAACTCTGGCACGATAATATCTTGGGCAGCGACTCCAACGACTCTGACGAGGCTATTTCCAAGTACGTCTGTAGCCCTGGTCTCTCCTGGGCTGTTCTGTGCTGCACCTGTCGATCTCCTCGGGACGGCACTTGGCGACTACACGAAGGCGTTAGCAAGTGCAGCGGACCGGATGCTGGCAATGACGGCTCTAGCGGACGCTAACAGGGATTCACTGACCTTGACACGACGGCTCCGTGTGCGACGACTGTTGACTCTATTCTGGCGGCGAGCGATATGGCGATGATGCTTCTTGCGCAGCAACCTCTGAGTACGTCTTTCGCTCTCGGCTGTACTGCGCCGCGACTGTCGAATCATAGTAGAACTCTTCATGACTGCATGACGACAAGAGCGACAAGAGCACTTAGCTTTCTGGGGATCTCAAGTTTGACGGCAGCCCTGCTGGCGACGATGACGACTCTGAATCTGGTCTTTGCTGGGCTTGGGGCTCCTGGGCTGGAGTGTGATCTTGCCGAGTACGACACTTGACGACTACATAACGACGTAAGCGAAGAGCAACAGTACGTCTGACCTGATTCTGGGGATCTTGGCTCGAGCAACCTGCACTCCTGGCGACGGCTCCAACTGATATCAGGTAAGTCCCCCGAGGGAGGGTGGTCGATGTGACCATCCTGGCGCAGACCTTTTCGCGGTCCTCGGGATAAGTACCTCTTCGAGGGAAACCAACATGCGCCTAAAAGCACTCCATGTATGCGCCCGTTCTTCCAAGCCGGTGCGCACGCCGCGCACCAGGCTGTCCTGTATTCGCTCTAGATCAATACATGTCACAGGGCGACTCACTGTCGTCTCTATGCTTCTCCTCTCGTCTCCCCACGCCCTCCCGCGTCCTAATCCTGACCCGCAATGTGGTCATCAGCGACTGTATGCGCGTCCGTCTGCGCCTCGTGCGCACTCTCCAGCGCGACGTCCTTGAGGATCTTCGTCACGCCCTCCTCCTTGACCGCCTCGAGCTCGCGCTCGCTCTTCACGAGCAGCATCCCCGCGAACCCGAGCGCGTTCACGCTCAGCTTCTCGCCCGTGCCCGCGAGCGTGTGCGTCTCCTGCCGGCGCGGGACGATGTGGATGTGCTCGAGCGTGAGGAAGACGTTGTACGAGGGCGTGCCGGCGGGGTACGTCGGGTCGTGCCGCACCGTCTGGATCGCGAGGTCGAGCAGGGAGAGGAAGGCGTCGGCGAGCGCGGGCTCGAGCGTGTCCGGGTCGGAAGTGTTGGAGAGCGAGGAGGGGAGGCGGCGGACGTGGTTCGCGTATGGGAGGGCCCCGAGACTGAATGGTCGATCTGGGTGTGCGGGTCAGTCTATGCCATACCGTGTACGGGGATTGTACGTACCCTCCTGGTCGATCTTGGCGGCACGCGCAAGTTTCTCTACCGGCGGGCCGTCGTCGTCGATGGGGATGAGCTGGACGTGCTTGTGTGGCTGGCTCGCGCCGCTCAGGTCACCGCCTGCATACAGTCAACAGTGTCCGGCGCAGAATGCATATGCCACCACCGTACTCACAGTTGTAGAACGCGAAGAACTTCCTCCCAACTGCCCTCGCTGCCTGGAGGAACAGGTACACCTGAACAAGGTCCGCAGGCAACAGCGGCGACGTCTGCGACTGGAAGTCTGCTCTCCCTCAGCGCTCAGCACCCATCCATACCCATCCACGCATCCGCCGCGCATCGACCGGCCCCACGCACCTTTCGTGACCACCATAAAGTGGTGCGGCACGACCGAGTACTTGTTGAACTGCGGCCCTCGGTCAATCGGCGTCCAGCCCCTCACTATCACGCGCGGCGGGAGGCAGCACTGACCACAATCACGTACTCGCGCCCCTCGGACTCGTCGCGCACCTCGCCGAGGTGCAGCGCGGGGACATACGGCGGCGCGAACGGGTCGTGCCGCTGCTTCTCCTGCGCCTGCGCGCTGGGCGCGTCCTTGGTGAAGTCGGGCGTCGGGAGGCGCGGTTTGTTCTGCAGGGCGGGGCACAGGCGGATTTGGAACTGTTTGCGATGGGTCCCGGGGGAGGGGGGGCGTCAGGGGAGGCGCAAGGCGTGAAAGGGTGTAGGGTGTAGGGAGAAAAGAGTCAGACGTACCTCTATGCCGTTCTCTGCGTGTGTGTGCACCGAGGACGGGAAGAAGAGCAGGTCTCCAGACTCTCGCGCCTTGTCGAAGTGCTCCGGGAGCTTCGCGAGTATCTCCTTGTGCGTGGACATCCCTGGTCGCCCTGTCGAGATACCAGCTGCAGTACTGACGGTGGGGGGCAGAAGGCGAGCAGAAGGCCTGGGGAGGTGTGCGGGCTCAGCAAGGGTGGTGCTAGTGCGCAGCCTGAGATTTCGCCAAGGGCGAGATGCGGAGGTTGTGAGAGGGCGCCGGGCGTGGTCAGTAGAGAAGGATGCTTTGTACACGCTGCGGCGCGCGGTGAGGGAGAGGGAGAGAGAGGGAGAGATGGTCGATCGTCCAACGGATTGCATGTCTTCATGCAAGTCACGCGTCTGGCGTCTGCGAAGGCGGAAGCAGATCACTCTCCGCGCGGTAAGCCGGTCGACGACATGCGCGCATGCTACGTTGCTGCGCATCGTGCATCAGGTTGTCGAGCATGCAGAGGGTACGACTACAGCGGAGAGCTTCACGCTTTCGATTGCTAATACAACAGACATAAACGGCAGCAAAGAGCGTCCAAGACCGGGGAGACTCTACGGAGACGCGTTTCACACTAGTAGCCCCGCATGCTTTCTTCTTGCGGTGCAGTGTGATGGGTTAATAGCTGGGCATGCAGTTGGGAAAGCAATGAACGACAACAAGAAAGACAGGATGAAGCGGTGCGGAGGTGGGTGCGTGGGGGAGTTGGCGGGGGAGGAGATGGGGTTTGGGGGAGCGTGGAGAGGAGGGGAACGGCGCGATGGGACCAGCCGACCTGCCGGCAGTCTACATGTTCTCCCCGTACCGTACCAGGAGCAGAAACGCTCAGGCCCTTCCGCCCCGCCCCTTGTGGTCCTTCGCCTCTGGCATAATTTCTCCATTGAGCTGCGCACGCGTGTAACACAGTGCAGCTATGAAAGAGTATATGGCCCCGTTTGTTCCCTGCGTGTGCATGTGCGTCAGCGCTCTGTGCCCAGCGGACGGCGGAAGCGAGAGCTGCGGGGAAGGAAACACACCTGATAGTACAGGATCGCGAAGAAAGTCTGCAGCAGTAACAGCACTATACGGATCGGGAAGCTCCGATGTATGGCTGTGTTCTTCAGGAAGGGCGCAGGATAGTCGAGGGCAAGCAGCCCGAAGCCGAGGAGCATGCTCAGAATCTGGACAACGGGCGCCTTGACGATGATGGACACGAAGAGACTGTCGCTCGCGGCGGGTCTAGAGGGGGCGCGCTCGCAATCAGTACGGGCTCTCTCATCACGGAGGACCTCGCGCGCTGTGATCCGCGCAAAGAGGGAGCAGCACACACGGTAACGCGTTGCATGCTGCGCCTACAAATGCAACATGGGTCCAGCGCGCGGCAGGGAGACACTCACTGGATACCACCGGGGTTGCGGATGATGCCATGGACGAAGTCCCAGAAGAACTTCCTGTAGTAGAACCCCCAGAATGAGGCCCAGATCGTATCTTGCGGTAGGGGATGTTCAGGTTAGCATGGGCGGACCTCTGGGCGTGTGGCTTGGGAGACTCACAAACGGTGGCCGTGAGGGAGACATAGCGAGCGTATTCGTGCCAAATCAAGTTGCCCATTGCGACTGAAAGACTGGTTTCAAGGAAGGGCTTGCTGAAGGGTAGCTGAGACTGGGACCTGGACTGGTCAGGGAAGCTTGGCGAAACGGGGGGAGGAGGAGCGCTGCTCTGTTCTGAAAGGGACCGGAGAACGAGATGCACGGACTAAGCAGGCAGAGAGAGTTGAATGAGCCGGTGGTCCAGCGAGCGCAGCTCGACCAAGGAGAAAGAGACTGAAGGAAGTGAAAGAGAAGAGGGGAAGACGGAGGAATGCACGCAGCGTTGGCCCGCCGCCCCTCCTCTCCCAGCCTGATTGATATAACGCCGTGACAGGTCACCCTTCCCACTGCCATCCCGTAACCAAGGCACGTCCTGTCACGCCGCGCGTCCTCGCGCGTCATCCGCCTCAATCCGCCTCGATTCGCTGCCCATCTTTGGTCGCAAACGGTCTCGGATACGTACGCGGGCACGCGGGCGTAACAGACACGCCGAGACAGCCTTGGCCTCTCTCCCCGCGAGCCCCTCCTGCTCGCCCGAGCCCGTCCGGAATGCCCGAGGCGCGTGTGACATGCTGTGACACCCGGCGATTCTGCCCTTCAGAATGATGGTTCGGCCTCCTTGATGCCTCCGAATGATGTGTCCCGCGTCGGCGCGCTCTGGACAGATGTCGAGTCGAGACCAAGATAGCACAGCGTCCAGGGGCGAATCGCCAGAAGAGCAATCCACACCCGCAGCTCGTTCGTGCTTCTCGACGAGATGCAGGCCACGTTATTCGTGGTTATTTCCGCATGCCTCTCTGTCACACCGCAGGCTATCGGAATGTTACTGAAGCCTTCGGGGGCACTTGAGCGACCTAGAGACGGATGACAGCCAGGCTAACAACTGGGACGAGATGGTGGAAACTGGGCGCGATCCAGAGCCTGGCGTTCTCATGTCACCGACGGTGTTTGCCACACATACCGCTTTCGGACAAGTCCATCTAACCGCTAACTCGGCATGGCGCTAGACGGCTTTCCGACATCCGTACCACCACCATCTAGCAACTGCATAGATCGACTTGGGTCATCTCGAGGAGGTCGCATCATGCTACGCAGTTATACTAAGTAGTAGGACGTTGCGCCTCCGGATTCAACCGTAACTTCTTGCCTCTGACTGTGACGCCAGTGCTCCCTCTCTTCAGCAACGGTTGAAAGACAGCAGAAACCGACATCCATCGGGGCTACTAGTTATACTCATATGCTTAGAATTGCGCCACTTCGACGCATTGCCTTGCAGCTCCTGCATAGGTCCGAGGGCAGTACCAAAGCTCGATGGCACTGGCAGCTGCACAGATCGACCTGGGTCATCTCGACTCTCGAGAAGGCTGCATCATGCCACGCAGTTATACTAAGCCAGCATCAGGTGAGCAGAACATAGGCTGAACTGTTGCGGATGTCACTCACGCCTCGAATCTTGTTACTCCTCTAGGTCGTTGACCAATCTCAATCCACGGCTGCAAGTGAGTAGCTGAACATGAAAGAATATCAAGTCTCACCTGTCACTGTGCCGACACGCGTCAGCATTTTCGTCTGGCGAGATTGGGTGCACGGGGCTCTCGGGACTGGGTGCGCGAGACTCGGACGGTTGCGCCTCCCGATCCGACCGTGAGTTCTTGTCTCTGACTGTGACGATGCTCACTCCCTTCGGCGACGGTTTGAAGACAGCAGAAACTCACATCTACCTAGGCTACTCGGATCCTTGGTCTAATGCCGACATGCCGACTCAATTCGCGCCACTTATGCGCATCGCCTTGCAGTTTATGAATTGAGCAAAACATAGGTTGAGTAGTTGCGGCTGCCGCTCTGATCATGTCGCTCAAAACTCCAATGTAGATCGTTGACCGCTGTGGCTTGACAGCTGAACATGAAGGAGTCCAACGTCTCACCTGCCAATGTGCCGACACGTGCCCGCATTGTCGTTGGTGCGCGAGACTCGGCCTAGGTGCGCGCTGAGACTGGGACGGTTGCGCCTCCGGATTCGAATATTCAACCGTGACGTCTTGCCTCTGAGTGTGACGATGCTCACTCTTTTCGGCAACGGTTGTAAACCAGCAGAAAGCGATTTCTATCGGGGCTACTTCGGATGCTTGGTCAAATACTCAAATACTCATGTGCGCCACTTCGGCGCATTGCCTTGCAGCTGATTCGGTCCGAGGCTAGTACTAAAGCTCGATGGCATTGGCAAGAGCACCGACCGATCTGAATCATCTCAGAAAGGCTGCACGATGCCGCGCAGTTATACTATGTCAGCATCAGGTGAGCAAGACATAGGCTGAGCTGTTGCGGATGCCACTCTGATGTTGCTCATGACTTGAATGTAGGTCGTTGACCGCTGCGACTCGACAGCTGAACATGAATGAGTTCAACGTCTCCCCCTATCAACTCGTCGACACGCGCCAGCATCGTCGTCTAGCGAATCTAGGTGCACGGTACTCGGACTGGGAACTGGAAGGATTGCGCCTCCGGACTCTTGCCTTTCACCGTGACGATGCTCCCTCTCTTCGGCAACGGTCGAAAGAGAGCGGAAAACGACATCTATTGGGGTTAACCGGCTGCTTGGTCTAATACTCAATGCGCACCACTCAGGCGCATTGCCTTCCAGCTCCTGATTGGTCCGAGGTCAGTATCAAAGCTCGACGCTTTGACCTACCCGTCCATGGCCTCTGGCTCATGCTTGGCCTCCGCTTTGACTTCTGTCTAAGGCTAGTATATAAGGGCGCGATTCGCAGAGGTCGCCATAATCCATTGCACCTCACTCGCCCAGCCTCACATGTCTTCTCCGTATCCCAACCACCACGGCAACTCCGGCTACAATGGACCGCCCTCCACCTCTGCGTACCCGATCACCTCATACTCTTCTCTGGATGACTGGGACGGGTCCAAGTCCAAGGATCCTTCTCAGACTGATGACCCCGCCTCCGCCAGCACCCTCGCAACGGCCACTCCGACCGCCTCCCGGTCGCACCAGGCCCATCAGTCCTCGAGCACCGACACCCGAAACGCTCCGCGGGTGACCGACCACCACTCAATCCCACCCTTCATGGTACATGACGGGTATCCCCCAGCACCACCGGCGTCCGCACTACGTACAGTGGTGCTCACCACTTCCCCGGTGGCTCCTCGCACGCCACTGCCAGCGGTGTCGGGACGAGTACACACGATTCTGCGTATGGCCTCGCTGGAGGCCCGGGGCATGCACCCGTCTTCTTACTGCCTGGCGAGCAGCTACCCCAGGCTCATCCCAACAACGTCATCGGTGGCTCTCTGCAGGACTTTCACGGTGCGACCACGACCGCGACTTACAGCGCTCAGACACCCGTCCCTGCCGAAGGAAATATCGAGGGCGTAGAAATCCTCGAGGAAGCCTACAACGCCGGGCACATAAGGCCTTCGTACAATAAGCGAGTGGAGCTCGCCGGCGCTGCAGGGCTACCGCTGGAACATGTTAATAAATGGTACGCTCACTTGCATTTGTGACGTTCTCGGGACTTCGTGTGCCTGATGGTGCGCTCTACTGTCTACATAGGTTCAGTTCCAGGCAATCGCGCGATCCTGATTATGTCATCTGGCGGGACGATAAGCGGCTCGCTGACACGGAGCTCACCAAACCTCAGCAGAACATTCTTAAAACCTACTACGGGGAGAACGGATCGGCACCACCCATTCTCAAGCGCGCTGAGCTCGCCGACGAGCTTCGTGTGGACTCGGCTTATATCTATGGATGGTCCGCCCCTTTGCTGATACCTTTGAGATGAGGACACCGAGGCTGATTCGTGACCAGGTTCTACCGTCGTCTCGCTAACCTGGACTCGGAGTTCGCCGGGAGGGCAATGCCTGAGCAATCCATGCCCGATGAGCTCTCTGCGGAGCTTGATTTGGAGTCGGCTAAAATCGATGAATGGTCCGCCCCTTTGCTGATACCTTTGGGATGAGGACACCGAGGCTGATTTGTAAACAGGTTCTACTATCGTCGTGATACTCATGGGGTGCAGTAGGAAGCTTGAGGGCCATCAACAAGGGGGTGGAACCCACCAGCTAGTAGGAACCGATGTGACGGGGGCCATTGTACAGTATGTAGAAACAGTAACCCTTCGCCCCAAGGTCGACGCGTGAAGCAACTGAAATCCTGCACGACCATACGGGCCCAACATGTTTGTATGTCGACGTCTACGGTCGAACTGAGAGTAAGAAGCAGAAATGGCATTCGAAACATGGACAACTGGAGCAGTGGAGCTTGTTACCAGTTCGCAGTAGCCGGGATTGCTCACATCAAGCTCGACGAGATGGTCCTGAATATTGAATGCTTGCCCTGTCTGTGGTGGTGACAACCAAGAAGCCCGCCCTCGACTTGCACCGCAGCGCAGATGTCCAAAGAAAATCAGCTTGCAGGTTGTAGAGGAACAGCTAGTAGTAAGTGACATCGTGATACAAACACGCCCAAGGAACAATCGAGAACTCTGCGAAAAACATACAACACAGCGCATCGTGGTCTCGTACACTTCAGGCGCGCGCAGCGCCTGCTCATTCGCCGTGCTACTTCTGCGTGGCCTGCAAGAACTCGTCCTCGTCCCACCCGTAGTAATCCTTCAGTTTCTTCGCGAAGTCCTTCAACTTCATCGGGTGGATGGTCGGATCCGGGTGGGCTGCAGAGCAAGCGCACATCAGTCAGGACAGAGCAGAAGCGGTCATGATAGCGTGAAGCACGTACGCTTGTGGAAACTGATGGAGCGGTCCTTCGGGTTCGGCGGGTCGAACCGCACACTGGAACCGGCCGTATTGGGGTGGTAAGTGAAGCCCATATCCTCCAAGAGCTATTCACCGGGTATCACATCAGCCCAGCACACTGACGCGTAAAAGCGCCACACGTACCTTCACGAACTTCTCCCAACGCATGTCCGCAAGACCTTGTTTCTTGTCCAGCGGCGTGCGCAGGAGCTGGTGCATCAGCTCCGACGTCCGCCTGCTGAGGCCTGACCACCGCCCCTTCTTGTCCTTCTCCTCGTCCTCCTCGTCCTCGTCGTCCGCCGGCACGACGTTCTTGTTCTTCTTCGCGAAAGCGCTGAAGAAGCCCTTGCGCTTGCCCGTCTCCGGGATCGCACCGAGGTTCCCCACCGCCGAGCGCGTCTTCACCTTCGTCTTGCCACCCGCGAGGCCCTGCTCCTGCAGGTACTTGTGCGCGGACTGCGCGGTCTGATCCGTATGCAGCGGCAGCGACGTCGTGGACGACATCCCGGGAAGGGTTGTCGTCGAGCTGCTGAACGAAGCTCGGGGCTGCGCGGAGGGCGCCGCCTTCTTTGTCGCTCGCGGTGTCGCAGGAGGCGACGCGGGCGAAGGCTGCGGACTTGTCGGCTCCACTGGAGCGGGGGTGGCAAACGTACCATTCTCAGTCGTTGCTGTTGCGGCGGGCTTCTTCTTCTTCTTTGGCTTCTTCTTCTTCTTCTTGGCCGCCGAGCTCGGAGCGTCGTCCTCGTCCTCCACTTCCTCTACGGTGGTCTGGCGAGGCTTCTGCGGACCTGATTGGCGCGCATGTCAGAGACATGAACAACGGCGCGTCTGGTCTACATACCTCCAGCCGAAGGCTTGGGGGTGGGCCGCACAGTGCCGCTCTTTGTCGGCATCGGGGTCTTCTTCCCGGCGAAGGTGTGGCGCGGCTGGGTACGCGTGGTGGTGTGCAATGTCGGACTCGCAGGGAACATACGCCCTATGCCTCCGTGAATAATTTGCCGAGATCAACCGCCCAGTGGACTTACCCCTCAGCGAACCCAGCAGCTTGAGGAACGGGTTACCCTTCCTCTCCTCCGCGAGGTGATCGAACTCGGGGGCGGGTCCCTTGTTGTTGTAGAAATCGGATGAAGCAACGGCGGTGTCCATGGCCTCACGGAGGAGATCGCGTAGTTCGTCCTCCTCGTCCTCATCATAGTCTTCATCCGACCCCTCGCTGTCCTCGTCATTGTCGTAGAAGTCGTCGTCATCATCGACGTACTCCTCGTCCTCTTCGTCTGACGAGTCGGACACGGTCTGCAACGAGGGCATCGAGTCGTCGCTCTCGTCGCCGTTCGTTATCGCAAGCGGCTTCTTCTTACCACCCTTGCCGCCCTTCGAGGGGACAACGGCGAGTTCGTCGCCGCCATTGCGTTTTCCGCCGCCCCAGCCATGCCAAGACGGCTTCACCTTGCGGATGTCCTGGATCTTCCACAGCTCGTCCGGGGTCTTCCCGCTGATCGCCTGGTAGTTCTGCACTGGCGGTGAGTCTCGAGCATCGAGATCACACACATCTACGAACCGATCTTATGGTCTTCCATAGCTGATCGACCGTCGCCTTGCTCTTCGCCTTGTCGATCGGGTAGATGAGGTCCTCATACGTCTGCCAGTAATTTGACGCCTCCCGCGAGACGATCTGTGCGTCGACCCAGTCTTCGTAGGAATCAGGCATCTGGCGGGGCTCCTTGATCCAACCCTCCGCTTCGGGGCCACTCAATACACCCTCTATCATCGCCTGCAGCTCGACAATGGTCTTCGGACCGAACGTGATAAGCAGTCGACTTTCGAAGTAGCACGAAAATCTCCACTTACAGAGAGGTCACCGACAGCATCCCAAACAGCCTGCGAAAACTTGTGACGATCCTTCGGCGATTCTTCCATCGCCTCTCCGAGCAGCTGATACAGCACCTGCTTCGGTATGGGCGATGCGGGTAGGCACAGTTCGACTACAAGAGAGTCTAGGAAAGACTTGTGCACGTTCTTGAGAGCACCCCAATCGAACGTATACTCCGGCTCCTGCGTCTCGGGGTCGTACTCTATCTTGAAGTACTGGTACCAATGCGCTGTTGTAGCGAATGTGTCAGTGTCGCACTCCCACTTCGTCTATCTGCTATGTCCGATATCATCCAATCAACCATACACCGCTGACGCACAATTGGGCTGGATGCTTCAACCGAATCGCCTCTGAGGCAGCAACGCTACGCGCAGGACAATCGCACGGCCTCCGATGCTTGCAGCTGGGAATGACTGCACAGGAGCATAGCTTCAGCCCCAGCAACAGCTGAGGACAATACGTCGAAGTGATGTGGCTCAAGTTGACGCTGTGAAAACCCGGCTTGTCTCGATAGTCCGGCATGAGGCCACCATTGTCGTGGTCCAACACCAACCACACGAAGCGGGTGCATGATTGGAGATACAGGACATGTACTCACGGGCTGCTGTAGCAAGGACAGCGAAGTTCGTCTGTCCCGCTTGCACGAGAACATTGACGGCGTCGTAGAGAACCAGAAACTTTGACCGGAGCGAAGGACTAGACTTCAGCTGGGACTTGACGAGCGCGTCGTCGAGACCTTCGTCGATCAAATCGCGAATGATGTCACCAACGAGACGCCAGCCGGCTGCCATCATGTACGTATTGTGGATGCTGATAGGCAGATAGACGCGTTAGCATGACAATCTAGTGAGCACAACACTCGATCAGTCCCATAGAATACTGTGAGGACCGCGGGTACGACTGGTAGGCACAGCCTGCAGGCTCCGCGTCGCCTCCCGATGATTTTCACGACGTAATGAGCGGGTGGGAAGGACTATACGCACTGGCTCGCGATCATAGAGACGTAGTGTTCCTTCATCTTCTGCGGATTCTTCAGCTGGTCTCGCATGCGACTGGGGTTGGTATGGGACGCGACTTCAGCTTTGTACCTGTCGAAGAAGAACTCCGAGTCCTGGAGGGCATTGATCTCATCCAGGTACGCTGCAGGCTGAACGTTCTAACGGAGGTGAAAACGCGACCAAACGGGTGTCCTCACCGCTAAGCTGCGAGTCCGCAATCTTGAGACAGACATCGAGCTTGAAGGGCGCAGTCAAGGCCTGCTTCATAAGGTCCTCTGTCGGTATCGACATCACCGAGATGTTCTCGCGACGACGCGTCTATCACGGACTGAAGACGGACATACCTGCGAGCAGATCAAGCTTCTCTCTCCCACTCATCTTGGTCGCGAGAACGACCTCTCCGGTACCCATGGCGCCGTACTTGCCGTTGCGCAGGACGAGGGCACGCGCGGTGAGGGGCTTGTGACCGTGTTCGTCGCGTTCACGACCATGATGCTTCTTGAAAACCTCGCGAGGGCCGACGGTGACGAGCTCGCGAGACTTTGAGAGCGGTGCCTTCGGCCTCGGGGGGGCCTTGGGTGGCATCGTCGACGAGGAGATGGTGGATCGAGGACAAGATTCGGGTCGACCGCCGGCCACAGAGTTTATTATTATTGCCTGAAATGGAAAGGCGCATCAAAGACCGATTGGGAGCGACGCATCAAAGATCAAAGGCGGGGGACAACCACACGGCGCTAGAGCTCTTCACTCTGTGCGATGACCATCCTCTTGAAGCCGTATAGGCTCTTGCATTCACACAGATGCTTTGTTGCACGTCCAGCTGATACTGTAAAAGCCCTATGAACGCGCCAGGTGGAAGCCTTTCTGCGACTCGCAACTTCGGTGAGCCGACCTTTGTTAAACTAATTAGACCTAGGACTGTTCACCAACCCTTTCATATATTCGTTCACGCAGTGTGCGCGGGTGCAGTCTCATACGTACGCGATCAGGGCTGTAACGCGCTGAAGTACGTATGATGTGCGGCGCTCCGATCTCTGTTCCGCCCCGACGCATTTCGCCGCGCTGGACAGCTGTGCAGCGTGGTAGATGATCTTCATCACTAGAAATGCTCCAGGTGGCGTCCCCAGTTGGATAGCCCCCAAGACGATGACAACAGCCGGCAAGGACAGGTACAAATCGAACCGGTGCATCGGAGTACGTTGCCATCGTCACAGGCCGCCCAGCTGCAACAGCGTGCGCAAGACATGCAAAAGCAGCGCGATTGTCTGACACAGAACCATCTTTTGTGAGTCTTCGACCGCCACCTGCATCCACTTTCCCGCTTCTCTTCGCTGGGGCAGGGCCCTCTTTCCTTTTCTTTTCTCCTTCGTTGTTCTCTTTCGTCGACCTTGATGGCGGCTTCTAATGTTACGAGTGAGTGCTTCTTCTGATCATCTCCGCAGGGGAGCATCGCGGTCTGACGTCTATGTGTAGTTGACGACACGTCTTCCCTGCTTTCCTACGAACCCGCGGGCGTATGGGCACACGCCTCGGGAAGAGACGCACAGTCATACGGGAATTCGACATTCAGCAGCGCGCAAACCGAGGGTGCCACAGCCAAATTCTCGTTCACTGGAACCGGTTTCTGGGTGTACGCCGCGACAAAGCCGGAATATGGACAATACATTTTGCTGTTGGACAGTCAAGTCATTCTCTATGCGAACGCTACGTCCAACGAGCCGCAATTTGGACGGGTTCTGGGAGGGACATCTGGTCTGGCGGATGGAGAGCATGAAGTCGTGCTCATGGCGGCCGGGGGCGGTCCGGTGGATATCGATGCCGTCGTATACGAGACCACATCGGACCAGCGGCAAGGGTACGTCGTTTGATTCACATGCTGCATTGCTCATATGCGCTCACACGGTGATGTGCTACATCAAGTTCTGTCCCGACCCCTGGCACACAGACCGTGTCCGCGAGTTCGAGTTCACAGAGTGTCCCTCGACTATCTGCTACCCCGTTCGTCGTCCTAATCCCCCTTCTGAGGATTTACGTGTGCTGATCGCTGTCTTATAGCAACGCCAAGACAGGTGGTTCGGATGACACGGCATCTGACCAAGCACCCTCCTCGTCGAGTAATGCAGCTGCGACCAGTGAACAACCCGATGTCCAATCAACCGCCCAACCCAACACGCAAGCTAGCGCACAGCCTGGCAACCAGTCCTCACAGGGTAACCCGCAGAGCAACCCGCAGACCAGTCCACAAGCAACCGCGCAGCTTAGCGCACGACCCAATGCCAGTGCGGGCGCCGCTGCAAGTGCCGCCCCGTCGTCTTCACAACCGCAAGGTGCTACTACGACTGCAAACTTCCTTTCGCCTACGATCAGCCAAGCGCAGAGCGCCGGGGATCTGTGAGTGATGCACTGCGATCTCGCAGTCACTCCGGTAATCTCACCGCATTCCTTCTCCAGCCCGATTGCGGGGACGACACAAGCGCAGCGTGGTCTGCCCATGGGCGCCATAATCGGTATCGCAATCGGCGCAGTGGTCGGACTGCTGCTCCTCGTCGCCCTCTTCTTCCTCCTTCTACGCCGCAGACGCGCCAAAGCCCGCAGGCACGCCAACGTCTCCCTTGCTTCACCAGTTCTGCCTCTCCAGAACCCGGACACTCAAGGCGGGTACTTCTTTGGCGGATTTGCTGGGGGCCAGAGTGCGAACCCGATGCGCGAGTTGTACCTGCGGACTTCTCCTGCTATGCCACAAGCACCGAGTCCAGTGCATGCTGGGAGGAGAAGCGGCGTCGAGCTTCTACCCGCAAGCACGTTCCGGGATAGCTCGGGCTCATATGCTGACACGGCAACCTTGGTAAGTGAAGGCGGGACGGATATGTCAATGAAGATGGTACGTCGCTGTTCGCATGTCGTTGGTTGGGTGTTGACCGAGATTCGTTGTAGGCCCCGACTCGTCCAACAAGACCCCCAGAGCTCCATCTGGATGTATGAACTCTATGAACACGTCGTGTACTATACAGTGTACTCTACATGCAGACCGGCCGACTGTATGACTAGCCTTTCCTCTTCACTCATCAAATGTAAGTACCAGGGCTCGCTCACTATCACAGTCAATGCAATCACCCCGTTCCTCGACGAACTCTCCGGAATATCGCACAGCCACGCGGGGTAAGTCGCCCACCATCAGCGCAGTTGCGCTCATAATCACAGCACCCATCGGCACCCAGTCCAGCCAGGCCTCTCTTCGCCGTCTGTCACAAGTCTGCATGGACAGCAAGACAGTCCAAGCGCCCGCTTACCGCTACATACCAGTGTAAGTACCAGTGCTAGTGGTGCTCCAAGGGTCTCCATCAAGCCGCGGTTGGGCATGGACCACTCGGCGAGCGAGCACTGTATTCATCAAAGCTCTAGCCTGAGATAACGGCCAGATCTCAAGGAGGCTGATCTCTCTCCGCCTTCCGGAGTTGTCACTGACTGCGCCCCAAATGTTAGTTTCTGTTGGAATGTGATGAGTAGAAGTTGGCCAAGTACGACTCCGTTACTCCGCTGCCGGACGCGCAGATTGTGCAGAAGCGGTATGCGGGCTCGGGGCTGCTTGTGCGGGACTCGCATGTCATTGTGCGGACGGTCATTGCTCGATAAGATTCTCCCGTCGGAAGGCATTCTCCAAGACGTCGAAGAACTGGATCTCGTTGGAAAGCGGTGTTCCGGCAGTCTACAAGATCAAATTGGCCCATCTTTAACGATACAATGCATCTACGCATAAGTACATGCGGTCATCTACTGTGAATCACTAGGTCTATCTATAAGCAACCGTCCCACCATTCAACCCGACTGGTAGAGCGCGGGACCAGCGACAACATGATCGTTCAGCATCGAGATGTTGAAAGGCGTGATGACCGGGTTAGCGTCCGTGATCATGACGAACACCGTGCCGTTGATGAACGTGTAGTTGCTCAGGACAGTTAGATTCGAATACGTCGTGTTGAGCTGCGAGATCCACGCGACGTACTGCATGTGCAGAAGGAAAGCTGTCAGCAGCTATTTCCACCTCGTACGGCATGTAACACACCTTCCCCTGATTGGCTTTGGTGGAGGTGTTGTACTTGTTGTCCGGACCAACATTATTGCCCGGCTCTTCCCAAGGCAAGTTGAGCGTGCTGCCTGTCATCGAGAGCGGCATGCTACGGTTGTTCTGCTTTGTGAGATCTGATGAGGGTCACACCAGCGTGGGGCTCGCGGGGCATCATGTGGAGTCGTCGTTGGGACATTACTAGCAATTAATGTACTTGCTATATTGCTCTTTGCACACGTGATCGTGACCCAAACATCTGAACATGCAACATAAACATCATCGTCTTGCTGTCGCATCCTCGAATTTAGCCTCGGAAGTCCCGGGAAATTGAAGTTACATATACCTGGTGTGATGCTGACGCAATAGTGTGCGATCCCTTCATTGAATCTTCCAAAATCGCCGCTGTGGCTGATGCTCAATTGCGACGTCGTTGTTGAGTGACTCGGACAAGTCGGCCAATGAGTGAGTGGAGTCCCAGGCGCCCGCTCCATGCTGGCGTCTAGGTTGCCTTTTCGGTGTAGCTTTGCTCAGCCGGCCACCACGTCACCCAACGTCACCCCGTTACTTCGTCGCATACCAAGTACCGGTGACCGACCCTGAGTAGCATGTTCTCGGGTATAGGCTGAGGCTCCTTCAGTGCTTTGTTGTTTCTGACAACCGCCACAGCAGCTACTTATATCATCCGGATCAAATTCATCTCGCCAACCTCGCGTCTTCTCGAAGTTCATCTACCACACATACCAGCAGCCTCGTTCATCAATCCTGTAATTGTTGAGGCTCTCGACAAGCTATCGACAGCTGGTCTTGCTCAGACCAGTTGACATGATCACCAGGACTCGGCGAAGTATTACTGGGTAGGATCCGCGAACGACATCGATGCCACGTAGGCCCTCAACGGGTGTTGTCTCAATTCCTGTCACAGAATGCAATCTCTCCGGATGAACATCCCGCAATCCGCGATGACAGTTGCTGTCTTCTACCATCATTCACATTGCAATCCGCGCTACACCTGACGTCCGTCAGCTAGTCACGCGAAGACGGGCAGCAAGGTACGTGCAGCCACCTGAGATGACGGAGCCGTCACAGGTCCTTCCCCTTCAAGATCGTCTGGTGTCACCTACATCCCACATGCCTAATGGTCCTCCGTGCGAGCCACACCTCTGGCCTTCTCCACCGTGTGCATGCACGTCACTAGAATCACAAGGTAAGCTCACCCCATAACTCTCATCGCAATGCGTTCACATCGGCCTCCGGTCAGGATCCTGTCAAACTCTGCCGATCTCCATGCAGCGATAACGATTTCACACTGGGCCTAGTGTACAGCAATATGCCGACATTTACGCGTTCGGTTAGTCTTCTAATCGCGCCGCTGCTTCTCGTGAGTAATTCATGCGTGAGATCGTGCTGTGGTTCTAAAAGGGACAACATAACGCACATTGTGCAGGATTCATGCTTCACGTTACCTCACTCAATCTCCATCTCGGACCTCGTGCACTATCCGCGAGGCGTCCTGTGGTCTTGTCATCGTCACCGCGGTACATGTCTTGAGGCGGGTTGTAACGAGGATAACTCTAATGGTTCGTAACGTCGGGCTCCACTCAACGAAGTGCGTACATCTCAGTCTTCGCTGATCCCCCGCTCATGAGTACTGTGCAGTTGTGGAGCCAAGGCTGTGTCCGACGGGGCAGCAGACTGAACCCGGGTCAACTACATAGCGTACGGCACGCGTGGCCACGTCGCGAAGGGCACCCATGATCATGAAGTAAGTATTGGTACCTGTCCACACGATGCGCCGACGCTCATTTTGACGCATCCGAGGAGGCCTCGACTGGGCATGACCGAGCTGCAGCTGTAGCGAATCGTCCAGCGTGCTCCATTGAGCCCATTCTGACATGGTCCCGGCCTTCCCTCGCGGTCGCAGAGATGTCGAAGACGGGCGCATCACGAGGATCATGCCGGCACGCGCACGTGAGCGCGCGACTACCACGGTGCAACGAGGTGCAACGCGCTCCGGCATACCATGCGACCTGTCTGCTACGCATATCTCAGCAGAACTCGTCATGCGGCCAGGTCCTTGTGCAGCGGAAGCACCTATGATGTCTTCGTGCCTGCCTTATGTGCGAGATGCCCGCCTCGATCACGCCCGCCACACCATTTCGGGAGCAACGTTTCACGACATTTCATCAGCTGCAAGTTTTTCCGAGGTCGGAGACGCGGACCTCTCAAGACGAGCTGTGTCCTGCTGTGGCCAATACTGTCTATATGACCTCGGCTTACGCGTCTGAACTTTCACAGAGGAGTGTATAAAGAGCCCGGTAGGCTGAGTGGGACGGCAGCAGCTTGCTCAAGTCCTCCAGCCCTCCCTCCCGACCGGCCTTCGCTCGCCTCCAGATGCGCCTCCTCGAGTTCCTGCACCTGCTCTCCGTGTTCAGTCTAGCGACATTCGTCGCCGGTCTGGGCACCTCATGCTCCGCGCCAGTCACCAAAGGCACCGCTGCTGCCAGCGCGCCCTTCTGGCTCGAGCAAATCCAACATCGAGGAACCGCGCCTTTCAACGGCAATCCTGGCGGATATCAGGTCTTCCGCAACGTCAAGGTATGTGCTTCCCCAATCACAGTTTCCTTACGGCCGGATTGTTGATTCCCTTTCCGTATTGTAGGATTTCGGCGCCAAGGGCGACGGTGTCACGGACGATACCGCGGCGATAAAGTGGGTGGTGCCTAAACCGCTCTTCTCCACGTTCGGAACTGATGCTTGAATAGTGCTGCCATCTCTTCAGGTAACCGTTGCGGTAATGGATGTGGACAGTCCACGTAAGTGCTGCGGATGATCGTGTGCCGTACTTTGATCTCATAGGCGTCATACAGTGTCTCTCCAGCTGTGGTATACTTCCCGAAAGGGTGAGCTACTGACAGATTCAAGCCCGTAGGACGTGTGCTAATCTTTCTCTCCAGCACATACCTCGTGTCGAGCCCTATCGTCTCGTACTACTACACTCAGCTCATCGGAGATGCTAAGCATCTGCCTACTCTCCTCGCGAGCAACAACTTCCAGGGTATCGCCATCATAGGTACGTTGACTGCCTACAAGTATTGAGATGATTGCGCTAAGTGTATACGCTGCAGATGCGGACCCTGGCTGGTATGTTAACCAGAATAACTTGTAAGTCATCGTGCAACGGATTCCCTGAGGCTCTAGCTGACAGGACGGGCAGCTACCACGCTATCCGCAACTTTGTCCTCGACACTACTCGCATACCTCCGTCGACGTCGGGAACTGGCATTCACTGGCAAGTCTCGCAAGCGACGTCGTTGACAAACATTGTCTTCAATATGCCCACTACTGCCAACAATGCTCACCAAGGTACGCCGTGATCTCCAAACAGGTTCCCATGATTGTCTGGATCTCTGATACGTATCTGACAGGTATCTGGATGGAGAACGGAAGGTACGTCTCACGGTCCGTGGATCCACCATTGTCGCTGACATAATGGCTTAGCGGTGGCTACATGGGCGGTGAGTGACTACAGGTCATGTCTCGACTTGACCTGACTATCATGGGTCGCAGATCTTGTCTTCAATGGAGGCAAGTTCGGCATGTGGGTCGGCAACCAACAGTTTACCGTTCGCAACATCACTGTTAACAATGCCAACACTGGTATGTCTACCTAGTATCTATCGTTGACGTTCAATCAAGCTGAAATTTGAGTTCTATAGCTGTGAGTATCGCTAAATCATCATTTGCCTCAACGCTGGAGACGAACTTGGTCTGTTAGGTCTACATGAACTGGAATTGGGGATGGACTTTCCAGGGCGTCACGATCAACAACTGCCAGGTTTGTCCCACGCGCACCGTCACGGATTGAATATGTCTCACAAAATCTCTCAGGTCGGATTCGACTTCCATAACGGTGGCACCACGCAAGACCAGCAAGGCACCGGCGGTGAGGCGATCATCGACGCCGTCGTGACCAACACCCCCATCTTCGTCCGCAACACCTCCCCGAGCAACGGGTCTCTGCACGGCGCCCTCGTGCTCAACAACATCAAGCTCAACAACGTCCCCACCGCTGTCGGCGTCACCGGCGGTGCTGTCTTGCTCAACGGCGGCACAACCACGATCAACTCCTGGGCGCAGGGCAACGTCTACACGGGCACGAACCCCAACGGTCGCTTCATCCAATCCAGTATCCCAAACATCAACAAGGCGTCGAGCCTGCTTGACTCACAGGGCAGGATTGTCGGGAAGACGCACCCTCAGTACCAGGACTACACACCCGACCAGTTCATCAGTGTCAAGTCGGCGGGTGCACGCGGTGACGGCCAGACGGACGATACCGCTGCTATCCAGGCCGTGTTCAACCAGGTTCGTCAGATTCATGCCGTCCACTCGTAGAAGTTGCTGACGCTAAGGACGTGCAGTGGTCGGGATGCAAGATCATCTTCTTCGATGCAGGTGTCTACGTCGTGACGAACACCATCACTATCCCGGCGGGCACACAGATCATCGGAGAGGCGTGGGCGACCATCCTCGGTACCGGCAACCAGTTCACCGACTACAACAACCGTGCGTATTTAATGTCTGTCAGGATCACGCATATGTTGACTGTGTCTGCAGCTCGTGCCGTCATCAAGGCCGGAACTGCTGGCTCGACCGGCGTCCTCGAGATCTCGGACATGATCTTCTCGACTCGCGGACCAGGTGAGCTGTCCCATTGGCACAAGCACCTTTAAGATACACGCTGATACGACTGTCTCAGCTGCCGGTGCCGTCGTCGTCGAGTGGAACGTCCACGACCCTGCAGGTCAGCAAGGCGCAGCCGGTACTTGGGACACGCACATCATCCTCGGCGGGAGTACGTCCTCTCATGCTCTTTTCCCCGCCGCGGTTAGTAACATTATTTGCAGAGGCAGGCACGAACCTCCAGGCAAACAACTGCCCAACGTCCGGCGCAGGCGGCAACAACTGCTTCGCTGCCTTCCTGGCTCTCCACCTCACGACGCAATCGAGCGCGTACCTCGAAGGCCTCTGGGTCTGGACGGCCGACCACGACTTGGACCAGGGCCCGCAGATCAACATCTACACCGGCCGCGGCATCATGTCCGAGTCGCAGGGCCCCGTCTGGATGATCGGAACTGCTAGTGAGTGTCTCTCGTGCACCATCAGCTCGGCGAGACAGCATGCTGACGTATACGTCAGGCGAGCACAACATCATGTACCAGTACTACCTCGTCAACGCCGCCAACCACTACATGGGTCTCATTCAGACGGAGACGGTACGCACATCACATTCCTGCAGCACCTGCTCGAGCTCACACACCGATGCTCTTCCGTACAGCCTTACTTCCAGCCAAACCCCGTACCGCCTGCGCCCTTCATCACGAACTCGGCTTACAAGGACCCTGCGTTGGGCCCGGGCGCCGCATGGGCACTCACCGTCAGCAACTCCCAGAACATCCTCGTCTTCGGTACGTCTCCCAGAGCTTCCCCTCCCCTCCCCTCCCTCCCACACCTATAGCTGACCACCTCTCCCTCAACCGTGCAGGTGCCGGCTTGTACAGCTTCTTCCAGGTGCGCACCGATCCGTACACAACACACTGACAGGTCGCTGACTCGCCGTGACCCCTCCCACTGTCGTAGAACTACGGCCAAGACTGCCTGAACACGTTCAACTGCCAGCAGCAGAACGTAAACATCGACTCGACCTCGTCCGTCGGGATCTACCTGCTCTCCACCGTCGCCTCGCAGTACATGCTCAGCGTCAACGGCCAGGGCATCGTCCCGAACTCGGCGAACAGGAACGGCTTCGCGCAGACGCTCACCTCGTGGACCCGGACATAGTCCAAGCTCCAAGTCTTGCGTGCGGGCCGTGGGGCTCCCAGTGGAAAGTGTACTTATGGAAAATCATCAACAGTGGAGCGCGGACGTGGGGAACGGGGAGCGGGGCGGGCGGAGCAGAAAGAAGATGCGCAGAAGATGCGCAGAAGATACGACCTACTCACTACTGTACTACTCACGACTACTTACGACTGTATTCTCGGGATTTCTTGGTGTACAACTGTGTCTTTTCAATGCATTGGGTCAACATCACCACAACGTCGTGACCGTGATCTCTGCGCTCCGCTTGTGGTACCATGATACATGTTGGTATAATCGCAGTCAAAGTCTACATAGCCTCTGGGACTGAGGCCTGAGGCCTGAGGGCCTGGGGTGTTCGCATCCCCGAGTTGGGTTGGCTGCAAGTCCTAAGTCCTTTGAGTGAAGAGGAGCAAACCCTCGTGGAGTCCAGTCTGTGCAACCCGATTCGGGGAGCGGAAGCAGCTAGCACGCAGTACATCCAGAGCGTACGATCCTGCAGCCTTTACTTCGAGAAATAGAGCCGCATGCGATTCATATCGAGACGACAGCTGGACATGCCATGTTGTACGCAGCATCCAGAATCATGGTTTGAGTCCCGGCTCAGAAGGGACCGGTGTAGATATGTCCTCAGGCGGCTCCTACTGACTATGCATGTTGTTTGCTCAACGCCGCGTTCAGACAGCACACCGAGAACCCATCTGGGAAACACAGAAAAATAATGATACGACTCGAAAACGAACACTCGAACTCGACAACACAGGGCCACATCCACACGCCGCGCACGATAACGACAGGCAAAGCACACGGCACACGCAAACGCAGCCGCCATATAGTCAATGCCCACACGCCCGCCCATCCGCCGCCGGCGCCCTCTGCACCTCCCCCTCCTCCCGCCCCAGCGCCACCTCCCTCTCCAGCCAGCGCAACACGACGTCCACGCCCTCCTGCGCCCGCACAGCCGGGTCCGCCCGCAGCACCCGCAACACGCGCTCGCCCACCGGCACCCCGCACTCCTCCGCGCGCCCGAACCCGCTCAGACACTCCTTGCGGTACTCGCTCTCCGCGTACCCCAGGATCGCGGGCACGCTGCGCGCAGCGGGGACGTACGTGCGCAGCAGCAGCGGGAGGGCGACCACGATCGGGAGGTCCGCCGTGAGCACGTCCAGGTCCGCCTCGAGCTCCGCGAGCGGGGTCACCTTCGGGCTCGCGTTCGCGGTGGAGACAGCAGTGGTGGCGGCAGCAGTGGGGCGCGGCGCGGGCGAGCTCACCTGGATGGACTCGAGGAGCGCGATGAGCGCGCTGAGCCCGTCGAACGCCTCGTCGACGACCTCGCGCGCGAGCCGCGTGTGCTCCTTCTCGCCTGACGGGCGCGGAATCTGCGTAAGCAGGTTGTAGAACGCGCGCGCATCCGCAGCGACGGTGGGTCCGCGCGGGGCGACCGGCGCGGGCGGGCTCGGCGGGCGCGACTGCGGCAGCTTCAGTGTGAACCGGCTCGGGGGCGGGGTCACGGAGGGGCTCATGAGGCTCTTCTTCGAGTCCTTCGGCTTGAGCGTGGCAGTCGCCATGGAGGGGGACGACGGGGGCGTCGGAATGGGTGTCGGCCGGTGGGACAGCGCCACCATGCCACGCCATACAAGCGAGATGACTAGGGAGGCGAGGGCGCTCTCCGCGTACGCCGAGGCGACGATGCGTGACAGGGCGCGGGCGTGGATAGGCACGGCCGTCTGCAGGGACATGATGGATGGGTGAGGCACGGGGGATTTGATGGCCCCTGAGGTCTTGCCAGCAGTGCTGGCGGGTGCGGGGGTGGCGGGACGGTTTCCAGCCCCTCGATGAGAGGCATAAGCTCTGACTTGATGCCGTTTATAAGGGGCTCGACCACACGCTTGACGATGGAGACGAGGCTCTCGCGGGTGGTCTTGAGGTTCTCCGCTCTGGTGTCAACCTCCACACCCAACCCGATCTCGTCGAAGTACTCCAGCAGCTCTCCAGCGAAGGTGGCGAGAGCGACGGCGTGCAGCTGCGTCGCATTGAGGCTGGGTTCCTGTGGCGTCGGTGCGGCAGGGGTGTGGAAGGCGGGCGACGAGATGAGCGGGATGAGCATGTTGGACAGGTTCAGCTGCAAGACTGAAAGAGGGCGGTGTAGGGTACGAATGACCGCACGATAGAGATGGGTATTGTCCTTGGACGCTTTGACCTCGCTACAGATACGACGGAGTCAGAACGTGTCCGGGGTGGCGGTACTAGGACTGAGTCACTCACGAGAGGATCAAGGCACCGAGCGTACGTCCGCGACCTGGGGGTATAGGACGCCTGCCTGCGAGGATCTCTCCAGGTGCTCCGGGACCAGGGGGCTGGGCGAGGGCCTTGGAGACGGCCTCGCTGAGCTTCAAGCTGAGGACTTCCATAAAGGAGCCGTCCTGGACAACAGTCGAGGATGGCACGGTTGGAGGAGCAGGGGACGGCGACGGCCGCCGGAAGTTAGATAGAGCGAGCTTGGACAAGGGACGTGCCCGGTCGACAGGCATAGACGACTCTTGCCCAGGGATTGGGGCAGGAGAGGTCGGCCTGCTGGAGGGGCGGAAAAGACCGGTTGGCTTGAGTGTGTACATTGCGGGATGAGGTCGCGAAGTCCGAATATGTGCGTGGATAGTTTGGGAGGTATTTCTATATGTCTATGATCGTGTGAGGCGAAGGGTGTGCTTTATACTTTGTGTTGCGGAGCAGGCGACCTGGATCCGACTGCAGATGTTGACGAATTTAGCCCATATGGATGAATAAGGATAGTGCCGTGCGGTGTGTGTGGTCAGGCAGGAGGTCCTAAGGGGGGCGGTCTGTGTCGACGAGGGGAACTCCAAGCGGTCCGAAGTGAATGTTGGACGTCAGATGTGGAGTGCTATGGACGACGAGCATTAGCGAGCTGCGCACGGCGAGGGCAGCGGGCGACGCACCAGAAGAAGGAAAAAATCATATAGCTGGAGGGGCGGCCACGAGAGGAAGCGTTGGGCAGAGCCTGAGCGAGCGGGAGACGGGGAGAAGGAGGTCCTTGAGCCCAACGAAATTCTCGGGACGCTATAAGACGAGCGAAAGTTCCCACGCCTTGCCCCGCGCGAGTGTCCCACTCCGCCCCTCCTCCATCTTTGTCCGGATCACACATATCACCGGGCTTCTCGCCCGACAACTCGGACAGTTGCATCAGGACGATCTGCGAGACACGGCGGGTTTGCAGAGCTACAGCCAGTCCCGATGCCCCTCTCAGTGACGACAGGCGCAGACCTCATCTGCTCCCGCAACACGCCATGGCATATCTAGCTCACCCAAGGCCCCGCAACTCGCGGGTCAGTCGACGTCGCAGCAACCCCGCCCGCATCCCGCAGCCGCCATTAGTCGTGCCAGCAACGACCAGCACCCGTTACACAATACAAATGCATGCACAAGGCCACATCCTCGTTCGACAAGACCCGCGCCACGCCCGTCACCCTCCCGACTGCTTTACTCTATTGTCACTGTGTGCCATCCATCACGTCGGCCACAGAAATGAAAACGTGTGCCATCCTTTCGCCTTTCGGCGCGGTCCAAGCGGGCTTTCTTGGCGCTGCGGCCACGATACAATCGCGATGGGCAGATTCTCCTCCGCGACGTCTCGCGACGTGGGCATGAGGCCACGATCGCGATAAAGAACCTCTCGCCGTCGCAAGCGAGCCCGATGTTCTCTTTATCCATCCGTCCAGTGACGCGGCCGCACTCGCGTCTTCTGAACGTTTGTTCTGCTCGTGTGGCATGCGGCAAGAGGTAGGTGTCGTGAAGGTGTGTGGCACGCTCCATCCTAAGCCTTCATCCTCCTCTATCCCATCAGCAGGTGCGTACGGCACCCCGGGCAAGCCTTGGGTCACAGGAGATCGGACCATGCAAGCTCGTGCACAGTCCGGTCAACTATCCGACTCTCTCAGTCGGTTCACCCTCGTCGACGTCCGTGCACGAGCCGCTCTCGTTCCGACGACTCCTTCGTACAGCCGAGGGTCCCACCTCCTCCGTCTCACCGTCGCCGCCACGCTATTCTCTTCTCACAGAGATCTCCCGCTATCTCACCCCCAATCTCAGGCCATGCGCACCGTTTGTGCCCTAGCGCCGACGTCCTCGGGCTTCTTTTCAGAGGTATCGGGACGCGAGCCATCCGCCTTCTCACAGAGAAGCCAAACGACTGATCCCACCCTTCCGCGCTCACGGAGCTTCCATACGCTCGCCACCCACGTTCTCCGGATCCCTCGGTCGAGCGGCTTCTGTCAACTTCCAGCAGCCCGGGGTTCTCTGCGCGCGCCTCGCCATCCGACTCCGCACCGACTCACCCCCGATCCCTGGACGGCCGCATATATGCGCACCGTCTGTCTTCCGCGACTGAGGTCCGGGATCCTTCTCAACCCTGATAGACAGACGGCTTCATCCGTCTCAGTGACGAGCCATGGCGGGGGTTCGTCCCCGGGACGCCACCAGATTCTACCATCCCGGAGACGGCTCGCGCGGCCACGCCCACGTCTATCAAGCATCAGCGAAAGCCGTGCAGCATGCCATGTCGGACGTCGGACTACATAGTGCCAACAAGCGCGGCGTTCTTTGGACCCTCCGTCGTCCACGGCTGTCCGGAGAGTTGGACCAGGACAGGATCGTCCGAGGTCCGCACCTCTTCATTGACAGCCGCCGCCCTGCTCCTTAGACTCGTCTCAGGTCTGCAAACTTTACAAAGCCCTATGGATATCACGACCGGTCCATGCCGTCTCGCATGCGCTGCCTCCTCCACCGGGCCCTGCCTTGGTCTGTCCGCTAAACTCTGCATGGCGCGTGCGCGTGTGCATCTCGACGGCGCATCCCTGTCGGTCTCTCAAGCAACAGTACTCAATGTCGCGTCCCGGCATTCACTGGATCGTTTGGCATCTGCTTATCGTCCCCAGAGAGTAGAGACAGAGCACGCCCCGAGCAGGCAGAAACCGCGCACGCCGAGCACGAAGACGGGCGCAGATCACAGGCTTGGGCCCGCTCCCGTCTGACGCGGGGCGCATCGACGACAGGCGTACGCCTTCGCAGCTTCGGAGGCTTCGCGCAGCCCCGTTCTGGCAGCAGGCTCTTCCGGGCCGACCGACCCCGCGCGCGCGCATCCTCTGGCCCGGGGCACGGACGCCGTACATATCCGTAGGCGCATCGAAGACTTCCGCTGCCCGTGTCGGGGAGCAGGATCTCCCAGGTCCGCGGGCGACGCTCGCGCATCCTTCGGCCAAGCCCACTGCTGTCTGCTGAACGCCCAGCGTCGAACGCGGAGCCTCAGTGCGCCACATCCGAGGTTGAACCTTGACCAGTTTCGAGGGGAGACATTTTGGCTGCCTTGCAAGCTCGCCCTCGTGCCCGCCAAGACAGCAACTTATGTATGGCTTCGCCAGTGCTGCTGCTGCTCTTGTCGCGTAGGACATAGAAATAGAAAGGCGGCCATACAACCGAGGTGAGTTCTTATTCCTTCGGATTGGCTGCTGAAGCGCAAAGGCATTCTCGTTCTGACGGTGAATGTGGTTTGCCAAGTGCCTGTTGCTAGCTTGGGAGAGCGTGCATCGTAGTAGGTGACAGGTCTCCCGCTTCGCTTGCTACTCGCCAGCAGAGAAGGAGTTGGGAACTGAGTCTTCGAAGATGATAGCCCTATCGCTCGATACGACAGATGAGTCCTCTCGTCGCTTCCTAGGCACGAGAGCAGCACTGGGATAGGACGATGGGAAGCGGGTTGCGGGTTTCAGACCACGATGATGATGGTGGTCGCATGGGCGCCGAAGGGTACGTCTGCAAGGGGAGTCATCTCGTTGCTGTCTCAACTTCCATCCGCATTCAATGGGAATTCGTATTGGTATAGTAGTCGACGTCTGCCCGCCAGCGGGAGCATTCATTGGTCTACATAGAAATCCCAGCCTGAAAACGGCTGCGCCTGTACAGCCGCTTCGCCGAATCCCGACGCGCAGTTGAAGACTCGCGCTAGTCGCTGTATCCGGGTGGAGGCTGCAGCCTCTCCTCGCGCATGCTCTGCATCAGCCGGCGCAGATGCTCCACCTCCGACCTCAGGCCCAGAAGGAAGACGCTTGGGAGCGAGCTCGCCCCAGCGTCCGAAGGGCCCTCCTCCTCCGCAGCCGCCGCGCCTTCGGGTGGAGACATCGGCTCGCGGTTCTGCGCCAGGGGGACGCGTTCTCGTTCTCGAGCCTTGGAGCTGCTGGGGCCGAGAGGCCCAGAATGTGGCCGGTCGTTCTGCTGCTCCCCGTCGTAAGGGAAGGGATGCACGTATTCCGTGGGTTCTCCGTCCTTCTCGTGCTGTTGGGCGGAAGCGCGCTGGGCGCGGCGGCGGTTCCGGCGCACGAAGAAGAACGCAGCTCCGGCTGAGAGTGCGAGGAGCGCGACGCCTCCAATTACGCCGCCGACTATCGCGCCGACCGCGCCGACATGGGACTTGTCTTCGCTTCCCGAAGAGGGGGCGGTAGGCCGACTGGGGACGACGATGGTGGTGTTGGGAACACTGTCGAGCGGGATTGTCATCTAGAGCGGCATCAATGGGCAGTGCACACCGGCTCACCTCAACGCCAGGTGCGCGAATATGGCACCGAGAGCGGGGCTGATGCGTAGGCGTACCAGTTGTCAGATGGACGCAAGATGGGAGACCGCACGAATGGCTCACCCCGCACCTCCGCCGCCGCCGCTTGGACTGTCGCCGGTGGCCGCGTTGTATACGTCCGGAAACTGGCCTGTGGTTACTCCCAAGGAGGCTCTGGCCCAGGCATATTGTATGAATTGGTCGCGTACTCCGTCGTCGGTGACGGTTGCGGATGTTAGCAGAGTCCAGGCTGACATCGAAGAGTTTAGCCTCGTGTCAGATGTCCCGGTCTGAGGAAGAGGCCTACCGGTGCTGGCAGTGTTGGACAGGGCGTTCACGTAGTCGATCGGAAGTCCTGACGAAGAGGCCTCTGAACGAGCGTGAGACTACTGCGTGACACCGATACTATTCAGTTCTCGCACCTGTTGAAAGCAATGTCTTATAGTACTGGGTCTGTTTGGCCAGAACCTACAGAATGTCATCGCGCTTAGGCAATCGTACAAGTTATGGAGTCGCATGAACGACTTACCTCTTGAGATATCAAGTTCGTCCCAAGCAAGAGGTCGGCGTAGATGTTGTACATCATCGCCCACGACGACTCGTCGGCGTATTGGCCGAGCAAATGTTGCTGGTCGCTCGACTGCGCTCGGGCGAGCCACGAGCTTGTCAGGGCATTCGCTTGAGCCTGCAGAATCCAATCTGTCGTTTAGGGGAATACTCAACGGGGAGAAAGTATGACATACATTGTAGTACTGTGCATCAGAGCCCTGTTGCACAGCGCCGCTGATTTCCGCCATGGCCTTTACCCCAATGATGCCTTTGATAGCGAGGTTGGTCAGGTTGGCGCTGTTCTCGCCGTCGGCCGTGTCCCTTTGAGTCTCCTGCTGAGCGGCGAATTGAAATGTGTGGAAGCATACGAAAGTACGCACTGATTGGATGGCGTCAACGTATTCGCGACCAGGTAATCTGCCCAGCGTTTCGCAGTATCGTACTGCAAGGGAACTGAGAATGACATCCGGAAAGTGAACGGAGTACTTAGCACATACGTGTTGTACAAGCAGCGTCCCGTCTCCGGAGAATCGCGCATGTGCATACATCATGATCAGCATGTTCCCGGACTCTGCAAGCTGAAGTTAGTGCTCGGACACTCCGATTAGAACTCGGCCAGGTGCCACTTACGCTCGACGCCCTGTGGATGTGGCTGATGGGTCGCTGTAGCGTTTGGATAGCTACTACCTATACCATGGTCAGTACGTATAGATGCTGAGATAAACGCAGTGCACCGACCAACATCTTGTGCGGCGTATGGCAGATCCGATTGTGCGTCTTGGGATTCCAAGAGAGGTGTGAGCAATGCTCCTCCCAGAGAGGCGTTCAGGTATAGGTAAGCTGGGAACGCAGCGAACATGCGCTCTACGGGGTTGACCCGTCTGAAGCAGACACTGTCAGACTCTAGAGCGAAGTGCGCTCGGCGAAATTATGCTACACATACTGCGAATTCCCAATGTCCTTCATGAACGCCTTGACATCCGTAGCTCCCATGGAACTACTGGAGCCGCCGAGTACTGTGATATCTACCGCAGCCATCACTTGGCGAGAGACCAAGGAGACGAGGTCCACATATTGAGGTGATATCTTGCCGGCGTCAGCCGTGACTTTCTCATCGAATGCGACAGCTCTATCGTGTGCGGCGGGATAATCAGCCAGAAACGCGTCAATCTAGTCATCACATCGTCAGCGAGGGAAGGTACGCATGCTCGAATTTTCGGACGTTCTTACCAGTGCATTGATGTCTGGGTACCGTGTCGTCCAGTATGGGCGGCGCACCTCAGTTGCACCCGAGCTCGTAATGTACTCTATCACAGGATCGCGGACATATCCAATTGCCCAAGTCTCCGGGGAGGTCGTGGATTGTATGCTGCCGAGGTCTATCGCAAATGAGAAGACATTCCATGGCCTTGATTGTCGCATTGGTCAGTTATCGTGGGACATGCCAGTGGCCGCGCTCTACTGTACTAGTACTCACTTCCCCAAGGGACCAAACGTCATCGTATCCTCGGTGTTCGACAATTTGCCGAAGTTCGTGAACTGAGTGCGGCGGGTGTCCTGGCTGATCTCCCATGTGAGGCCAGGTCTCTGTGGAGGTTGTATTCAGCGACTGTGGTTGTCCGTGGACGCGCACGGGAAAGCTCACCAGCGTCGTCGCAAGGTATAACTTGCCATCTTCTGCCTGTTGGGCGACTTCGGCATATGGTTGGAGATTCTCCGGTTCGGTTTCGTGGTAGATGGTCGTAGCAGTACGTGAGCTCTGCCAACGCACGAGGCCACCGCCCTGGCCACCCTGAGGCCTGATTCCGGTGACGAATTCTGCGGAAGAGGTACGTCAGACAGCATGGAAGCAACGGTGCAATCTCTGCTTACCGGATGAAATTTCGGTATAGAGCTGAAGGCTATGTGCGCCTCCGTCCGTAGACTGCGCTTCAACGGACATGTAGGAGAATGGAATTGACTGATTGACCCAATCTGAGGACTGTCAATGCCCTGTCAGTCTTGGTCATTAGTAGCTAACGTAGATGTACCTCAATAGGTGTGAGAAAAGTGAGCGTGACATTCATCGCACCCGCCTGCAAGGTGAATATTGATCGCGTAGGCGTAATCTGAATGCCTGTGACATCGGCCGTAATGTTCTGAGGGCTGCTGTAGCCATCGTAGCCGCCCATCCATGCAAACACGAGTCCGTCCACTCTGATCAGGCTTTGCAAGGCGGTGGGTGCCTAGGGATCGTAGTTACGATACTTGTATAGAACACAGAACCAATAACGCACCCCATGCCAGAAACTCAACTCCGAGTTGGATATAGGCGCCAAGCCAACAGGACAATTGTACCATGTGCTAAAATGTGGTGACCGGATGAGCAAAGGAACGGTTGCAGGTAAGAAGGATTGCTGGGCGCATGCGGCAATAGGGAAGGTGAGGATCGCAAGGTAGAGCCATGAAGGGGTCGTTTTGACCATGTCGCACTATGAGCTCGTTCGACAGAGGGTAGAATCGGAGGGAGAGACGACGAAGTGGGCTGGCCTTCTAAGTAAGTGCGCACTACGCACTTTATGCGGAGTGCAGCTATTGTAACTGGGATCAAAGAGCGACTAACTCTAATCGGCACGCATCTATCCAACATCCACATTTGGATCTTCACCGGAGGTGTTACATCGCCTCGCTGTCGTTGGTATCCATTGATACACAGCTCTTGGCTTCTATATCGTGATTCCTGTCATAGACCGACATAAGTAGTGTGTGCTGCCGCCTGGTCATCTTGTCAGCAAATTGCAGGAGCTTTGGCTGATCTAGAGATAACACGTACTATAGCGTCCCGCTGTGGTGCATACGCATCAACTACTATACTCGGGAGGGGGCTGCAGCCTCTCCTCGCGCATGCCCTGCATCAAGCGCCGCAGGTGCTCTACCTCCGACCTCAGGCCCAGAAGGAAGATGCTCGGGATCGAGCTCACCCCTGCCTCCGAAGGGCACGACTCACCCGCAGCCTGCGACGTCCCCGCGGATGCAGGCGTCGGGTCGCGGTCCTGCACCACGCGAGCGCGTTCACGTTCTCGCTCTCGAGCCTTGGAGCTACTCAGGCCGAGGATGGGCGGGACGTGGGACGCAGATCCTGGTCGGCGGTCGTTCTGCTGCTCGCTGTCGTAGAGGTAGGGCTGCACGTAATTCGAGGGCTCTCCATCCTTCTCGTATACAGTTGGCGCACGCTGCGCGCGGCCGCGATTTCGGCGCACGAAGAAGATCGCAGCTCCGGCTGAGAGGGCCAGGAGCGCGATGCCTCCGATCACGCCGCCTACTATTGCGCCGACATTGGGCCTGGATTTGCTTCCTGATGAGGCGCGGGTATCGCTGGGCGCACGGGGGACGACGATAGTGGTGTTGGGAACGCTGTCGAGCGGATTTGTCATTCAAGGCGGCATTTATGGGCAGTGCACATCGGCTCACCTCAACGCCAGGTGCGCGAACATGGCACCGAGAGCGGGGCTGATGCGTAGGCGTACCAGTTGTCAGATGGACGCAAGATGGGAGACCGCACGAACGGCTCACCCCGCACTCCCGCCGCCGCTGCCCGGACGGTCTCCGGTGGCGGCGTTGTAGACGTCCGGGAACTGGCCTGATGTCTTGTTTGAGGAGGCTCTGTCCCATGCATATTGTATGAACTGATCGCGTACTCCGTTATCGGTGACGGTTGCGGATGTTAGCAGGGTCCATGCTGACGTCGAAGACTTTAGCCTCGTGCTCGCGAGTTGCCCCGGTCTGAAGAAGAGGAAGAGGCCTACCGGTGCTGGCGGTGTTGGAAAGAGCGTTCACATAGTCGATGGGAAGTCCTAGCGGAGCGGCCTCTGAACGAGCATGAGACTACTGTATGACACCGGCGGCGATACTATTCAGTTCTCGCACCTGTTGAAAGCAATGTCTTATAGTACTGGGTCTGTTTGGCCAGAACCTACAGAATGTCATCGCGCTTAGGCAATCGTACAAGTTATGGAGTCGCATGAACGACTTACCTCTTGAGATATCAAGTTCGTCCCAAGTAGGACGTCGGCGTAGATGTTGTACATCATCGCCCACGACGACTCGTCGGCGTACTGGCCGAGCAAATGTTGCTGGTCGCTCGACTGCGCGAGAGCGAGCCACGAGCTTGTCAGGGCATTCGCTTGAGCCTGCAGGATTCACTCCGTCGATAGAGAGATGACTCAGAGAGGGAGGTATGGCATACCTTATAGTACTGTGCATCAGAGCCCTGTTGGACAGCGTCACTCATCTCAGCCATGGCCTTCACCCCGATGATCCCTTTGATGGCAAGGTTGGTCAAATTGGCGTTGTTCTCGCCGTCGGCCGTGTCCCTGTGAGTCCCGTGCTGAGCGTCGAACTGAAGTGCAGGGGCCACCAGACGATACGCACTGGTTGGACGGAGTCAACGTATTCGCGACTAGGTAGTCCGCCCAGCGTTTCGCAGTGTCATACTGCAAAGGAACTGAAGTCTGAGAATGACCTCCGGAAAGTGAACGGAGTAGCACATACGTGTTTGACAAGCCGCGTCCCATCTCCGGAGAACCGCGCATGTGCATACATCATAATCAGCATGTTGCCGGACTCTGCGGGCCACACTTAGTATTTCGACGGTCCGACTAGGACTCAGCCACGCGCCACTCACGCTCGACGCCCTGTGAATGTGGCTGATGGGTCGCTGTAGCGTTCGGATAGCTACTGCCTATACCACGGTCAGCATCTCTATGACGGCTACAATAAACCCAGTGCACCGACCAAGATCTTGCGCTGCGTACAGTAGGTCGGATTGCGCGTCCTGGGATTCCAGGAGAGGTGCGAGCAGCGCTCCTCCGAGAGACGCGTTCAAGTATAGGTACGCTGGAAACGCAGCGAACATGCGCTCTACGGGGTTGACTCGCCTAGAACAGACACTGTCAGATAGAGCGAAGTGAGCTCGGCGGAGTCATGCTACACGTACTGAGAATTCCCGATGTCCTTCATGAACGCCTTGGCGTCCGTAGCTCCTGTGGAACTACTGGAGCTGCCGAGAACTGTGATGTCTACCGCAGCCATCACCTGGCGAGAGACCAAGGAGACGAGGTCGACATATTGAGGTGATATCTTGCCGGCGTCAGCCGTGACTTTCTCATCGAATGCGACAGCTCTATCGTGTGCGGCGGGATAATCAGCCAGAAACGCGTCAATCTAGTCATCACATCGTCAGCGAGGGAAGGTACGCATGCTCGAATTTTCGGACGTTCTTACCAGTGCATTGATGTCTGGGTACCGTGTCGTCCAGTATGGGCGGCGCACCTCAGTTGCACCCGAACTCGTGATGTATTGTATCACAGGATCGCGGACATATCCAATTGCCCAGGTCTCCGGGGAGGTCGTGGATTGTATGCTGCCGAGGTCTATCGCAAATGAGAAGACATTCCATGGCCTTGGTTGTCGCCTTGGTCAGTTATCGTGGGACATGCCAGTGGCCGCGCTCTACTGTACTCACTTCCCCAAGGGACCAAACGTCATCGTGTCCTCGGTGTTCGACAGGTTGCCGAAGTTCGTGAACTGAATGCGGTGGATGTCCTGGCTGATCTCCCACGTAAGGCCAGGTCTCTGCGAAGGATGCAACAGTGACTGAGTTTGGTCATGCATATACGCGCACGGGAAGGCTCACCAGCGTCGTCGCAAGGTATAACTTGCCATCTTCTGCTTGTTCGGCGACTTCGGCATATGGTTGGAGATTCTCCGGTTCCGTTTCGTGGTAGATGCTCGTTGCAGTACGTGAGCTCTGCCAACGTACGAGGCCGCCACCCTGGTCGCCCTGAGGTCTTATTCCGGTGACGAACTCTACGGAAGACAAGCGTCAAGTGTGCTGTGAACGACTGCGTGCCTGTGTGCTTACCGGATACCGTTTCGGTATAAAGCTGTACGTTATGTGCCCCTCCGTCTGTAGACTGCGCTTCAACGGACATGTAGGAGAATGGAATTGACTGGTTGACCCAATCTGAGGGCTTTTGTTATGCCCTGTCAGCCTTGGTCATCAGTAGCTAACGCCATACTATCCCACTTACCTCGATAGGAGTAAGGAAAGTGAGCGTGACATTCATCGGACCCGCCTGCAAGGTGAATATTGATCGCGTAGGTGTAATCTGAAAGCCTGTGGCGTTGGCGGTGGTGTTCTTAGCGCCATTGAAGCCCCCCATGAATGAATACACGAGCCCGTCGACTCTGATAAGTCCTTCCCAGGCAGTGAATGCCTAGAGAGGGAAGTTAGTAAGGCACTTGCGTACAACACGGTGTTGATAACACACCCCATTCCAGAACGCAAACTCGGAGTTGGATACAGGTCCAGAGCCAGCCGGACAATTGTACCATGTACTGAAATGTGGTGAGCGGATGACCAGAGGAATAGCCGCAGGAAAGAAGGAGGTCTGGGCGCATATGGCAACAGGGAAAGCGAGAAGCGTCAAATAGAGCCATGGAAAGACCGTGATGAACATGGCAACAAGATGTGTTCAACAGAGGGTAGACTCAGAGGGAAAAGCAAAGAAAAGTCGACCGGCCTCATGAGTGCGCACTATATGCGAATGACAGCCACCGCACTGGGGTCAAAGAACGATCAACTCCAATCCACGCAGATCTGGATCTTCACCAGAATTGGCATGTTGCAACGCCGCTCGCTGTCGTTCGTATCCATAAATACACAGCCCTTGACATCTATGCCGTGATCCCCGTCCGAGACCTCAGACCGGCACAGTGTGAATGCCGTCTAGTCATCGTGTCAGCCATTGCAAGAGCTTGGGCTGTAATAGAGAGAACACGTCCAGCAGTCAGCTATGGGGAAAGGCTGTAATCGTAACGTACATCCGGCTGTGATGCATAACATCAACCGCTATACTCGGGAGGTGGCTGCAGCCTCTCCTCGCGGATGCCCTGCATCAGCGTCCGCAGGTGCTCCACCTCCGACCTCAGTCCCACGAGAAATGCATTTCGGAATGAGTTATCCGCAGCCGATCCCTGGTCGTCTCGAGCAGCAGCAAACACCTCGGACGGGGCCGTAGGCTGGCCTTGTCGCATGGCCCGAGCACGCTCTCGGGCTGCCTTAGAGCTACCCCGAGCGTTGGAATAGCGTGCGGCGTGGTGAGGGTAGGGAACTGCGAACGCCATGGGCTCTTCTTGCTTGAGGCTGTAGAGGGACGGAGAGCGCTGGGAGCGGCCGCGTCTGCGGTACCAGAAGAAGGTCCCAGCACTGGCCGCGGCAACGAGCGTGACGCCTCCCAATACGCCGCCTACGATGGGACCAACGTGAGACCGACCGTTGCTACCGCTCCCAGCCTCCCCGGAGCTGCCAGAACCCCCGGTCCCGGGACTTCCCGGAGAAGTGGGGTTGGTGCCAGTGAGCGGAACATTGGGCGCGACGATGGTGGTATTCGGGATGCTGTCAGTCACGTTCAGCGTAGGGATCAGAATCGCGTGCAGAGCGACCGACCGACCTCAACGCCAGGTGAGCAAACATGGCACCGAGAGCAGCGCTGCGCGACAACGTAAGACCCTTCAGCTGTGGGAGAGTGAGATTCAGCTTACCCCGCGCTTCCCCCACCACTGCTGGCGCGAACTCCGGTAGCGGCATTGTAAACGTCCGGGAATTCGCCCAAAGTCTTATTAGAGGAGGCTCGGCCCCATGCATACTGTATCAGTTGGTCGCGTACCCCGTCGTCGGTGACTGGTGGACGTGAGCAGGGTCCATGTGTAGTCCGACAGTTAAGCTTCCGTATTCGCGGGAAGGTCCCAGGAAGAGGGTACCAGTATTTGAGGTGTTTGACATGGCGTTTACATTGTCGATTCAAAGTCCTAGCGGAGATGCCTCTGGCTCAATGTAAGACTAATGCGCGTCCCTCGTCAAGTCTAGTTCTCGTACCCGTTTGGATGAGTGTCTTGTAATATCCGGTCTGCTTCGCCAGAACCTGAGAAGATCACCATGATGAGCCACCTCTACAGAAGACGGTTTCAAATGCACGACTAACATCCCTAGATACCAAGTCCTTTCCAAGCAGGAGGTCGATATAGACGTTGTAAGCAGCGCCCACGACGATTGGTCGCCGTACTGTTCAAGCAGATGTTGTTGGACGCATTTGACGTGGATTTGACGGGTTTTCCTCAGTTCTCTGCAGTGCGCCTGGGAGAGCCACAAACTTGCGAGCCATGACTCTGCAGAGCCGATTGGTTATTGTGGCCTAAAAGGAATCTTCGGAGCGCGACGTACGTCGTAATACTGGGCGAACAAGTTCTGTTGCACAGCACGACTGATCTCCGCCATGGCTTTCACGCCAATGATGCCTTTGATCGCGAGGTTCGTCATGTTGGAGTTGCTCTCGCCGTCGGCAGTGTCCCTGAGAGTATCTACATGAGCTGGGCAGCGAGCCTTGCATTTTAAGAGTACGTACTGGTTCGACGGATATAGCGTGTTCTGGACCAGATAATCTGCCCAGTGTTTCGCGATGTCGTACTGTCGAAGAGGAGACTTCCCTCCCCAAACAATCTGAGCCGCACCGACATGTTTACCCATTAGGGTCCCATCCCCAGACACCCTCGCATGTGCATACATCATGATCAACATGTTGCCAGACTCTGTACGATACAGATGCAGTCAGTTTCCCCGTTTCCGTTATGTACGCCTGAGACTCACTGCGTTCAATGCCCTGCGGATGCGGACCATGAGTACCCGTGGTGTTCGGATAGCTGATGCCTGTGGCACGTTGACTCGTGATGTTGACGAAACACCCAACGGATAAACTACACACCTATATCTTGCGCTGCATACGGGAGTCCCGAAGTGACATCTTGGGATTCCAGGAGGGGAGCGAGCAACGCTCCTCCGAGAGATGCGTTAAGTACACGTATGCGGGGAATGCGGCGAACAAACGCTCCACAGGATTGACCCGCCTGGGACTCATTCGTCGGAGGAGCAAGATATTCCCAGCGAAAATGTACGCACTGAGAAAATCCGATGTCCTTCTTGAAGGCCTTGACGTCCGTCGCATCCGTGGTATTGCCAGACTGGCCAAGGACTGTGATGTCTATTGCTCCCATAACCTGGCGAGCTACCAGGGAGACGAGGTCGACGTATTGGGGCGAGATCTTGGCGGCCTCTGCCATCAGTTTCTCGTCGAACGCGACGGCTCTAACATACGCCGCTGGGTATTCGGCCACGAACGCGTCAATCTGGAGTTGCGCTTTTTATGGAAGGAATAATTCGAGGTGACCTGATTGCTCACCAGTGCCCCGATGTCTGAGTAACGCGTCGTCCAATACGGGCGGCGCACTTCGGCTGTAAGTTTCGGGGCTCGGTCTCATGGTAGATGGTCGTCGCGGTACGTGCGGTCTGCCAGCGCACTAAATCAGCGCCGATTCCCGTGACGAATTCTGGGAACAGGGTGCGAAAAGGGTCAGCATCGGAAAAGAGCCCAGGGGAAGCTTCGCATACGCGACTCGATCTCGGAGTACAGCTGCACATGGTGCGTATCTTTGTCCAGAGACTGGGCTTTTACGGACATATACGCGAAAGGCGTAGACTGATTGACCAGTCTGATGGCTATCGTTGCGGGCATCAGCAATTCATGCATGATGATGTAGATGCAGTCCTACACACCTCGATAGGACTCAGGAAGGTGACAGTGACGTTCATCGGACCTGCCTGCATGGTGAATATTGATCTGGTCGGGGTGACTTGGATGTTGGTGACGTTTGCAGTGCCGTTCTGGGCGTTGTAGTTGCCCATCCACGTATACGTGAGCCCGTCCACTCTGATCTTCCCTCCCCAACCGTTGGTCGCCTGCATAGCGGAGGTCAGCACAGCAGAGCGCATGTAGCGTCGGTGAGACGCACCCCGTTCCAGAAGAGAGGCCATGAGTTGGAGAAAGGTTGTG
Source organism: Lentinus brumalis (assembly GCA_001792895.1). Lineage (NCBI taxonomy): Eukaryota > Fungi > Basidiomycota > Agaricomycetes > Polyporales > Polyporaceae > Lentinus > Lentinus brumalis. The sequence goes on along the minus strand of MARA01000006.1, from coordinate 1,810,029 downwards.
CCCCCGTCGGGCAGTTGTACCACATGCTGAAATGTGGAGAACGGATCGCCAACGGGATCGCAGCAGGAAAGAACGCCTGCTGGGCGCAGACGGTGGTGGTGTAGGCTAGAAAAGCGAGATACAGACATATGCTGCCGGGGGAGACCATGGCCTGCCAACGGAGCACTTCGGCAGGGTGTGTCCGAGAGCGAGCTTCATTGAGCGTTGTGATATACTTGCTCTCTACCCGATGTGCCGCAGTAGAGTGGATTGAGCGGAAGGAAGCAATCATGATGCGAAGACAAAGCGGTTAACTCAGTTCAAGTGCGCGAGAAACCCCGGGAGAAGTCCATCGCCGGCACATTGAAAGGCAATCCGTATCACCACCAGCTGTCGTCTCAGGAAGATGGCTGAGACATGCAAACGAGGGTCGTCAAGAGATCCCAAGCAGTCGCGAGTCTGGGATCCATGGCGACAACTTCAAAGACGCACAGCGGCAGATGTCGAAGGCCTGGAGATCCGTTCGACGCTTCTGCAAGAGAAGTCCTACGTTCGAACACAAGGTTCGTCGTTGTACCTAAAAATACAAGGGACACGGTTGCTGTACATGTGAGACCGTCAACAAGCTACGGGAGAGGTTGAGTGAGATACTTCCCGGCCATCCACCGCAGTAACCGGGTCTGTCCACCAGGCGCGCAGCAAATCTCTCGATGTTCGTCTGGACATGTGCCTTTTACACCCGATCGACGGGAGTTCAACGGAGACGGGGCGAGGCGGCCTCGGGTTTCACGGAGAATTACGGTTTGCCACTCCGCAGGTGGTCGTATATGGCGACACTGTCCTCCTTCTCTTTGAGCGTCACTCACTGACAGCGAACGCTGTCATGGCGCGGAAGAAATCCCTCAGCAGAGTTCATCGGCAACGCATGCTTTTAGTACGCAGATGACTGACGGTACTTCAGCGGAGAGATCACAGTTGGGCGAAGTGTACGCTGTATGGTACATCCTGCAGCAAACTTAGCCACATTTCGCCTGACTGAGTCTCACTCACCGACGACGTTGGCGACATAGTCACGAGTGAATGGTTTGTCGCACTGTTCGGAGCCCTCAGTCGCCGGAGTCACACATAAAGCTCATCGGGCTGGTACTTAGTCCTGTGGTTATTTTGAATGTTCGGTAGCGGTTGAGAGTCGGGAAAGTCCCCTCATCCTGGGCTCCGCAGATGCGATAGGCGGTACCGAGGCAGATATCTATGCGAGGTTCATGCCCTGGTCTACAGAGACGGACCCGGCTGAATAGTGTAGGGGGCAAATGGGCGCGGAGTCAATCGCCGGCAAATGGCAATTGACCGGCCGATTTCGGGCCTGGCGAACGGCTGGCAAATGCGGCAAATGCTGGCAATTCGCTTTTCGTGCTCGTACATCCACTATACACGCGTTCTACCATCCTCTACAGTCCCAGCGACCTCAGCAGATCTCCTGGTGTCCACTTTTGTCCCCCTTCACCGCCATTGTCATGTTCAGCAGCTTCTGCGGCAGGTGTCGGTGCCGCCAAACCCTTCCGGATGCGCGTCAACTCCGCTACTGCATACACGTTCTCCACTCCTACTCCCTCGCTGAGTCCATCGCCACTTCCTGCCTCGAACCGCCGGTCGTCAAGCTCACGGTAAGCCGCCTCGATCTCGTCGAGTGACACATCATCTGGGCCTGCAAGATCGGTGGGGTCCTGCTCCTGCGACGCAAATGCCCACTGCGCTAACAGCGTGTCGAGCTTCGCGGTATCGAGGCCCCCATCCCCCGTATGCATATGCGCGTGCTTGCGGCGAGTCGGTGTGGTGCCCATCAGTTCAGAGGTGTAGAAGTTGCGGAGGAGGCCGAGCGCCTCCATGTGCTCGATGGTCAAGCGGGAGCGTCTTGGAGAGTTCACACCGGCGAGATCAGAAAAGAATCTCTCAATCTCGGCGGAGTGAGGAACGATGCTGAAAACCCGGATGGCCATGGACTTCAGGGGATGCATGTCAGCCTTGATGATTGGGCTGGACCACCACTCCTTCGCGTTTGCGATTCCTCCAGCAAAGGGAGGCTTTGAGGCAGCATAGAGGTCGATATCGACGATGAGCTGTGTCGCTGTCGGCTTGCTCCAGTTCCAGCGTGATGCAAGGTCGAGTCCAAACTCGTAGGCCTGGTTGATGGTGCGGGAGTGGCTTGCAGAAGAGATCGCGAGGTTGCGAGAGAGGGGATGGAGGAACAGGGCGAACCAGTGCAACAGCGTATTCATTTCGTGAAACCCCGCCCGGATTGTCGTCTGCGCATGGCGCGTGAACGTGTGGTCATCGCCCTGCTCAACGAGAGTGGTGGCAATCTGACGCTCTGCCCAAATGAGCTCCAGCATACAGTCCGCAAGGTTGGCGTCACGGCTCTCGAGATTACCGATGGCATCCACGAGCGGCTTGCACAAGCGTATCAATTGCGCATTGAGTCGCCAGTGGGCAGGACTGAGGACGGCATCGATGATGTCTGGAGTCACTGCTGAGAGGCCGTCGCGTGAAATCTGGGCATCATCCCGGATACACAGCTCGGTAAGGGCAGCGCTACGTACGTGGTCATTGGGTCAGTACAGATACAATCAGCACAGGACGGCAAGGTCACATACCGATGTTCTTGTACACTCTGTGCCTGGAGAATCAGAGAGTACCAGCGTGTGGCGGTATGCGTCTTCAAGCTCCGAGTGATACCAAGACGCTTCTTGATCACGTTGAGTTGGCCGCTCCAGTAGTGTGAAGATCTGAAGAATGTGACGATCTTGGTGTTCATGGTCACGATCTTCTTCGCAACAGGGAAGACGGTGATGCGCCCAACGTTTGTGTTGAGTGCGTGCAAGAAGCAGTACGTAGTCTGGTAATCTCCGGGCATTAGCAAAGGTCTAATATACTTGACTAGACTTAGGTCAACACATACGAGTACCCATGGGTAGCGTTCTTGAAAGTGCCGACGGAAGGCTCTCATGACTTTGGGGTTATCGGTGACCACGCAGACTAGCTGACGTGCGGTAGCTCCCTTCTTCTTCAGGGCCAACTCAACAACATCGAGGATCTTCAGCGCAGTACCACGCTCACCAGTAAGATCCGAAAGACCAAGAACAAGTGGGCGAACACCGAGCTCAGCAAGCAAGCTACCGTACACCGAACGCTTGAGGATGTCCTCCCACCCATCCGTCATCAGCGTCAGCATCGACATATCCTTCAGCCGTGTCATCTCCTTCAATGCTACATCCGCCTCTTCACTGACGAGCACCGTGTTCGTGAGGACGTAGCGCGTGGGGACCGAGTACAGCGGACGGAGGATTTCAATGAGCTTGAGCAAGTACGGATGTTCAGCTGCGCGGAATGGTATCCCAGCATGAATGAGGAAGCTGTGTCATAACGTGAGCATGCTACCTCCATGCAACGGGCATGACAGGCTCACCGTAGAACATGCTGATCTGCCAACTTCTTCTCGCTCTCCGACAACGGGCGGTCCAGGAACGACTTGATGTCAGCCTGACCGCTTGTCTTCTTCTTCTTTACCGCAGGCGCATCGCTGTCACGGTGTTCTCCGTCGGACGCAAGGTCGATCGGATTTGCGTGAGAGCCACGGGGGCCTGGGGTCGAAGCAGCCCATCAGAACTTCACGATATTTATTAGCCAACTTAAACATCTTAGCTGTGATTAGCAGAATTCTAGCGCCGGCGATATCGCCACGCCCCCTCACCCGTTCTCTTTCAAATTTGAAGGGATCGTACCTGCACATGTAATCGCCGTGTCCATAAACTCGTGAAGCAAACGGACATGATTTGAGCGAGAACGAAAGGTGCGACTGAAACTTGACTTTGGGGTCACTTGGGAGGACACAGCCACAGGCCATAAGCGCCCCTCTTAGGGCTCTTATTGGCCTTCCAAGTCGTGCGAAGATGATCTAAGTCGACTAATAAATATGGCGGTTTACTGATGCCGATTCCGTACCCGCAACCACACTGGCAAGGGTGATCAATGCCTCCTTCCGAACCTCTGGGGGAGCGTGCGGGCATTGTTCGACCTTAGAAATGTGCACAATGCACCGTTTGTCTCGGTGTTCTATTGGTGGACTCTCCGGGGGGCAGTACTTGCACTTCATGTTGTAGCGCCGTGTTGTCGGATGCCGTTCGCCAACAATAGTGAAATGCTGCTTGACGAACGCATCGAGTGGCCGGCCCCCGGTGTGTGAGCTTGCAGGAGACATAGTGAGAATATAAGCCGAGACTTTACAGCACAACTTTGCGAGTCTGCAGGGAGAACAGTCATCGATATCGAGGGTCTACATATGATAAGCGCCCGGCCGCTCGCCACCGCTCGCCAGGTCCCTCCACCCCGACCTATTTGCCTCGCCATTTGCCAAGGCGTGGCACGTGCCAATGGCACGCTGGCGAGGTTCCGCCACCAACACTACGGCTGAAGCAGAGTGCTCAGCAGGAGTCTGCAGGAGTCAGGTCGACGCAGGAACACGCAATAGACGCTCGTGGATAACCGCTGGGCGTCCGGATTCGGAAACGCGGCAGTTGCCGGTCAGAGCTATATAGCTGTTCCCAAGCCACCGGCAGAGGCGTGGGCCGTAGTGGCAATTATCGAGGAGACCGACGATACCGACCCCAGCGACAAGACTCACGCTGCCGACAAGATGGTCTGTCTCGCCGCCCTGTACGCTGCTGGATCTATGGCTGAACTGTGCTCGATGTCTAGGCCGAACAAAAGACGACACCCACCAACCCCATGAAGGAGCTCCGCATCGACAAGCTCGTCATTAGTGCGTTCCGTGTGCTCTTTCTCCTCCCCCATATCCTGAACGTCCGCCTTCTCTGCTCCCTATGGTTGAACAGACATCTCCGTCGGTGAATCCGGTGATCGTCTGACGCGGGCGTCGAAAGTGCTGGAGCAGCTTACCGGTCAGACCCCGGTCACGTCCAAGGCGCGCTACACCGTCCGCCAGTTCGGTATCCGTCGTAACGAGAAGATCGCGGTGCACGTCACCATCCGCGGCCCCAAGGCCGAGGAGATCCTCGAGCGTGGCCTCAAGGTCAAGGAGTACGAGCTCAAGCGCGGCAACTTCTCCGAGACCGGCAACTTTGGCTTCGGTGTCCAGGAGCACATCGATCTCGGCGCGCGGTACGACCCGACGATTGGTATCTTCGGCATGGACTTCTACGTCGTCATGGGGCGTCCGGGTGCGCGGGTAGCGAGGAGGAAGCAGAAGAAGGCGCGGGTGGGCTTCACGCACCGTATCAAGAAGGAGGATACGATGGCGTGGTTCAAGCAGCGTTTCGATGGTATCATCTTGGTGCGTCTCGCAGTCTCTTCTCATTGGAGGTCCTCTGACCGTTTGAACCCTGCTGTAAATAGGCCAAGTAGACGTTTTGTATCATATGTTTATGCTGTCGTTGCTGCTATGACCTACTGTACGCCATGCGCTCCCATGCACCAAAAACACGCCACCATCGCATTTTTTCACTGGATTCTCGTTCAACCTGTTTGCGATGGCCCCTGTCAAACATATACTTGTGCAAAAGGCGAGTCTCGTCTGGTATGCCCACGATTGGCATCCTGTACAGTATATGATCGCGCACCCGTAAAGCTCTATAGTACATGGTTGATTCGACGTCCACGATGACTCGTGCTCTGATCACCCTCCGAACCGCGCGAGTCGCCGTCTCCTGATCTCCTCCGGACTCAGCTCTGGCTCCGGCTCCGGTGCGTCCCCCTCTGACTCAGTCTTGATAGTCTCCGAAGACGCCTGCCGGTGAAGAGGTGGCGGCGGCTGCAATGCCTGCGCTGGTGGAGTCGATGGCTGCGACGGGCGTGAAGCAGCAACGACGGGAGGTGGGCTAGGAACGCGGAAGCCAGGAGGGACGGTCTCCAACGAGGCCCGCAGCGCCGCCTGCAGCTCCTGGTCTTCATCGTCATACACCCGGTGTGCGTGCCATGCCGGTGCATTGGGTGCGACCGCGGGCGCAAGTGCAGGCGCAGCTCCAGGAGCATCGTCCCCCTCCTGCGAGCCCCGCCCCGAACCCGAACCTTGCGCCTGTGCCATCGCTTCACTCTCGGCGATCGCACGCCGGAGCATCTCGTCCTCGTCCTCCTCGTCCGCCCCGCGGCGGGCCTGGCGCATGCGCGCGAGCGCCTCGATCTGAGTGGCCTCGTTCTCGTACGTGTCTTGCAGCGCGTACTCCTGTGCACGCCGCATGCGCTCCATGACGGCGCGTTGGCGGGCCATGCTCGCTTCAACCGGATCTTCGTGCTCCACTTCAGGCTCCGCGCGCATCTCAAAGTCCAGGTCCTCATCGTCGTCCTCGTCGACATCGATGACTTCATGGTGGCGCTGCATGGGCACACCGGAGAACGTGCGAGAGGGCAGCTGTTGAGGTGCGGGGGCGGAGCTACCGCCGAACCGTTGGGGGATGTATGCACCGTAGTCGCCGCCAGCGAGGGACGCTTGCAGGGCAGCCTGCAGCTCCATGTCTTCGTCCTCGAAGCCTTCGATGCCATGTGCGCTGGACGAACCGCCTGCTCCGGGGTATGTGGAGGAAAAGTTGCCTGCTGCTTCCTCAGGGATGGACGCAATGAGGTGGTCTGCTTCCACACGGGGAAGTGCGAGCGGCGCCTCGATGTCTCGCTGGATAACCGCGAAGATTGAGTAGCCTGCAGCAAGGCGTTCGTACGTGAGCGCATGTCCGCGTATGTGGCAACGAAAGAGACGTACCTTCTTGCTGGGCCTGCTGCAAGAACATGCCGAGATAAAGCTTGCTGATGCGTTCGGGCGCATCGTTGAAGGAGTTGAGGTTGAACCAGTGGCCGCCGTCCGGGTCGGCCTCGAGCGCGGGATCGGGGGAAACATTGCCGAAGCGACGGATAGTGTACCAATGTTGTGCATGGTTCAAAATGAACGCCATCTGCGTGCTGCAGGGATAATGTGAGTTGTCCAGTCCAGAAAGGATGCGACGGGATGCGAAGACGTACTGAGGGTGGTCATGATACGGTCGTAGCTCTTCTGCACCCCACGGAACGAGGCTAGAAGTGACAGAGCCGTAGGTTTGCCAATGCGCCAGAATGAAGCGAAGGATGTAGTACGTACGTGAGGTTGAAACTGTCCGAAAGCGCCTTCTGCAGTACTTGGACAGAGAAGAAGCCTGGATGATGACCGTCAGTAGGAGAACGCCTGCAGGGTAGTTCTGAGAACGATCGCGGAAAAGACACGGCGGTTGAAGGGGTGCAACGTGTATCGGCACAATTCCCGCCATCCCGGAACCTTTCGCTCTGACCGCCAGATGTTGCATCATATTAAGCAGGTTAAAGCCGCACTGAATTCACGAAAGCAGCCTGTTGACTGCCTACACTTTTATGCCCAAGCGACCAACATGCGTCTGGGGTGCAGTAGGCTCGAGCTCTCAATCGGCCATCTTACGCGCTCTAGGCGCTACCGCACCACCATGATGTGGTTTTGAAAGGCGAGCGGCATCGGCGACATGTATCTTAACGTCCAAGTTGGCCTGGGCGTGCATCGAATGGGCACAGAGCATGTGAGCAGGCTGCAGGCCCACTGGGTGGGAGATAGCTAGTCCACCGATAGAACCGCCGCCCCGCCTCCGATCATTGTCAAGCAAAATCGCTCTACTGCTTAGCGGTCACCAATAGCTTTCTGTTTGATCTCCACGCAATAAGCGGTACTGGCGGTCAACAGGCAGACGGAATGCGTCCAGACAATGCGCTGAGGGTGGAGAGAGCGACTAGGTGGCGGGTAGTCCGCCAGACATATGTGCTTATGGATCTGAATTTCTAGCAAGATGTCACTGAAGTATAACGCACCCGTATCGTCCATGTTATTACTCGTCTGCGCGCGTTCCTCCTCGTCTAGCTCACGGCTTTCGTCCTCATCCAGTCCGTGAGCGATCTGGGAGAGGTCTGGCGCAGAAAACTGTATGGGCGAGATCATCAGGATGGCGGGAACGCATATCTGAACTCTCCACTGACATACTGGCCTTCTACAGAGCGCAAAGTCCTGGTCAGAGCCACCACGCTATGATCGAACGACGAACTCACGAAGTAAGGAGTTGAGAGCGTGCTGGGCGCAGAGCATCTCGCCTGGCTCCTGCTTCTCATGGTAGATGAGCGGAATTATGTTCTGGACAGTCGCCATCGTGGTCTAAGGCAAGCACTGAGCATGCAGCTGAGCCTTTATATATGCGGGGAAAGGATGGTGGCGGAGATGCAGCAGGACTGACGCGTCTCGGTTACGCGTCCTCAGTGCATTCCACGCGCTCTCCGAGGTCCTGCTACCGCACGCGTGTCTTACGTAATTCGATTCCGGGGTCCCCGAGGCAGGACGCGACTTTGCCTGGACGGACGGCGCGGCGCGCAGGCCAAGCACTTCGTACCACCTTGCCCCGCCGACCACACTGGTCTCCTTTACTTTCCTTCTTCTTGTCTTCTATCGCTAGCTGGCTAGACATGGCAGTACTCAGACACCCGGTCTCGCGCATCGTTCTCCTCACGCTCGTCTCCGCACTCGCCGCCGCCGCCCAGGACGACGAGAAGCCGTTCGACTGTCGCATTACGTTGGGCAACGTGAACTATGACCTCACAAGCCTCGCGGGCGAGCACACCGTCTCGCGCGAGCTCCAGCTGCCGCCATCGACAATAGAAGACAAGGTTACCTTCGACTTGTGCGAGGAGCTGAAGCAGAAGAGCGACGTGCCCGAGGACGACCAGGTGCGTGTCTGCCGATCCGCCGAGCATGGTCAGCAAGCTCATCTGCAGCTTTGGTAGTGTCCATCTGGCACCCGAGCGTGTCTCGTGAGGACCAGCCGGAAAGGCGACAAGGACCCGCAAGTCATTTCCGTGATCCCTCTCGCGAACTCCTCCGCAAGTGCGGTGACGTACAAGCACCTCTCATGTGAGTACCCTACATGCCATTCCTGTCACGACGGGCAGGATCCCGCCATCTCCTATGTGCCAGTACTTCCGCTGTTCTGCTGCGGCCACCGTGGTCGATGGGCTGTGAGGCAGATTATGCGCTACTATGTACTTACGAGTAGCGAGTGAGCTTCGACCATCTGCGCAGCATGCCGGTCTCTGCGGGCTGGATTGTGCCTTGATTGTGAGCGGATAGGAGGGGGCAGCTACATATTCCGCGAGTGCTGCAGGGTCCTGAGAGCTGCCCGTTGTATATTGCGCGTGCTTACGCTGATGCATCTGCGTAGCACCGAAAGGGGTGCAATTGACCTACGCCGGCGCACCGTACCCAAGCACCATCGGCGCGGACCCAACACTCCAGCACTTCAATCTCGAGCTGTTATGCGATACAGAGACCTCGGAGGTCGAATTCAAGTCATACGACGGCAAGGACCTGTGGCTGTCGTGGAAAGCCCCTGCCGGATGCGAGCTCGGCGTCCCGCCAGATGATGGTACCAAAAAGCCTGACGACAGCGGTGGCGACGGTTCAGGAGGGGATAAGGAGGAGGCGGTCGGCTCGGGCATTGGCTACTTCTTCCTATTGTGAGTATCTTCCTCTCTGTTGGTAGGGCAGACACTGACCACCCCGATACTCAGGTTCTTCCTCGCGTTCGCGGCGTACTTCGCTCTCGGCGCATACTACAACTATTCGACATACGGCGCCACAGGCGCCGACCTCATCCCGTACGTTCTTCCGCACATACGGATCTCTCTTGAAGGTGCTGACGGGTCCTCGCAGACATCGTGACTTCTGGAGAGAAGTCCCATACATGCTCCGTGATCTCGTCTCACACATATGCTCCGCCGTCCGACCACGACAAAGCGCGAGTCGTGGAGGATACATCTCAGTATGACGTGGCCACTGGCACGCACTGCGCTGCTGAGGCTCCGCAGGGAGGCAGTGGCGACGCGAGCCAATCTGGCTGCGGTAGGATCATCGCCCTTCAGATACCGTTGCTCGAGGGAGAACTGGACTGGTTGTGGATCCATCGGATATATTGCTCTGGATATGCTCACAGTAATCAGCTTTCGCAT